>JARNME010000072.1:0-17500 GCA_030179655.1 Scaptomyza flava | reverse complement strand
CGTGTTCTGCTGCCGTCTCTAGTGTCGTATGTGAGGACACGATCCTTCAGGTAACTCCTAACCATTAGGTACTGTGGCGTTCGGAACCTGGTCTCCAACGTTTTGATTATGCCACTCCATTTTATGCTGTTGAAAGCATTGCGGACATCTAGCGTCGCCAGGAGTACTATTCTTCGAGAGTGATAGTTGCCTCTCTGTGCTGCCTTGACGGTGTGAATTACGTCTTGGATTGCTCATATTGTGGAGAAGCTGCTTCTGAAACCATGCTGTCTTATAAACAGTCCACCAGCGTTTTCGACCGCAGCAGCAAGTCGGGGCTTAATCAGCCTCTCCAGTAGCTTTACGGATGTGTCTAGCATACATAGTGGTCGGTACGCTTCGGCGCGCTCTGGATTCCCTTTGCCTTTACTTATAAGTGTCAACTTCTGCTGCTTCCAGACTGCGGGGAAGTTTCCTTGTGCTAGACAGGCGTTATACATGCCTAGCAGCACTTGTGGCGATTCGCTGCGATTACTTTCAGCACCGCAGACGGATCCCATCCGGTCCCGGCGCTTTATTGTTGTTCAACGCGCTTGCAGCGGATGCAAGCTCTTCAAGAGTGAACAATGGTATCGCTTCATCTGACAATTCTTCAGGCCGTATTGGCAGTGGCTCATGTGTCGGGAATAGCGTATCAACTTTGTCTGCCATTTTGCTGGAGTCTAGAAGTGGAGGCGATGGGTTTGCTCCCAACTTCTTCATGACAATTTTATAGCCCATGCCCCAAGGGTTACTATTAATGTCGTTTCTGAGTTCCTCCCACTTGGCCTTTTTGCTGCTTCTTATGGCTGCCTTTAAAGCCTGCCTGGCTATTTTGTAGGCGACTGCTTCTGCTTCCGCAGGGTTTCTTCTTCGAGCTCTGGTGAGCTTTCGCCTATAACGGAGACAAGTGTTTCTAAGCTCGGCTATCTCGCCTCTCCACCAGTATGACGCCTTTCTTTGGTTTGCTTGTCTGATCCTCGGCATAGCTGCATCACACGCCTGAGCAATGATTTGCATAGTCCGCTGGACAAGAGTCTGTGAGTCTTGTGCTGTGGTCTCTTGGGCGGGGCTGCTATCAAGGTCTGCCAGTAACGCTGGAATGTTAAGGTGCTCACTCTTCCATTTTCGCGTCCCTCTAAGGGTCTTGGTCGGGTCCGGGTGCCTTGTCAATTTGATCTCAAACTCGATGTACTGGTGGTCGCTGCCAGTATATTCCTCGAGTACTCTCCAGCTCCTGAGCGCTCTTCCAAGACTGTCAGACACAAGAGTTATATCTGGTGAAGTGGCTGTGCAACCAGCTCTTCGAAACGTGCTAGTCTCTGAGTTTGCGACTGTTAGTCCCAATCTGGAAACCATATCAAGTATCCGCCGGCCTCTCGAATCCGTAGTACTCGATCCCCATTCCAGAGCCTTGGAGTTGAAGTCTCCCGCAATGATCAGGGGTCCTCCAATTTCTCTCGCTGAGTCTTCGATGCCATCGAGCTTGGTCTCGAATTCCGCGATTGTGTCGCTCGGTGTTAAGTAACAACTCATTAGTGAGTAGTTTCTGCTCTTAACCCAAACAAAGCATCTTCCTCTGCCGCTGCTGATTATTGGGGCCATTTCGCCGAAAAAAATCCATAAAGCTGCGGTCCCAGTGTCTTCCTGAAACCAGTCTCTATTCCTGACTTGAGAGTATTGCTCGCTGATGACAACTGCGCCTATCGCCTTCTCCAGCAGTAGCTGTTCTAGAAGGTTGTCCGCAGTTCTACTCCGGTGCATATTTGCCTGGAGGACTCTCATTTGTTATTTTTTGCATTCTGCTGCTTGCGCGCTGGGCATCTGCCGGAACCCGTCATGTGATCTACGGGGGTCAGCTTTGCGTCGATGCACGCCCATCATTTGGGAGTCTTTTGGCACTGTGCCATTTTGTGACCGGTTTCGCCGCACCGGAAACACATGCCATCTCCTTTCTGGTTGGGTCCCTTGCAGTCATACTGCATGTGACCAATACTCAGGCATTTTTAGCACCTCTTAATGTTGTCCCATCGCTTCATTTTGACTTTCAGCCAACCAATCTTAATATTGTCTATTGCAAGGAGCTTTTCGGCATTGTCTTCTGGAAGCGTGATGAAGGCCTGTGTATGTTCCTGGATATTTGGGACGGACACTTTCACCTTGATAACGCTCGGTACCTCGGGAAGTACGTCTTTGACAGCCTTAAGCACATCTTCTTGCACTGTCAGCGCATCGAGGTCCCTTATGACTATTGTGGCCATGGGCCTGGTGCTAGCCACATCAGCAGTGTTTTGGAGCACTGTCTGTAGCTGTGCACAGAGTTCCGGCTTTAGCTTCTCGCCTTTCTCCAACTCGAGGAGGAGAGTACCGGTCTTCGTTTTGCGGACTCGCTTTATTTTGACGTCTTCGTCAAACTTGGCATTTTCTCGCAGATTTTTAAGGACATCTGCGTAACTGTGTCCCTCTGCTGGTTTTATTAATACCGCGTCTGATTTCCGGTTTGAGGTGCGGCTAATTCTGCCTCGCGCGCTCTTCTCTTTTTTTTTGGTTCTCGCCTTAACCTCGCGTTCTTTCGGAGGTTGCGCTTTTGTCTGCTGCTTTTGCGTCTTCTTGGCTTTCTTGCTAGTGATTGTTTGCCACTTCTCAGAGCCTTCACCCCGCCCCTTTTTTTGAGGCATCACCACCTCGGCAGGACTCGTAGCTGCTCGCTTGCTTGTAGGAAGCGATTCCACTAGTTGTGGGTGTCCCCACCGCTACATCTACATGGGCAGTTTCTCTGGCTTCTCACGTAGCTGTCTCAGCTTTGAGCCAGCCTGACCTACAGCTCTCGAGGATAGTAAGGATTTCCCCAAGCTCAGATACGCCATCCTTGACATCCATGCTTATGTTCCGCTGTTTCATCGTGGCCGCCTTGATTTTTCGCAGAACTCGTCTGCACTCAGCTGCTTCCTCATTTGCCCGCATTTTTGCGATAAATACCTGAGTTGGCGTCATAAAACGGCCTCGTGGTTGGGCTGCTGGTATAGCTGCGGTTTCTGGGGTGTTTTCTACCTCAGGTACCGGTTGCGGAGTTGCCAATGTCTGCTGCGTGTCATGGCAGACAGATGACTGCTGGGTCTTACCATTTCTGCAATAAGGGCTACCATGTGCCGATTCTTCGTCTAACACCTGCTTTGTTATTTGATCAGTTGGTGATATCGTCATTAGAGTACTTATAATATAATATAATAATAATAATAATATTAATAATAATAATTATAATAATAATAATAATAATAATAATAATAATAATAATAATAATAATAATAATAATAATAATAATATAATAATAATTATAATAATAATAATAATAATAATAATAATAAAAATAATGATAATAATAATAATAATGATAATTAAAATAATTATAATACTAATAATACTAATAATACAAATAATAATAATAATAATAATAATAATAAAAATAATAATAATAGTAATAATAATAATATAATATAATAATAATAATAATAATAATAATAATAATAATAATAATAATAATAATAATAATAAAAATAATAATAATAATAATAATAATAATAATAATAATAATAATAATAATAAAAATAATAATAATAGTAATAATAATAATAATAATAATAATAATAATAATAATAATAATAATAATAATAATAATAATAATAATTAAAATAATAATAATTGTTGGTAGCAGGCTGGGTTTTTCTCTTGGTTGCTGTTGGTGTGATGGTGGGTGTGACTGCGTCGCACTTGTAAAATAATATAAAAGAAAAATGATGGGAGTTCTTCCAAAACGAGTCTTCCTTCGTGGGATGTTTATTCAGAATGCTTAGCTACATGTTTCAAAACAACTTAAAACTAGCATTAATATTACATGATTACAAAGTGTGGGGGAGTTATGATCACTGCAGTGAGGATAATAAAAAACGGCAACTCCTTGTTTCACTGCCTGCTTTTAGGCATTGTGAGGAGCCATATTCACGTATAGCGCCTCACAACAGGCGATTGCATTTATAGCCGCAGCCGGACCTGAGTTGCGGCGACTTCGCATGCTGTCTCGCTCTGACACAGGATGTCAGCGCTAAGGTACGTGTTTGGCACATGGGAGCCACAAAAACACGTACCGTTAAAGTCGTGGCAAAGTGCCGTTGGTGTTCGAGCGGTGCACCCACGAGATCTAGTGATCACCGTCACACCAACGACAGGCGTGATCAGCAACGAGGAACCGTTGTTGCTAGGCAAATCCCACTGGAACGATCACGCCACCTTACCCTTGGCGCGACATTGGCAGCGCTGACAGGCCCCGGTCCAGCGAGACAGCACCAGGGCATAAAAGGAGCCGCCTTTGACAGAGCGGAGAGACAGTTGAAAGTTAATCCAGAAGTTGAGTACAAGTTAGTTGAGTACAAAGAGTGCGAAGTCAGCGAAGCGAAACGTCAGTACGGAGTCAATACGAAATAAGTGAAATCAGTGCGAAACATAAAGAAATCCTACGCGAAAGGATAATTTAAGAATTTAAAGGATTCATATCGCAATAAGGACAAAGCCGATCGTGTCCTTAACGATTAACAAACATTTACTAAGAAATCGATACGCGAAATTTAGCCAGCCTTGGGGTGCGTTGCATTTGCAAAGCAACCTCGAATAAAACCAAGTATCAGACAAGTGAGCCTGGCGAAGGACAGGTGAAGCTAAAGCCAGAGCCGGAGAGTAGGCGGCATTATTGGCGAAATCCTTGTGGTAACAAGGAGGCCATAGTAGAGCCTGGCGAATTCGGGCGTTGCTAGCTAAAACCTCGTTTAGTAGGCGAAACATTGACTCTGAATATTTGGTGCAACGAGAGCGCCAGCATTGCAAATAAAACCACGACACAAGAGCCGTACGATTTACTAAACTCTAATAAGAAATATCATTAAGTGCACAGCAATTGTAAAAACCCAACGTGAAAACTAGCAGAGAGTGCAGTTTAAAATATATGTATTAAAAGTAAAACCAAATTGTGTTCCTATTGCCGCCACAAATACAAATTTGTTGGCACGTACCCTCAGCACCGCGAGAGTTAGCCCAGCTAAAAACCGCGTAACTTTAGCCTACGGCTAAAATAACATAGTTTTCTTTAATAAAATACATATAAATAATTGACAATTTGGTTCGTTCGTGGGTGTACAATCTAAAAAAGGATGCACTAGTGAAATGCGGAGTGGAATTCGGTCTGGAGCTTGAAGGCACTGTCGAAAATATGAGAAAACAATTCGGAGACTGGGTAAGTCAAAATGAGAATAATCTTCCATACAGCGTTCGCATTAGCGAACTGGCGAAAACATACAGCCGACAGTCGCCAAATAAAGAACCTGAATTCATGCGCGAGGAAGGGGAATACGAAGAGGAAAAGAAGTTTGCCGGCATAGACGTGGCAAGGCTGAGCGTCCCATGCACCAGCGCGGCGGCTAGGGCGCGAGATTTACAGGAATCTCGCCGATCGCCCTGGAATACAACCCAACAGCCAGGAGAGTGTAGCCACACCCACACACATGATCACACCAATGCAAGGGCAAGTGAATACCAAAAAGTAGCCAAACAAGTTCGAGAGTGGAGCTTTCGATTCGATGGACTATCGAAGCCTCTCGAATTCTTGGAGCAAGTGGAATGGTCGGCAGACACATATGGATTAAACTTAAATTTAATTCCAAGAGCAATGCCGGAGTTGCTAAAAGGAATGGCACTTAAGTGGTACATAGCTAACAACAGGCATTGGACTACATGGGTGGATTTTGTCGACAGTTTTCAAGAATACTTCTTACCTCGAGATTATTTTGAAAATTTTTACGACGAATTACGCAGACGGCGGCAAGCTCTGGATGAGCCTTTTAAAGTCTATATGGTGGAGATGCAGACTCTGATGAGACCCCTACGACTCTCAACAGAAAAGGCAGTGCGCACCATTTACACCAACAGCCTTCCTGACTTGCGCGGATACGCACGGTCAAACCAGTTCTCGAATGTGACCCAGCTGATGCAACTGGCAGAAGAATTCGAAGAACTAGAAAAGGATAGGCTGAAACTGAGGCTACAAAGTGCTACAGCCCAACAACCATACAGCCAACATAAACAACAACAGCCTCAACAACACCGAGATCTGCAGCAAATCTTACACGATTTATGGCCATGGAGGAGCAGAACCAGCACACACAGCCAACCCCAACACCTAGGACCCAGCAAAATCCTGCCAGGACACACATAAACAACCCAGGAAGGGCATGTCGCGTGTGTGGACAGGAGGGACACTGGGCGATAGAGTGCCGAAACCCAATGCTTGAGTTCTGCTGGGTCTGTGGCAGAATCGGTCAGCGGACAGCACTATGTTGTCAGTCGGGAAACGGCCAGCGGCGTCCGCCATCGAGGGGCGAGCGGGAGCCGCCAAGGTCCGCCCCGAGACGCTAGTCGGTCACCTGAAGGACGAAGGGACGCAGTTGACTGCCACCGTATGGATCGGTGAGTGTCAGCATAAGGCTAGAGTCGATACAGGGGCTACAAGCAGCTTTGTTAGCGAAGAGCTAGCTTGTAGACTGAACACTGTAGGCCGGAGAAGCGTCGCAAGCAGACAGGTGAAATTAGCAGACGGACATAGCAGCAGGACAACAGAACAAATAACGGTCGAAATAAGACTCGGGCATCGCAGTTTGGAAATAGCGCTTCTAATTATGGTGTGATAGACGATTTGGTGCTGGGCTGGGATTTTCTGACTGGCATGGGCACAGTGTTGCAGTGTGCGGGATTGGTGGTCACCATCCCAGCACGACGGCACAAGGTTGGAAAGCTGGAAGAGAGACTGTCGGTGGCAGTTGTCCAGAATACAACCGAACAAGACATAGCAACACGTGACTCCAGAAACCCATCT
Source organism: Scaptomyza flava (assembly GCA_030179655.1). Taxonomy (NCBI): domain Eukaryota; kingdom Metazoa; phylum Arthropoda; class Insecta; order Diptera; family Drosophilidae; genus Scaptomyza; species Scaptomyza flava. The sequence continues at coordinate 10,566 of JARNME010000072.1, read as the reverse complement.
TTTGAAAGCAAAAATCTGCACGAAGACCAAGGAATTAACGAATTTCTACTGCGGGAAGTCGCAGCCTTCGAACACCTAAAGGGCACATCACAAATTACAGAACACAAAATTGTGATGAGCGACGACAGGCCTATAAAACAGCGTTATTTTCCAAAGAATCCAAAAATGCAAGCGGAAATTAACCAGCAAGTAGAGGAACTACTTGCGAAAGGTTGCATAGAGCCATCCAACAGCCCACACAGCGCACCAATCGTGATGGTGAAAAAGAAGAATGGCAAATGGCGGTTATGTGTGGATTTTAGGCAACTTAATAGCCGATCCGTTAAGGACGCGTATCCATTGCCAAGAGTGCACCACATTTTAGACCAGCTACGTGAAGCCGACTTCATCACTAGCTTGGATCTGAAAGATGGGTACTGGCAGATCCCGATGGAGAAAGCGAGCCGACCACTGACAGCTTTTACAGTCCCAGGCAAAGGATTATACCAGTGGAAAGTAATGCCATTTGGGTTACACTCGGCACCGGCAACTTTTCAGAGGGCTTTGGATCGTGTTATTGGACCCGAAATGATGCCACACGCGTTTGCATATTTAGATGACATTATAGTCATCGGAAGAACGCGCGAAGAGCATATGGAAAATCTCAAAGAGGTATTTCGGCGGCTGCGGGAAGCAAATCTGCGCATAAACGTGGACAAATGCGATTTCTTCAAAAAGGAATTGAAATATTTGGGCCACAGAGTCACAGAAGAAGGAATTCGCACAGATTCAGATAAAATTGCTGCAATCGCAGAATTGAAGCCGCCAAGCAACGTAAAGGAATTACGACAATACCTGGGCGTAGCATCATGGTACAGGCGCTTCGTACCAGATTTTGCGACGAAAGTAGCACCTCTGAACGCATTGATGAAGAAAGGCGCAAAATGGGAGTGGACTGAGGAGCGGCAAGTAGCTTTTGACACAGTCAAAGAGAAGCTGACTCAGTCCCCAGTATTGGCGTGCTCAGATTTCTCAAAAACATTTTGCTTGCAGACGGATGCAAGTAACTATGGCCTGGGTGCGATATTGACCCAACCTTCGGAGCAAGGTGAAAGGGTAATATCGTACGCCAGTAGGACACTAAACGGTGCCGAACGGAACTATTCAGCAACTGAAAAAGAGTGTCTAGCCATAGTGTGGCGAATCAGAAAGCTACGGCCATACCTGGAAGGCTACCATTTTGTGGTCATAACGGACCACATGGAGCTGAAGTGGCTAAACTCAATTGAGAGTCCATCAGGCAGAATAGCGCGTTGGGCGCTTGAACTGCAACAATACGACTTTGAAGTCAAATACCGTAAAGGCAACCTCAATGTCGTAGCCGATGCACTTTCGAGACAGCCACTTCCGGAGACATGCTGCCTAAGAAAAATCGCAACAGAAGGGATGGAGGCAGACAAAGCAAATTGCAAATGGATTCAGAAATTAAAAAAGGAAATCGCACAAAATCCAAGGAAATATCCGGATTACATGGAGGAAAATGGCAACCTGTACAGACACATCCCACACCGCGCTGGAGGCGGAGATGTGGAAGCTTGGAAGCTTTGTGTACCCAAAGGTAAAAGGAAGGATGTATTATTGGAGAACCACGACGCAGCCACAGCCGGTCATTTGGGAAGCCGGAAAACGATAGCAAGAGTAGCGACACGCTACTACTGGCCAGGCTTGTACAGGGACGTACGCACATATGTGCACAATTGCGAAACGTGTCAACAATACAAGCCGAGTCAAATGGCGGCGGCAGGAAAGATGTTGACACAAATCCCTGAGGAGCCCTGGAGTACCGTGTGTGCTGACTTTGTTGGCCCACTGCCAAGATCAAAACACGGCAATACAATGCTATTGGTGATGTTCGACCGTTTCTCTAAGTGGACTGAGGTGGTTCCGCTGAGGAGCGCAACCACAGCCACCTTACAGAAGGGCTTTAGAGATAGAATTTTGGCACGATTTGGGGTGCCAAAAGTTTTCATAACGGACAATGGAACGCAGCTTACGAGTAAAGCCTTCAAACGCTTTCTCGAAGAATTGGGAGAGCGACACCAATTCACGGCACCATACACACCGCAAGAGAATCCCACAGAACGTGCGAACTTCACGGTTAAAACAATGATCGCACAATTTACCAAAAATAACCAGCGGTGCTGGGATTAACTTCTGACAGAATTGTCACTGGCCATTAACACCAGCGTATCTGCGTCTACGGGCTACAGTGCAGCGTTTATCACGCAAGGGCGTGAACCAAGGCTGCAAAATGCGCTGTACGACAACGTTACACTCGGCACAGGGCAACCGTCACAAACACCTAGCGACAATGTGAAAAAACTGAGAGAAATTTTTGAATTGGTGCACAGAAGTTTGGAAAAGGCCGCTCAGGGCCAAGCAAGGCATTACAACCTACGGAGACGGCAGTGGAAACTCTCCGTAGGAGACAAGGTGTGGGTGAAACAATACCACCTGTCAAATGCAGCAGAAGGCTTCGCTGCGAAGCTTGCTCCTAAATTTGCCGGACCATACACTATAATAAATTTTGTGTCACCTGTAATCTGTAAGCTACAGGGGAAAACTGGTGAAAAAGAACGGACCGCGCACATAGGCGACATCAAACCCCAGTGAGGTGGAACGGACAATGGGTGAGATAATAAAAAAATTTTTGGGGGCACAAATTCGTTTAAGACCCTAGAACAAAAAGTAAAATTTTTTTTGATGAACATCTGGAAAAGAATGACCGGCTAATAATTGGTTTTGTTAAGGACGTATCTCGTTTACTCACCTGAATCTCCGTCACCTATTATAAATAGAAAAAAAAAAAATCATAAGTTGATTTGGTTTTTTTTTTGGAAAAAAAAGGGGGTGAATTTGTATTAATACATTGTGAGGTAAGCCAACATTAACCTCCCTCACAATTTATTATTAAAGAATATATTGTCATTTAATGAAGCTAAGTACATGAAGTACAAATGAGAAGAAGTCGTTCTCACCCTTATATTATAATTTATTAGTTATTAAGAGTAATTAACAGCTTGCCAAACATTAACATTACAATCATTCATTCTTTATCATATTATAGTTTACCATGTTACAATTATGTTCATTAGCTTTTAATAACATTTTGGCTCAAGCAACTTAACAGAATATTCGAACGGCCAGATCGGCGAAAGATGATCGAAGGGTGCGTGCGCTCTCACGACCCACGATCCACAATCGCGACCCACGCGAAGAAGGAAGGCGCGCTCGGGCTGAGCACGCGACCGGCGAGCAATTAAGAGCAAGGTTAAACGGTCGCTAAGTGCAGTTGACGAGAGCGAAAACGGAATAGAAGCGTAGCCAAGACTAAAGTAAGCATAATATAGAACATCTAAGGAAGGCATATAGAAATAAAGATTCGAAAGACAGAAATACTCTAACCCCAAAACCACGTGTATGCATCATTAGGTTGAGTCGTTTCGATTCGCATTATAAAGTGCTTCGCCAGCTGATGGCGTTCGCTTCAGCTTAGAAGAGAAGAGAAACCTGTGGACTTTGTGGTAGGAGTGCGGTGACAATCCACTTGCCAGCCCAAATCGCCCAGGCATTCCAGTAGCGCGTATTAATGGTAGTTTATCCAGCCTATGGTAATCACCTGGGCTTGGAAAGAGTAATAACTGAGGCTTGTGGTAGGAGTGCGGTGACAATCCACTCGCCAACCCAGATCACCCAGTAAGATCGGTGACGCGACCTTTTGCATTATGACGCTGACGAACTTTACCTCCAGTTAGCAATTGTGTTTCGGCAAATATAAATATTTCTTGTAACGCGAGCCTTGGCCAGACTGAGATCTGTACCTCGGCTCAAAATCACTACTTTACAAGTGGCGCCCGAGCAGGGACCTAAGCTAAGGAGGAGTAGAGCAAATCGGGAATAAAGACCCCAGAAGCAATACTTGAAAGTTCGAAAGTCGTGAATTCGTGTATACCCGGTCATACACTGTTTTACTGCACGTGCATAAAACAAGGAAAAAACGGAATCATTCGAGAATCTTCTTTTGCGCAATTGTCGTGGCGCAAAGAAGTTGACGGTCGAAACGGGCGCACCGATTAAACAAACGGGATCGCGCAAAGCAAGCGATTAAGTCGGGCCATTTGCGGCGCAGCGAAAGTGACGGTGGAAGCGTGCGAACCGATTGCATAGCGGAATTTGTTTAAGTGCCAGTGGTTGGTAACAAGTCGCGGCGCAGCGAAGTTGATGGTGAAGTGGACGAGCCGATCACCTAACGGCACAACGCGCGCGTCGACAAGCCAAGTACAGCACGCATCAAATTATCAAAAGTGGAATGGTTTTTTTTGGCAACGGCAAATAGCGAACAGTGGGACGAGAACAATCGGGAAAGCAAAACTGAACAGTGGGACAAGAGTGATGGGAGCAATGGGATGAGTGCAACCGCGAAGTGGAATAAAATTAAATAAATTAAAAAAAAAAACATTTTAATGAAATAATCAAAAAAAAAAAAAAATAAAAAAAATAAAATTTAATGAAATAATTAAAAAAAATAAATAATAATAATAATAATAATAATAAAAATAGATATAAATTAAAGAAAAAAAAACGGTGGAAAATTAAATAAAGTTAAACGGAAAAAAGAGGGTTTTGACGAAATAAAATCTAAATAAAACTAATAAAACCGAATTACAACCAGGAGCAAATAATATACCAGCCATGAGTGAACGCGAGAGCACAGAGTTAGAGAACTGCAGTAACTCAGGCGTAGGCGTGCGATGGGTGTACCACTGCCGAAAGGAGGACTTGGAGAAGATTGCGCACGAACTCGGCCTGGACAAACTTGGAAAGGTAGAAGAGTTGCGGAAACGGGTATGTACCTTTATAAAAGAAGGGACCCATAATTTGGGGACGCGGACACGTTTGATGGAATGGGAGTCGAGGTTTGCCAAAACCCAAGAATCGCCCGGCCTTTCCGCCGCAGAGCCACGAACGCGCCAAAAATCAGAATCTGACTTGCTGACACTGTCGGGGTCACCCGGGGGATTGTTTCCGCTGCACAGCCACACACAATATATGCCGCCCAGTGAGCAGAAGATAAGGATTGAATCCTTACCTGGTATACATGTGGTGCCGCCTGTAAACCCCCCTGTGAATAGTACCCAGGTGGGGCAGGTGGACTACAGACCAAGTGTGGGAGCCGGCGACGCGGTGTTTGGTAGTCATAGACAATATGTGTTCGTCCCTGAGATAGTTCGCAGGTGGGGAATCAAGTTTAACGGATGCACCGACCCACTCACACTTCTAGGAGCGATTGAAGAACGGGCGATATCCCACGAGGTTAGTCTAGATCGTGTGGCCAAGGTTATGAGCGAAGCATTGACAGATAAGGCGGCACTCTGGTTCACAACCAGTCGACTAAGAGATACGACGTGGGCCACTTTCAAGAAAGAATTCTTGGAATTTTTCTTGCCCCCAAGGTACTTCCAGAGGCTGGAAGACGAAATCAGAGCTCGTCGGCAGCGTAGTGGCGAAGGGTACAAAGACTATTTAATTGACCTTAGGGGACTTATGTTTCACGCAGGATATGGGTCAGCACAAGAGTTGGACAGAATTTATGAAAACCTAGCGCAAGAGTATAGATTATATATCCGCAGAAGAGATTTCGTGACGTTGGGGCAGCTAACGCAGATGGCCGCCGAATTCGAAAACGTCCGAAATCAGAGCCGCAGGGAAGCAGAGGGTAGTCAGGGGTTAGGCGTTAAAGATCATGGTGCGACAGGGGGGACAGGCATTCCCGTCACCCGAAGCAACCCGTTTAAAAATCCGACGCCTGTACAACCGACCAGTCCTGTAAGGGGGATTCCAAACGGTGGGATCGGTCACGAGCAACGTAGACCCTACGACGGGAGACGCGTGTGCTATAAGTGTTCGCAGGGCGGGCATTTTGCTAGGGAATGCACCAATCCGCGAGTACTGTTCTGCAGATCGTGTGGTACACAGGGGGCGAACAGCGCAGAGTGTTGTCAGAAACAGCCGGGAAACGAGCAGCGGCGGCATCTGGAGTGGGATCGGATGGGTGCCGGTGTGAGTCGTTCCCAAAATTAGAGTACCCACTGAGTGTCCAGGACAGTCGTATAGTCGCTATTATTAAGGTTGGAAGGTACGTAGCGAAGGCGACAGTTGACACAGGGGCCACCAGGAGTTTTGTGAGCGAAGGGTTTTTTCGAAAGGTGGCAGACGAAGGCAAGTTACTAGCAGCGGATGCTAAGGCTCGCTTAGCGGATGGTTCAAGCATAGCCATAGAAAAGATATTGCGGGTAAAGGTTGGATTAGCAGGAGACGAGGCGACGATAGATATGCTCGTTATGCCGTCTATGTTGGACAACGTGATTTTAGGTATGGACTTTCTGTGCAGGATGGGTACGAAAATCCAATGCGGAATAGCGAACCTTGCTTTCGAAGCGGTGGAGGAACCAACCCCGGGGGTTGGCAGTACCACCGTGGATCGGATAACAAGGAAGGAACGCAAAATGGACGGCAGCGAAAGGAAAGAACAAAGAGATGTACCAGGGGTACCCAAGGTGGATGACGCCGTGAAAGCCAAGCGAGAGGAAAATCAGGAGATGGCGCCGGGCGCCAAGGAGTCTCTACTAGGTCGGTTGGAAGATCCAGGCAAAGAAAAGCTTAACCCAACGAGCCCGGCGCGCACAGCGCTTCCAATACAAAAGGAAAATCCGAGGAAAGGCGAAAGGCATCCCATGGGCAGGGCACATGTGGAGGGAGACGAGGATCCAAAGGCAGGATTATCTGGCACGGGGAAAGCGAAGTCAGAGATGCAACCGTGTGCATTAACAGAAGGAGGGTTGGAATGGCCAGCAGATCTGGAGCCGGCGTTACAGGAATTCTTGGAGACGGAGTTAGCACGTTTCGAAGGACTCAAAGGCGTGTCTAATATAGCCGAGCATCGGATTGTGATGAGGGATGATAAGCCAATAAAACAGAGGTATTATCCCAAGAACCCAGTTATGCAGCGAGTTATCGACGATCAAGTGAACGAACTGATAGAAGCCGGTGCAATAGAGCCGTCCAGGAGTCCTCACAGTGCGCCTATTGTGCTCGTTCGTAAAAAGACAAATGAATGGCGAATGTGTATTGACTACCGCCAGCTCAACGCACATTCAATACCCAACGCGTACCCAGTGCCCAGAATAAACCATATCTTGGAAAGGCTGAGGCACGCACGTTACATATCTACGTTGGATTTTAAACACGGATATAGGAAAATTCCAATGGCAGCGGATAGTCGGGAATGCACGGCATTTACGGTACCCGGCCGAGGATTGTTCCAGTGGCGAGTCATGCCGTTTGGTTTGCATTCGGCGGGTGCGACAACGGGCTTCGAAAGACCAAGGGAGGAACTATAACCTAAGGCGGAGGGAATGGCGACCCACCATCAACGATTTAGTCTTATTAAGAACACACCAGCTATCCAAAGCTAGAGACGGATTCGCGGCAAAGTTAGCACCGAAATACGACGGCCCGTTCCGCGTTAAAAATTTCTTATCTCCGAACGTCGTGCGTTTGGTGAAAGAGGGGGAACGGAAGAGCAGAATCGCCAGCATAGGGCAACTTAAACCATTCCATCGAGAAGACGAAGATCCCGAAGTGAGCCGCTCCCCGTTTTAAAAGGCTGGAATTGAATCGGAAAACAAGATAAAAAAAAAAAAAAAAAAAAAAAAAAACGAACTAACTAACTAGCTAACCATTTTATATAAACACCGTTAATCACCGAACTTACAACAATTTATATTAAAGGTTAATTGCGAAGAATGGACAGCATCATCACCCTCAGCAGCGACGAGGACTCTGACTCCACCATCCGACGAGAGTATGAAGACGGCGTTTACGGAAAATACTCGGAAGCTCATGTCGAAGACGCAGAAGATAGCGATCGTTCGGAAGTATCAGACTCAGATCCAAGATCGCAGCAGCAGTCGCGTGACCCACGGCGGAACCACCCCCGATATGTGCAAAGGGAAAGAGAGCCGTCTCCTACATCGTTTAAACATACAATGTTTATAAGGAATAAATCTGCGGTGATCACAGTAGACGGCGCAGTCATCGTACAGACGGTGGAGATAACGACGATAGTCATAGAGGCGCCAAACGCACGAGCACCACAACCATACGTTGAGGAGCCGGCCTCGCCTCCAAACCTTCAAGCATTGGAAGAAGGGGCGGACACCCTACCGAACGAAGGCACTGAAGAGGGTAACCAGACGGAAGCACCGAGCAAGACGTTAGAAACACCCACGCCACCGGAAAACGATATGGTCGAGCAAGGCAAAAAGCCAAAAAAAAACAGGCGACGCAAAGGATGAAAATTGGGAGGATCAGCAAAAGGAAGATGACCTGGAGGAAGCATTTACCGAGTTGGACAGCCCACAGACGTTTGAAGGGATTGATGGGTGGGAAGAAGGACAAGACTCGGAGTTGGGCGAGGAGGACAACCACTCGAGATGTCAGCGGAACCCACCCGCACAAAACCCGATGGTCTGGATGTCAATACCGTCGAGTTGGAACGTTTACCCTAACGATATAGAATTCTGACACGGGCCGCCATTCCGGTCATTGATGCGGAGCTACGAAGCAGAGTCCCTAGGAGCCGACGCAGCCGTTTCACGATCAGGGTAGGAGCGGATACGTTCGCCGTGACACGACACCGCGACGGTAACGTCGCGATCACGAAGAAAGGGGGGGGGGGGGGGGGGGGGGTGTGAGGTAGGCCAACATTAACCTCCCTCACAATTTATTATTAAAGAATATATTGTCATTTAATGAAGCTAAGTACATGAAGTACAAATGAGAAGAAGTCGTTCTCACCCTTATATTATAATTTATTAGTTATGAAGAGTAATTAACAGCTTGCCAAACATTAACATTACAATCATTCATTCTTTATCATATTATAGTTTACCATGTTACAATTATGTTCATTAGCTTTTAATAACATTTTGGCTCAAGCAACTTAACAGAATATTCGAACGGCCAGATCGGCGGGAGATGATCGAAGGGTGCGTGCGCTCTCACGACCCACGATCCACAATCGCGACCCACGCGAAGAAGGAAGGCGCGCTCGGGCCGAGCACGCGACCGGCGAGGGAGTTAGAAATTCGGGTCAAAGGCGTGTAGACGTGTCGGCGGAAAAATTGATTAAGAGCAAGGTTAAACGGTCGCTAAGTGCAGTTGACGAGAGCGAAAACGGAATAGAAGCGTAGCCAAGACTAAAGTAAGCATAATATAGAACATCTAAGGAAGGCATATAGAAATAAAGATTCGAAAGACAGAAATACTCTAACCCCAAAACCACGTGTATGCATCATTAGGTTGAGTCGTTTCGATTCGCATTATAAAGTGCTTCGCCAGCTGATGGCGTTCGCTTCAGCTTAGAAGAGAAGAGAAACCTGTGGACTTTGTGGTAGGAGTGCGGTGACAATCCACTTGCCAGCCCAAATCGCCCAGGCATTCCAGTAGCGCGTATTAATGGTAGTTTATCCAGCCTATGGTAATCACCTGGGCTTGGAAAGAGTAATAACTGAGGCTTGTGGTAGGAGTGCGGTGACAATCCACTCGCCAACCCAGATCACCCAGTAAGATCGGTGACGCGACCTTTTGCATTATGACGCTGACGAACTTTACCTCCAGTTAGCAATTGTGTTTCGGCAAATATAAATATTTCTTGTAACGCGAGCCTTGGCCAGACTGAGATCTGTACCTCGGCTCAAAATCACTACTTAACAACATATTAAATATTTTCCCTACTCAACACATTTAACAGATATATAAATAATAAAAATAAATATGTAAGGTATTACATATTTATTAAACAATAACAAAAATAAATATGTAAGGTAATACATATTATATAAATAAAAAAAATTAATATGTAAGGTATTACATATTTATTAAACAATAACAAAAATAAATATGTAAGGTATTACATATTACATAAATAATAAAAATAAATATGTAAGGTATTACATATTTATTAAACAATAACAAAAATAAATATGTAAGGCATTACGTATATATAAATAATAAAAATACATATGTATGGTATTACACATTTATTAAAAATAACAGACAACAATGAATGTATGGGCGGGGAGAATGGATGGCAGAGGAAAAAAAAAATACTAATAAGAGCCACGGCCCAACCAAGGGCATTACAAAAACTGGACCTGAACGCGGCGAAAGGTGTGCGAAGCAAACGCTTCTAGTAAAACGGTTAATGGAAAAGGTTAGCGATATCGCAAAGAGAGCGCTGACAAAACATGGCGGTCGCATGCGGGAAGGATACCGTAACATGCGCACCCACACTGTCGCACATGCGTATGGAGTAAAGGTATATAAGGTGCCGACTACCATGCAGTCGGTCACTTTGCGATATTTTACGAAAAAAAACTGAGCACTTACCAAAATGAAGGACGACTGCCATAAGAACGAGGGAAGGAGGGCAGCCCTTGTGTCGGGCCGTGACCCACGTGGGCA
>JARNME010000071.1:0-200890 GCA_030179655.1 Scaptomyza flava | reverse complement strand
CCCCAGCCCCTCTTCCCACTTTATACAACTTCGAGCTAGAGTCACCAATGTGTATGAGGTAGCATTGACATTCCACAAGGATCTGCCAGCAAAAATTTGGATGCCAAGCCCAACCATACCGCCCCAGCCCCACTTTATACAAACTTCGAGCTAGAGTCACCAAATTTGGTATGAAGATAGCAATTGACATCCCACATAGATCTGCACCAAAAATTTGAATGCCACGCCCACCCATACCACCCCCTGCCCCCTTTCCCCATTTTTGCAAACTTCAAGCTAGAGTCACAAAATTTGGAAAGGAAGATAGTTGGTGGCATCTCCATCTGCATCGGAGAATCTTTAAGGCAGCGTACACCCTGCCGCATCCGTACCCCTTTGCAATCAGGCCTCTTTTTACCTGTTTTAATACTGGTATCGAGTATACCGCAGTCGGTTGCGTCCGACTGCAACGTTTCCACTGGTACTTGTTGTTATATTGATTTTACGTTTTCAGTTGTCAACCATTTTGTAGTGCAGCACATTTGAATGCTTAATCTTTATCTGCTTTAATTTCTGCTGGTTTTCCCATTAAAATCAAAAACTTTTAATTTGGCTTTTTTTGCTAACCAGTCTCGGCTTGTTAACTTCAACTAATGTTGCCAACTTTGAATAAACGTCTATACATTATAGAAATTGTTATGGTCAACTAAATATTTGTCATAATGTAGTTGTGTTCTGGGGTACTTATATACTAATTTGGTGCTTCTGTGCTCTGTGTTTTGAAATGTTAAAATGTGACATTCATTATTATGTTTTGTATAAGATTCTGGTAATCTGGATAGTAAAATTTTTCTTTGAACCACTGTACTGTCTTTCTATCCCTGGGGTAATAGTTCATTATGTCTTCTTAGTATTTGTTCTTTGATTCTGCGTACGTTGTAAGCCCGTTAATTTTGATGAGCTTTTCATAACTTTATTCACTTTCGGGGCTTATTGTTTCTACATATGTGTTTGAAAAATCGAAAATCGGAGTCGTTGTAGAAGTATATAACCTTTTCTTTCTTTTTCTTTTCTTTTTGAACATAAATATTCTTTATTATTCTTTAGCTTAGTATTAGTCATTTTGGTATATGTTTTTCTAATGAAAATAATTAGTAACTTGATGAGTTCGATTGTCTGCTGCAATAGTTTAATGGTCTTTCAGTTATTTGAATGTAACTTGGTTATCTTCTTAGGCACTATGAATGGTAGCACATGTTGCTTGACTCATATCTTCTCCCAATAGATTTTCATGTATTTGCACACGTGATAGTGCGTCTGCGACATGGATTTCTTTACCCGGTAGTATTTGATTGTATAATCAAATCATTTAACTTTATCTTCCATCGTTGGAGTTTCATATTCGGTTCTTTTATGTTGTTTAACCATACTAATGGTTTGAGATAGCTAAGTATTTCGAATTTTCTACCATATAGATATCTTCTATAAGTTTTTGTTGCCCAAACTACTGCTAAAAGTTCTTTCTCTATAGCTGAATAATTTTTCAAGTTATGACCCTTAAATCCAAGTCATTGTTCAACTGACGCATCTAAAGATGGTCTGGGTTGAGGTATAATGCAAAACGATCAACCAATAGCGTACGCCTCACGTACACTTGGAAAAAATGAGCAGAAAGGGCTCCAATTGAAAAGGAACTGTTGGCAATGTATTTTTGGACGGGAGGTTCACTGTGCAGAGTGATCACAAACATCTTAAAACACTTGTATGAAAGATATAGACGATATTTCTGCAAGGCTGCACCGAATGTTTATTCTGTTAAGTATCCTAATTGGAAATAAGTACGTCCTGGAAAGCAAATGCTAGTAGCAGATTGACAATGGTAATACATAATGTAGTGGAATCTGTATGTATATCAGCGGAGAATTATCAATACTATCTCACGTTGTTAAAAAGGGATGAAAGTCTTACGAAGATAGTTAAATTGTTGAATAAAAAAAATGGCCAAGTTATCAACAACTTGATAGTGTGGGTGGAATATTCTATAATTGCAAACATGAACTTCATTGTGAATGAGGGCTACTATTCCGTGACCATCGGCTGATAATTCCACAAGAGTTAAGAAATAGCTCGAATGAATTGTTTTAGGCCGAGATGAGTAAACAAGTAAGGAAATGGACTCAAACTGTTCAATCTGTGAAACATTCACACAAAAATAATGTTTAAAGAACCATTAGTACAAGAGAAAATACAAGATTACCCATTTGGTATAATTGCTATGGACATATTTGAATATGCTGGAATTTTTATACTTCATTAATTGATGCGTACTCTGGATTGGTCATGTGTGAGAGACTTAATAATAAATTATCAATTACATCATCTCCAAGTTGCGAAGTGTTTTTAACCGCGTAGGCTACCCAACCATGATTAAGAGTGATAATAATCCGTTTTCTTCATTTGAATTCAAAAAGTTTGCAGAGGATGCCAACGTAAAAATTAATTTTCAAGTCAACACAGAGAAAATAAATGAAAAGTAAAACCAAACATTTGAATTTTAGATTCAGATTTTAAATATTTTTTCTTAATTTCAATACGAAAATTTTTGATTCTAAAATTAATCGTATTGAAACGCCAAACTTTAAAACGATTCGTATTAAAATCAATGCGGAAAAACGTTTGATTTGAATAATTAGTTCTTAAGCCTAAAGTTAAAATTTTAAATTTAAGAATGTACGCTTTTAAAATCTATATCTAAAACCAACCACTTTTAAATCGATAGTTTCAATTTTAGAAATCAGTACGAATCGATTTATATTATAATTATAAATCGTAATTGACTATTTAAATTGAAGAAATCAGAAAGATATTATATGCAAAATTTAAATATTAGATTTTAAATTTAAAAATATTTTTTTAAGGCTTTTCATTTTTGAAGCAAAGTGATCCATTATACTACTCGAACTTCGAATGAAAAATTTTAAATTAATAATTTGCCTATTAAAAAGCATATTTAAAACGAGCACATTTAATTTGATAATTAAATTTTAGAAATCAGTACGAATCGCTTTAAAATTACGCTTAACGAGAGAGAGAGAGGAGAGGAGACGAGGAGAGAGAGAGCGAGAGAGAGAGAGAGAGAGAGAGGCGCTCTTATGTGTAGTATGTATTAAAATTAACTGTCTGTAAGACATAGGCGGCAACAGCGCAATGGCTATGGCATACGCGTGGTAATCGTAAGGTCTCAGGTTCGAGTCGCGGCAAATTAATTTAAAATTATACAAATGATTTATACTAAGTATGTAAACATAAAATTTCTCTCGCATATATACATTGAAGGAATCTAATAACTATTGACAAAGAGCTTATCACGCAATGCTGATACCTGGTGGTGTGTATCCGTGCGCCCCAAGCAAAAAGTTTAATAGAAATTTATAGAATCTTATAGTATACATTGTTCATGAATTAGAACCACCAATATGGAGTTCAAAACTGATATCGGGATGTAACATTATTATTTCGATTCAAAAATTATTTTAGTTAGTTTAAGGTTCTAATGCTTAACTTTAAAATGAAAACATTTTGAATCAAAAAGTTTTCATTGTGAAAACTAAAATTCAAGCACTTATATATAAAATAAAAATTTTTAAACCGAAAATTTAACTTTAAAATTTTATTTTAACATTCCACTTTTAGAATTTAAAATTATAGGTGTAGACCGAAATCGTTCCGAAAAATTTTAGAATCAAGTGTAAATTATGCGATTTAAAATTTTTTTCTGTTTGAAGATATCCACAAAGTAATGGTTTAGCTGAAAAGGTTGTAGCAATTACAAAAAACATACTTAAAAGATGTTATGCAGCACAAGAGGTAGACATATTTCAATACCGATTGTTAGAATACAATACAACTACCGTACCAAGCAAGAAACTTACACCAGCAGATCTATTTTTGGTCGTCAGGTTAAAACTAAATTACCAGTTAGGGTCAATCGTTGTGTCGAAGCAACATTAAAGAATCTGATATACAGCTAAAATTAGAAATCAAGAAAAATAAGCAAAAATATTATTTTGATAGAAATGCAAAGTCACTGTCCACACTTGGAATTGGTGATCTCATTATATATAAGAAAAATGGCATCGAATGGCATTATGGAACTGTTGTTGGAATTGTTAACAATAGGTCTTTTATAGTAAAGGACAGCTTAATAATTTCTATAGACAAAAAACAAAAATGTAGACTTTAATGCAAGTGACCTCATGTTGAAGAAAATATTAAAATTGACCATAATAACATAAATATAGAAAAATATGAAAGAAATAGAAATTGTGCCAGCGAAAAATCAGTTGAAGGAAACAAATCATGATGATGCGGAAGAAATCTTATCAGATATAGATAGTACACCTGATAGCTCATCAATAGAAATTTATGAAACAGCCACTAGTGGTGATTCTGATTTTGATACTAATGAAAACATATCCATCCAAACATAAAAAAATATCGAAGTGGAAGAATTGTAAATCCACCACAAAGATATGGATGGGACTAATTTGTTAAATTTATTTATTATCTCAACGAAAAAAAACAAAAATAGATATCATGTAATAATAGTATAATGTATAATGTAATAATAGTATAATGTTATCTTATAATGACTAAAAGACCACCCTGGTTATGTAACGATATATATATGTTATAATATCGAGGATCTAGTTATGAGCGCCAGCGGACTTGTAGAAAGAATGTAATGAAGAACACACGCATGAAGCACATTAATTAAGATATTAATAATTTAATAATAATAATTAAACCTAATTATTACAAGCACACTCCAAACTACCAGTTTTTACACTCGTTACTGAAGGTTAAGAGTATATTGAGTTTGTGCAATGTCCGTCATGGTGTTCGTCCGTCTGTCCGTCTGTATGTTCGCAACTGGGGGGCTGGAAAATCGATAAATTTGATATCTCAAAACCGACAATCCACATATTTCGCACATCCTAACAGCTAGAACTACAAAATTTTGTGGGCAGATAGAAACTAGCAGCCCCCAAAAACTGCATCAAATATTTTGGAGCCACGCCCACCGTTCCGCCGCCAAGCCCTCCTTATTTTAAAGAAAAAAAAGCGAATATCATTCAACACGATTTCCGGCCAAACTGCTGAGCCGATCTTGATGAAACTTTCACAGATTGCTTAGATCATGTCGGCGTTGTTCACTATGAAATTTCATCCCGATCGGAGCATTCTACGACATAGGCACCATACAAATTTACCATATCAACACGATTCCCGGCGAAACTGCTGAACCGATCTTGATGAAACTTTCACAGATGCTTAGATCATGTCGGGTTTGTTCACTATGAAATTTCATTTCGATCGGAGCATTTTACGACATAGCCACCATACAAATTTATCATATCGTACTATCAATTGTTGTCTCTGTCGTGCACTTTCAAGTACCTACATGTCAATATGCTGTTTTTGTCGCATACGAACAAGTAAATGAAGCGCAAGAGTAAAAATATGAGCGAAAAATTACCAACAACTGCACAGAAACATAAGAGGGGGGAGCATTGATTTGGCTGTGTGAAGGGTATCATAGTCTTGGCATAGCCAAAATTATCTATGCGCCACTATGTTTTTCCTTAATTTTAGCCTTTTGCTTTTCTAACAATATTCTAGCTCTCTTGTAAGCTTGTTATAATCTAAATTTACTTTCTTTAATGGATTAATAATTTTATTTTAATAAAATTTTTGGGGAAAATTACTTTGCCTACCAAAAACTAATTCATATGGACAATAATTATGTGCCATAGAAGGCGTCGTGTTGAACCAAAATACGAAATATTGGAGCCATACATCCCAATCGTTTTTATCGACTGAGATGTAAGAGCGTATATGTATATTCGTTGAAAGTTCTGTGACTTCTTTCAACTGTTCCAACGGTCTGGTGGTGGTGTGCTATAGGCGTTATGTTGTCTATCTTTAAATGTTTGCACTTGTCATTTATAATTGAGTTTTTATATTCAGTTCCCATGTCCGTAATGAACGTCTTTATTGGAATTTTAGTATGAAAGATTCGAATATAGCTTTAGCGACAGTATTTGAATTTTGATTGGGATTGGAATGGCAACAAGATATTTTGTTAAATCGCAAATAAGCGTAACTACATACTCGTTATCATATTCAGATCTTGGTAATTGACCTATAGTGTCAACAGTTACCCTGTCGAAAGCGTATATTGTTGTCTCAGTTAGTGTTAGGGGTCTTTGTTTGTTTTGCTGTTTTAGACATTTGGCATTTTGGACATCAACTCTTTTGTATGACGTGTCATATTTTCCAATAGTAGTGTCTTTTTACTTAGCCAAAGTTTTTGTTATGCCGTTATGACCTCCTTGTATGGGATCGTCATGAAGTGTAGACAGTATTGCTTCTTTTTCTGTATCGTTTGATACAATGGTCACCGGCTTGAGTAGCGCTACTCTTAATAAGTGTAATGCATTATTGGCCTTATATTTCAAATTGTCTATTGAAACTTGTTCAAAGTTTTTTCATGCGGAGCCACTTTTTGTTGGCGTATATCATATATATAATTGTGAGTTTGATACCGTGTGAGAATAAAAAAAATTAAAGACTTTTGTCTTTAGTTTAATTTCTTTATTGTTTTTGTTCTAATGCAAAAATTACAAATCACTTCCTCACCTACGACTATCTTCTTTATGATCTTACTCCGAACTGTTACTCAATCATTCTTGCTGCGCAGAGCAAGCCTTGTTGAGAGCTTTTCTTATTGTCAAAGCTTCTTAGCTTGATAATTTTAAGCTTTTATCAAAAAGTGCCAATTCGGCGATCTCACGCTTGTGGCGTGATTTTGGAAATATGTTTACGTCTCGCGCTTGTGGCGTGATTTTCGGAATATGTTTATGTCTAATATGATTCCTGTGTTGGGATTTTAGGGTGTAATGTGATATCTATTGTTGGGCAATGAGCACATAGCAGTGCTGGGGTACGTTCTATGACCCCATTTATACGCTGAAGTTTTTTCGTAAATTTTCTCTCTAATTTTTTTGTTTTATGGCAAGGGGAGTAGAGGTGTAAAAATTTAAGCAAAAATTACTACTTGTTAAGTCGTGAATTATTCTTCTTATTTTGCTTTGCCTTATTCCGATAGAATGTAAACACCGAGTTGCACAGTGTTTGATGTGAAAAATAAGGTTATTGATACGAAATATCGCACAAGCAAATATTAGCGCAAATAGTAAATATATTGTTGTGGTCTATAAATTATTAATAGAAATGTTATGGAAGAAAGAATTAATTGAAGTGGTGTTAACTGTGTCTGTTTATCGACCATAAATTTAAACCAAAGTTCCATTTTCAAAGGAAACAAGTGGAAACGTTGCAGTCGGAAGCAACCGACTGCGGCATACTCGATACCAGTATTAAAACAGGTAAAAAGAGGCCTGATTGCAAAGGGGTACGGATGCGGCAGGGGTGTACGCTGCCTTAAAGATTCTCCGATGCAGATGGAGATGCCACCAACTATCTTCCTTCCAAATTTTGTGACTCTAGCTTGAAGTTTGCAAAAATGGGGAAAGGGGGCAGGGGGTGGTATGGGTGGGCGTGGAGCCCAAATTTTGATGCAGATCTATGTGGAATGAGAATAGCTATCTTCATACCACATTTGGTGACTCTAGATCGAAGTTTGCAAAAAGTGGGGAAAGAGGGGCTGGGTGCGGTATGGGTGGGCGTGGCGTCCAAATTTTTGATGCAGATCTATGTGGAATGTCAATTGCTATCTTCATACCAAGTTTGGTGACTCTTGCTCGAAGTTTGTAAAAGGTATGGAAAGGGGGCCTGGGGGAGCTATGCATGGGCGTGGCATGCTAATTTTTTAAGCAGATCTATGTGGAATGTCAATTGCTATCTTCATACCAAATTTTGTGACTCTAGCTCGAAGTTTGCAAAAAGTAGGGAAAGGGGGGCAGGGGGTGGTATGGGTGGGCGTGGCGTCCAAATTTTTGATGCAGATCTATGTGGAATGTCAATTGCTATCTTCATACTAAATTTGGTGACTCTAGCTCGAATTTTGAATAAAGTTTAGAAAGGGGGGCTGGAGAGCTATGCATGGGCGTGGCATGCAAATTTTTGAAGCAGATCTTTGTGGAATGTCAATTGCTATCTTCATGCCAAATTTGGTGACTCTAGGTTGAAGTTTGTATAAAATGGGGAGAGGGGGGCTGGGGGTGGTATGGGTGGGCGTGGCATCCAAATTTTTGATGCAGATCCATGTGGAATGTTAATTGCTACCTTCATACTAAATTTGGTGACTCTAGCTCGAAGTTTGTAATAGGTATGGAAAGGGGGGCTGGGGAGCTATGCATGGGCGTGGCATGCTAATTTTTTAAGCAGATCTATGTGGAATGTCAATTGCTATCTTCATACCAAATTTTGTGAGTCTAGCTCGAAGTTTGCAAAATGTGGGGAAAGGGGGGCAGGGGGTGGTATGGGTGGGCGTGGCGTCCAAATTTTTGATGCAGATCTATGTGGAATGTCAATTGCTATCTTCATACTAAATTTGGTGACTCTAGCTCGAAGTTTGTATAAGTATAGAAAGGGGGGCTGGAGAGCTATGCATGGGCGTGGCATGCAAATTTTTGATGCAGATCTATGTGGAATGTCAATTGCTATCTTCATACTAATTTTGGTGACTCTAGCTCGAAGTTTGAATAAAGGAAAGGAAAGTGGGCTGGGGAGCTATGCATGGGCGTGGCATGCAAATTTTTGAAGCAGATCTTTGTGGAATGTCAATTGCTATCTTCATGCCAAATTTGGTGACTCTAGGTTGAAGTTTGTATAAAATGATGAAAGGGGGGCTGGGGGTGGTATGGGTGGGCGTGGCATCCACATTTTTGATGCAGATCCATGTGGAATGTCAATTGCTACCTTCATACTAAATTTGGTGACTCTAGCTAAAGTTTGAAAAAGGTGTGGAAAAGGGGGCGGAATGGTTTGGCGTGGCTCCAAAACTTTGATGCAGATTGTTGGGGGTCGTTGCCAGCTACTTTCCTACTCATTTGGTGGCTCTAGCTCCACAACTCTGGAAGATACACGCATTCCCGTTTTTGACGAAGCGTTGGGGCGGATGGGGCGGCTAAGGCAGTATTGGTGGGCGTGGCATCCAAACTTTTGATGCAGTTTTTGGGGAGTCATCATCACCTATCTTGGCACCAAATTTGGTAGCTAAAGCTCAAAACTGTGGGAGATATAGGCTTTTTGACTTTAAAATGCGGGATGGGGGGGGGGGGGAATGGGTGGGCGTGGCTCCAAAATTTCTGATGCAGTTTTTTGAAGGTTGCTAGTAGCCATCTTCTTACCAAATTTGGTAGTTCTAGCTGTAAGGATGTGCGAAATATGTGGATTTATCGGCTTTGAGTTATCGAATTTATCGATTTGCCAGCCCCCCAGTTATCGTAGAACCCCAATCTTGACACTTTAGTTACTTTCCCATAGATAAAGAGAATTGGAAAGTTTCAAGTCTCTAGCTTGAAGGGTGTGGAAAAAAACTTGCATACATACGGACGGACAGACGGACAGACACCATGACGGACATTGCTCAAAACCAATATACTCTTTACCTTCGGTATCGAGTATAAAAATTCACTGAAAAACTTCAGCGCGTAAATGCGACCTGAATTCCGATGAAGTTTTAAAACAGAATGAAAAAAAAAAACTTAATGAAAATCTTCAGCGTGTAAATGGGGTCTATGTGTAACATATCTGAGATATTAAAATGTGTGCATATTGGATATCTTACTATATGCTATATATATATATATATATATATATATTAGCTGACCCGGCGAACTTCATACCGCCTAACAGTCAAAGAATGTCGTCTTACCTTTTAGCTGAAGTAATTAAGGCTTTGATAATACAAAATAATATGAATTTAGATTTAGATAGAAATATAAAAGTATTTTATTATGATGAATGATGATGAAAACATACAGAATGAGAATAAAAATTAAAAAAAAAATAAATTAAGTATTCTAAACACATGTCAGAAAAAAACATTGAAAACTATGTTGTTCAGGTTGGGTAAACTCTGATTAATTTATTAATCGGATTTTCATTCAAGCACCTTGTGGTAAACGACATTCTTTGTTTTTTGGTCAGGTGCAAGAACAAATAATGCGGATGGTTTGCCGACACGTGAGCATGCCACGTACAATGACCATGAGAGAAAACACTCATTTTCTAGATTGAGGCCACAAAAATGCAAGGAATGGCCCTGTGATTTGTTGATCGTCATAGCGAAGGCAAAACGAATCGGGAATTGAATTCGTTTAAAGTCAAAGGGCATATCTGTTGGGATCATCGGAATCCTTGGAATAAGAACTTCCTCATCTTTAAATTTCCTTTGAGTATTGACACATTGCTCATCAGTTTTCTTATCACCAAACGCGTTCCATTGCACAGTTTGGTTGGTTTAAATTTCTAAGCATGATAACTACCGAGCCAACCTTCAGCTGTAAATTGTGCAGTGGTCAACCAGGCACATCAAAGGAGTTCAAAAATTCAGTTGGATAATTAGTGGCTTCTTCTTCGTTGTTACAAAGTCGATAGATTGAATGAATACAGAGTACCTACGATTTGATTTTTAATTATAAAATTGAGGTCATCTACATCTTTAGTTTTAGCCGCCAAAATTGCTCGCTCACTTAACCATTAGAATTTTTGTGGTTAGCAATGATATCCGGAAATACTTTGTTGATAAGCTCGTCTTTTGATAAGACGAAGTGGCAAAAATTTTGAGGAAATGAAATCAAACCGCTCGATTCGTCACCAGGAACACGGCCATTACCGATATTCAGCAATTGCTTCGAGAAATCATCAGCAGATAGATCGTTCAACAATGCAACTTTAATATTTACAGACAGTTGAAGTTTGTTTACATATCGCCACAGATTTGATGCTTTGAGGCAAGCGTTTATTTCGTCGGCAGCAGTAGATCTTGGAATTACTGGTAGTGTTTGTCGGAAATCGCCGGATAACAAAATCATTGAACCACCATAACATCTCGAGTCATTGCGCAGACCTTTTAATGTTCGGTCTAGTGCTTCCAATGCGCGTTTGTGCGCCATTGCGCATTCGTCCCATATGATAATTTTTGATGCTACTGAAACTTTGGCCATTGCGGAGTGTTTCGAAATGTTACATGTCGGTTGTTCATTAGTTTGAAGATTTAATGGCAATTCTAACAATGTGGCCGCTATTCCAGAAGAAGCAATTGCTACCGCAATTTCGGATCTCGCACGTACAGTGGCCAATATCAATGACATGAGGGAAGTCTTCCCAGTTCCACCGGGGGCATCCAAAAAAATAAGCCACCATTCCCATCATCAATTGCATTAATCAGTGTATCATAGACTTCCCTCTGCTTAGGATTTAACAGTGGTACATTCGTTTGAACTGATTGGATTAGTTCATGTGGATCATACTCACGTTCAAGTTCCAATTCTCTATTTAATGCGTCATACATTCCGCGATCCGGCACTGGCATTCCTAACCTAACTAACAAACTGCCGCATATGAGGTAACACATATCTTCGATCAAGAGCAAGGCCTGGTTATGCATCTCCTCATTCGCCTCAAGATCGGGATTTCTTGAGCTGACACGAATTCGATATAAAATGTCTTTTGTTATGATATCTTGTATTTGTTCCACAGGTCACGTGGGTTCGATGGGAAAAATGTCGAAATTATGACTGACTTGGAGATGCAGAAATAATTGCTTCAGCGATTGTCGTGTCCCAATGAGTATCGTTTTCAAGCAAATTCAGCTCTTGACATGCTGCTCGAAATGTGGGGCACACTATACCATTAACAGTTCGTAGTGATTCAAATGATGTTGGCCCTCGAACATGTACCAGCAACAACCGCAAATAGAAACATTCATCATTCTTCGGATGAACTGTGTAAATACGACCAAGAGCATCAGCAGAACGCATATCTGGATGACCAGGAACTGCATCGCCTTGCTTCCGACGTTGAAATTTCTTCGATGTAGCGTTCCAAGTGTAATAACGTGGCATTTCCGAGTAAAGCAACGTTCGTGCGAACGGATCGTTTTGACAAATCGCAAAGAAACTGGTCAGTGTTGTCGCTGGAGGTGTTTGGGCACGTTGAGCAGCATTCGACTTTGTGAAATATACTCTCTGACCGTTCTCTAGATGCACCCCCAAATGCACAACAGTGGGATAACGTTCGTGAATAGGAATGAGAATATACGCCAAATTGCTTCATTGCAGTTCACATATCTAACAACTTGATAGCGCATGATTTCATCGTTGATATTGGATGTTTGGATA
Source organism: Scaptomyza flava (assembly GCA_030179655.1). Lineage (NCBI taxonomy): Eukaryota > Metazoa > Arthropoda > Insecta > Diptera > Drosophilidae > Scaptomyza > Scaptomyza flava. Next base: position 188,537 of record JARNME010000071.1, on the reverse strand, counting down.
CCAAAAACCACCATGTCACTCCCTTTCTTGACATATATGCAAATGTATTTAATAGATTTTACCGAATTGCAATACTCTACATTACAATGTGCCTTGAATATATCGCCTGAAAAAAATACAGTAAAAATTGTATTTTAGAACCCCTAATAGGTTTACGACTCTTACAGCTACTCTCTACTAAATAAAGAGTGACAACTTTTTTGTGTACCAAAAGATATATATATATATATATATATATATATATATATATATATATATTATAAAACATAGACATAATACACTTTTAATAACTTCATTATTACTTTATATTCAAAAAGAGGGAGATGTAGTATACACATATGTAGAGCTGTTCCTTTTTTAAGCCACCGTAAAATAAAACAACTGTAGACTTCGTAGAATAATGTGATGAATGATAACTCAATGGTTCGTTTACTTTTCAATATTCATTGTTAACTTATTCAAAATAACAGAGATTTATTCTTATTATATTTCTACGTCTTAACGCTTCGCCGGTTCAACTACAATTACTTATTCGATACATCATTTTTTACTAAGCAGCTCCTATAACGATAAACTATCGATTATTATAATTCTTTATATGATAGTCATCAGCATTAACATCAGCTGCTAGCTCTGCAACTTACGCTTCACAATATAGGGAGCAAGGAATTTCCCTTTAGCTTTAGTCCAGCTCCAAATTGGGTTCGCTTAATGGCGACCATATCATTGACGTTGTACTCTTTTCTGGCTTTCTTGATTTATTAAATGAATTACGGTTTTCTTCTTGTATTGACAAAATATTTTCCTTAGCTACTTGCCTTAACTCGTCTTTTTCTTTTTGCAACTCAACTAAATGTTCCTCGTCGAACAATATTTGAAGTTCATTATTATATTTTGTTCTTATTTCAAAACCTGTACGTATTCTAAACGGAGACAACTTTGTGCTTCTCGGCAACACATCATAATGTAAATAATAATCTTCATAGATAGATGTCTCTTAAACTTTGCAAATTTCATTTATCCATTCATCTTGACGCTGTGCCTGTAGTATGCGATGTTTAAGCGAGTCCTGTAACAATAAACAGTGCACTCTGCTTAGAGCATCTGCATGCTTTATTCTCGTCCCTGACCTATGTTCAATTTCATAATCAAAATCTTGCAGAAAGATTGCCCAGCGGGAAACTTTTACGGGAACATCTTGTTTCTTCATGGTCATAGTAAGCGCGTTACAATCTGTCACAATTTTGATCTTTTTGCCCATCAAGTAAATTCGCCAATTTTTTAAAGCTTCAACAATTGGAAGAACTTCTTATTCATAAGATGGAAAATTTTCTTCAGCTTTCGTCGTTTTTCTGCTCATATACTCTACATACATACATACATACTCGCATCGCAATGTACTTCTGTTTCGGATTTCTGATCGTACAACCTAAAAACTGGGGAATTCGCTAGACAATTTTCAATTGCGTGAACGAAGCTTACTGTTTTCTCTCATTTTAAATGATGCATTCTCCTTTAGCAAACTACTCAACGGTCTAGCTATAGACGCAAAATGTCTGACAAACCTTCGAAAATAGGAAGTTAAACCCAAAAAACGTTCTACTGCTTCTTTATCTCGAGAAACTGGGAAATTGTCCACTGCTAATGTCTTTTCTATTGAAGGTTTTATTGTTGAATTCTCTATAATGAATGTATCCTAAAAATTTTACTTTACGACATAATATTTGGCATTTTTTCCATTTAATTTTTATCACTGACACTTGTGCAACTTTTAAGACTTCCTGCAATTTTCCTCCTCGTTTTCTGAGGAATTATGATATCGTCCATATACAAAAATATAGTACCGTTACCTATCAACTGTCTCAGAACTGCAAAACATACCTCATAAACACGGCCGGAGAATTAGTAATTCCGAATGGTACGAAACAGAATTCGTACTGGCCCTTTGGTGTTACGAACGAAGTATACTTGCGCGAATCCATTAGATAAAACCATTAGAGAAGTCCAGAGTCGTAAATACTTTTCCTTTTTTCAGGTTGTACAAAACATCATCAATCAAAACCATGGGAAAATGATCACGATTAATTTTTTCATTTTGCTTTCGATAATCGCAACAAAGTCTTTGGTACCATCTTTCTTAGACACTAAAACAATAGGAGAAGTGTACTCTGAAACAATATTACGAATTATTCCTTCATTTAACCAATCTTTAATCTGCTTATCAACTTTCTCGATGTCGGCGTATGGTAAGTGTCTGGGTCTTTGACAGACTGGAACTTCGTCTCTTAGGATTATCTTCATTTCTACAGGACTTGATTTTGGCTGCTCTGCCTTACAATCCTCTATCAACTCTTTAACTTGCGTCTTTAAATTCATTTTAAATGCGCGACATCTATTCTGCAGTAAACTTGTTACTTATATCAACTAATAACAACTTATGAAAACGCTTTGTAATTCAGGAATGTTCGACTTTGTTCTTCTTGTATGACGGACTGAACTTCGCTATGATGAGCTAATTTACTCGTTTTTTTCGCAGTCACAGTGTTTCGAACATTATCTACTGTCACTACTTGAAAATAAACTCCTTTCGAACTAATTGAAGCATTGACTAAATTCAAAACATCGCAACCCATTACTCCGTCGTACAGACTATCTTCATCACGGACACATGGAAGCAGATTTTAATCGAACTTCGAAAGATCCCAGAAAGTAAATCTTTTTCCACCTATACCACACAATTCTTTCACATTCGTCTTAAGAAAAACTGGCTGAACTGTCTTGAAAATGGTTTTCTCGAATGGTGCATAAATCTCTACCAGAATCAAACAAAGCTGTGACTTGCTTGCCATTACTTATGACAGTTTTAAAAGCACGGTTAAATACAGATTGAGAACACTGCTGCATGCTTGCCGACTCTTTCTTACTTGTTTATTGACAAGTTTTGCCTCGCACTGAATCGCCTTGTGTCCTAATTGATTGCATTTAAACATTAAAATCCCTCCTCTTTACATTCTTTTGCAAAGTGATCGTTTCCACCACATTTGAAACAACGCCTATCTGGTTGTTGCTCTTGACTGAATTATTGCCACTCTTTGGTGTTTGCTTAGTCTCTTGACTGGAACAAAATCTTTCATAAATTTCATTTTTGTTTATATTCTTTGAGGCATGATACAAACAACTTTTATTCTGCTTGAATCTGGAATTCCATCAATAATGTAGTCCATTAACTTTCATCATCTAACTTACACTGATTTGCAATGCTCTTCATTACATAGAAATATTCACTTCAAGCCTCACTTGGTTTCTTCTTTCTATCTGTTAATAGTTTGTGATTTCTTTTGCTGAAAGCTTCTCACTGAACTCTGATTTTAATGCTTGCTTAAGCGTATCCCAATTATTTACTTCGGTTTGACTATTCAGAGATAATTTTGCTGCACCTTTAATTAACTGTCTACCATAAATAAATTTTTGTAAATCATTCCACTTAACTGTTACCGCATTCAACTCAAAATCAAGTAGCCATTCATCAACATCTGGAGAACCATTTCCGGTAAAAGCCATAAGGAATCCTCGATATCCTTAATGTAATGTCGATGCTTCCATTTCGAAGTTCTCTGGTTCTCCGTAAGATGAGCTGTCACTATTTAAATCGCTGTTCTCTAAATTGAAATAATTAATTAATTGCTGTTGCAATACGATCTAAACACCTGAACTTGGTAAAGACAATAATTTCAATTTTTCTTTAAAGCCTTCTACAGTAAGACAAGTTATTTCTTCTAGAAGCATAATTTATCCCTAAATCTCTATATATCTCGTTTATTTTCTATCATCGCAAACTTTTCACACATTTCTTCACAGCGTAAAACAATTTCTTCTTAATTGTTACCATTCTAGCTTTTAACATACCTATGTAGACCCAATGTTAAATTTTATGTATACTGCACCCGTTTGTCGTCTCTCTGCGAAACAAATATACATTTCTCATCTGCTTTACGTTACAATCACGCTCTGTTAAGCCGTCATTTGCTGCCGCTTTACACCGTAGTTTACGCCGCTTTGTGTCGCACAATGATCACACTCTGCTTTGTGTCTGCTGCTTTCCCCGTTATTCCTTCTCAACTGAGCCAGGCGTCGTCGATCGTCGTGTCTGCCGTTTTCCACCGTAGTTCACGCCACCAGCGTCTCTGCTTGTAGCGTTTTTGTCTATCGACGCACAAAGTATTCGCAAGCAACTGATTACTTTCGCAGAAATTCAGCTTTTCTGCCACCTTTATATCAACGTAGTCAAGTAATGTTGACTGCAACCATCTTCATCAAGGAAGTTAAATATTGTTAACCGCTCTGAATTCGCAATTCTCTGTTTTATGTTCATCCCGGACGAGCCCCAAAATTGTAGAGCTGTTCCTTTTTGAAGCCACCGTAAAATCAAACAACTGTAGACTTCGTAGAATAATGTATAATATGATAACTCAATGGTTCGTTCACTTTTCAATATTTCATTGTTAACTTATTCAAAATAACAGAGATTATTCTTATTATATTTCTACGTCTTAACGCTTCGCCGGTTCAACTACGACTACTTTTTCGATACATCATTTTTTAACATTAACATCAGCTGCTAGCTCTGCTAGAGCTGCCAACCCTACACATATATATGGGAATGGGTCTGGCAACGCCGCTCAGCCCTCCCATCACTTTAATCAATAAGACGATAGCTATCGAGCATTGGGGCAACGCTTGAGAGTTCTGAACGAGAATCCGCGGTGAAGGATTGCTTGCTGAGAAACTCTAAAGCAAGTTGCAAACGATGCTCACACAAACGACGAACTAATAAATCACGAATTACTGATAAAACAATTACTTAAAACTTTTTCTCAAAAACTATTAATAAATCTAAATATAAAACTAAACATAGTGGATTTGCTTATAAGAATAACCGAAATCCCACATGTGTCCAGTGTACACTGTACACTCTTCAGATATGTTAAACAGCAACACTTTGTTGCTGTCTAACAATTAAATATAGCACCGACAGAACAATGCAGCGTCAGCGTTTAACGCTTTGACCATTTACAATACATATGTGTATACTCTAGCTCTCTTTATATTATAAACTAAGCTACTAAGTACGGCTCTCGCACTGACTTCTCTGCCGAAGCAGTGGCCAGCCTTAAACTTAAAATTAATCATAAAATCATTCATAAAGAACCAGTAAACAATACGGATGTCTTTTTATGAAAGTCTTTAATGATTAAATCAAACCACAAATATTACAAATATTACAATAACCTGAATCCATAAAATGTGTAAAGGGGTATAATGTTTTCGTGCAAATGTATGTAACAGGCAGAAGGAAACATCTTCGGTCCCATAAAGTATATATATTTTTGATCAGCATCAACAGCCGAGTCGATATAGTAATGTCCGTCGGTCAGTCTGTTTGAAAGCGTCGATCACAGAGACATCCTGAAGTAGAGACTTCAGATTTTGATTATAAGTTCTCCTCTACCGTAAGCACAACAAGTTTGTTTCAAATTATCGAAAACTATTCTGTTTTCGAAATACACATGCAATCGATTACAAAAAATATCGAATTTGAAAAATGTAAATATGGGTTTTTAAATAATGAAAATGTCGTCTAAATCGGTTAAGAAACACCGGAAATATCGAATTTAAGTCTCTTTTATATATTTAATTTATTAATTTAATTTTATTGTATTATTCAGGGTATCTTCCAGTCGGGCTCTGCCGACTAGAGCCTTCGTACTTATTTTTTTCTGGAATCAGATTTTTTTTTTGAATCGTTGTCGTCCGACTGAAACGTTGTTTTCTTTTCAGCTTGACGTGATAAATACATTATATGGTCATTGATGCTTAAATTGTATCGTAATAATACACAGAATTCCTTCAAACCTTTAAAGTGGTCAGTGTATTCCAGCTAGGCTGCAACACAGCAGCTAGACTGCATTGAATACATACCGCAATATTTCAGGAGAGTGAACGTGGTGTTCATCCCTTAGCATATCCACGGCTCTAGACAAGTTCAAGTAATGAAAGGATAGGAATAATTGCAACTGTAAGAGCTCGATGATTGAAAATACTCAGCAAATGTATCATAAGATCGGAATCTGCCTGACTCAAACTTGATTTCGTATTTTCCAGGTAATCCAAGGATGGCCAGCATAAAGATTTACGTTTTACGTTATAATAATAATTATAATAAAACTTTTTAGGATCACGGGAAAGGTTTAGTAACGATGTGTTAACAGATATAAAATTAGAATTTGGTATATACGAAGATAAATAACAAAAAACTATGTGAATTTCAAAAAATGTCATTGTAAAGAAGAAGGCACCTGCTCAGCGAGTGACATTTATTTTAAAAGCACACAGTTTTGACCTAGAGCCACAAGGTTTTGATGCCAGGAGGTGGGCGTGGCTCAGCTTAAAAATATGAGTGTCACTAGTTTTCCTTTTTATTGGTAAGCTCCAACTCTAACAAAGAGTATTAACCGGCTTAAAATAATTTTTTTGATTTACCTTCTCACCAAATTTTGTGACTCCAGCTCAAAAAATACATTGTAAAAATTTTGATGCGCAATTATTTATAGATCTGAGTAGGCGATTGTATCGAGTTTCTAACTGTACCAAATAAATCTTAGTAGCTCACACATAAACATCTGATTGTGAAATTATTAAACAAATAATGCGAAGCGGTTAAAATCGTTGGTTGCTGCAAGTTTTGCGAACGAGAGGTAGGCAGTGATATGCGTCCAATCAATGACGCAAGCAAGGACGTTGCTTACTTGCAACCGCTTCCACTCAACAACTCAACAACAAGAGGACGACGAATCAGAAACCGATTTGGTAGATTCCATTTTGGAAATTGTAAAGAAACAGTTTGAGCTTGGCCCAAATTCTAAAGTAAGTAAGATACAGATTTAAAACGTCGGCTTGTTAATATTCAAAATGTTATTCTTTTAAAGAGGAACATCTCAGAGGAAAATGCTGAGCTCGTAATAGCTGTGTTAAAAGAAGAGCAGCTTGCCAATGAAAATTTGTAGTCGAGAGCGCAACGACTTACGCTCCAATCAAGAATCGCAAGCGTTAAAAAATATTTCTTTAAGCAATCAAAGCATTAAAATATTTTTTTCAAAATTGTAATTTATTGAAATGTACTTATCATCGTTTTTTTTTTTTTTTTTTTTTAATTGAAAGTTAGTTTGTTTGTTAACAGTTAATTTTCCAAGACCACCATTTATTAGTAAGTAATTTTACGAAATATTTGGAAAATAACTAAGTTTTAGCAGTATTCTCTTCTAAAAAGACCTTAATATTTCTGCTTGCATTTAAATTTCACGTGAAGAATCTGTATCAACCACCATAAAATTCACGATTCTGTTCTGTTGCCAATGTAGGGTAATTCAATTGGGAGCCGTTTGTTTAATGAAGTTATTTACACCATCTCGTTTATGGTCATTGGCGGCCATTCGTAAAGGTAAAATTACGTAAGCAAGTATAAATAATATGTCTCAAGAATCAACGTGTCGCCTTTGTGGAACGCACCAATTTTTTTGAGCTCATAGGAAGCAACTAGTGATATCTACATTGGACAGTCGTTCATTGCAGTCGCAGCAGGCAACTCACAATGCAACTTCAGCCGCAACAAAACCGCTGCAAATGACTAAAAAATTATATCACACAGCCGAAAGGTTCTCAACTTCTAGGGCGGTCAAGTGCAACCTGGCCGGGGAACGACTCTTGACGCCATCAACATTAACATGCAATCAGCGTCGCTCCACCTCCTATACACTGTTGCGACCAACAAGAATCAGTCAGAACCCAATGACAGCCCAGGTGCTAGCTCGGTAGCACAGCTGACTCTGGCTATGGCCATTGGCTCTTGCATCTGCTGCGTTTGTGGAAGCTGTCTTCTTAAAGATACTGGGTCCACAATGTACGCCAGGACCGACATTACGCATTCCTTCCACTGTTGCTACACATGTGGCCTATGTAGCAGTGCGGAACATTGCCAACTCCGTGAAGAGTTAAATTGCTTACGCGTTAAAAGGGCTGAGGACAATTTAAAGCTGATAGAATTAGAGCACATCAAAATACAAAATGAACAGCTTCTGATTTTAAGGCTCTAATAATGACGCAGCAAGTGTTGATCCATCGGGAATAGTAGCGCTGACGTCATGAGTCAGCAGGGATTCCAGGAAATAGCAGCAAAATACAAAGGAAACTTATGATTGGCACGTAAGACGTGGAGCGTAACTGTAGACAAGACAATAAATGTTTCGTGTTGCAGGAGAGCGCTTAGATCGCTCCAAATGTGGATCTTTAGGGTCGTACACAGTGTAGCGCTCAACAGTGCTGACTCTCATTCGTTCTATGACTCCAGTCGGGACCTTCTGTCGTGTACTGAGCTCATGAGACCACTTTTCTTCAGGTATATTCCTTGGGAAAGTAGCGGGCTAATGGTGCAAGCGGTGCAGAGTATTAACGAGTGTGCGTGCTTAGCCTAGCAGTATAACTCGAGGAATTCGCTGACAGCTCGGGTGGTGGATAGCACAGCGGTTACCCGATAAAAATGTCACCATGCGGCGTTTTCACCAAGTAAATCTCCTCGATCTCGGTGCGGTATGTGACAGAAGAAAAGTCATGGTATCGTATGGGATCATGAACTGTATCCGTAACAGACACGCAGCAAGGAATTGTGGTCAAAAAGCAATTGAATAGGCAGGTTTGTCTTTGATTCTGAATATCCAGTGGCATGTGCTTCTTTGTCTCCTCTAACAGGTTCTTGCCGTTGATTCCTAGTTGGACTCTTACACACAAGCATGGCCTACGATTAGAGCTTGAAAAGTCGAGTATAGCGTTTATGTATTAAAACCTTGTAATATTAACTGCGTGGTGCGTGACCAACGTTGACCACCTGTCAGCAGGTTAGGTGCACCAGTGGTATAATGATATGCAGCAGCTATGGATAAGCGGCTTATAGTTGGAAAGGTCCTTATGTATCTCGAGATCTCGGTTGGATGAGGTACATCCATCACTCTAGCACATTAAGGATATGCTTCGCGCTCGGTGCGTTTGCAGGATCTTCTTAACTCGCAACAGCGACGCTGCTCAGCAATGCCCCTGGATGTCCGCCCCACATTACGGATCTTCTCCGCGGAGAGATATAGCGGGATCTGACCTAGTTTGCGGTCAGGGTATATGGCCATCAACGTCTTTTTGGCTACAGGCATTTTGTGGTTGTCACCAGAGGACTAGGTACTTCCAAAGGTGCGGCACTGCTGAAGTCGTAACGGATGGGTGAAAAGAGTCGAATGTAGCGATTTTCAGCTTATTGAATTTACCCATTGTCGGAGCCCACCCGCGACCCCTCACTTCCAACAGCAACCAGCAAGGCCGGCAGAGCAGCGCAAGCCGCTTGTTGGATCTATGCTTTGGGCGACTGGCGTGACGAAGGGGATAGTTTAGGTTGACAGTTCACAGAGCCACAATGATTTGGCCTGGCTGTGGCCACTGATTAGGCAGGCAGCGGACTAGCTTGGGCGGATGGAGCAGCCGCCTTCAACGAGTGCTTGAATTTGCGTTGTTTGCGAGCGTTCCATAAACGCAATACGAAATACCAAAGGAGCGTCCTGATACGCTGTGTGAAAAACCGCTAGAAAAACATTTGGAAAGTGAGAAATGTGATTGTTGTTTTAACGGACATCAAAAATGACATCCTAGCACTGCAAAAAAAATTTACGGTTACCCTGTCTTGGCATTGTAGCTTATTAAAAGCTATAGTAAGAAAAAGTCTCTACTAACTTAAAATACACGCGTATGTTCAAGTGGTCCCACCCTTCAATAGATTTTTTGAATTCTGGAGAATAGACTAAATGGTATGTATCTTTCTAGTGGACCCGGCACCATAATATCACGCATTCTTCGTTAATTTGTTGTATAATTCAATAAAGAGTCCAATTAGTTATTCTTTTGATTTCTCCACTTTAGTAAGTTGTGGCGATGCGGTACTCTATTGAAAATTTTATTTACAGAACTAGGACAAACATTTCGCGATATATTACAGAAATTTAGGTTGTTTGTGCTTCTTTACTTATTCCATAGGTGACTTTTTTTAAACACTAAGATGGGCCAACGTGTGTTGGGATTAGTAACATTAAAAGTCTAAAGGAACTTATCTGCACATTCAATCTAAAAACAATCTTGCCTATATTCTACTACCTGCGGTTGTCCTTCCTTTTGGCGAGCATCAAAAAAAAAATTACAAATTAATAAAAACCAGTAAGTAAGGCCTAGTCGGGGAATCCCCGACTAGAACACCCTGAACACCAGTTGCAGTAATACCTTAAATTTTTGTAGGTACTTTGTGTGATACTGACTGGCTTCAATCGATTATTCGTATCTCCGTGTGTGGCTCTGAACCGATTTTGGACCGGATTGGGTTGTCGATAATATCCTCAGGTTATTCTGCGTTTCTTGGCACCCTGACCCTTTTCCGAAGTGCTGAGCAGGCTAAGTGCCAGGTTGCTCTTTTGTGCACCTGACTGTTATAATCGAAATGGCGACCATCCTTCCCCCTGCTTGCCCAGCAACAGATTAAACGCTGCTGATCTGGAGAAATTCCTCTTTGTCCTGATCTTGGCTTTGGCATGATCGCATAGTTCCGACGGCTTCGACCTCAAAGAGTGAGTTCTACCCAGTGCGGTTTTAACACGATTTTGGCCATCGTACCCCGCTTTGGCCAACTCTATGTCTTCAAAAGTTACGATCAGGCTCTGTAACAAATCGAGAAATTGGTTTTCGTATCCATCTCCACTGAAGTTGCCGACCAAATGTCCCACATATTTTCGCACATCCTATGGCTAGAACTACCACTTTGGATGGCCCAGACTTAGGAGTACTGGAGATAGCACCAAAAAAATGCTGATCTCAATAAATTTTGGTGGAGCCCACCCCCAAGGCGTCACTATATCTCCACTCATCAATCATGGTCTCTTGTGTGGAGTCTGCGGAAACCCCCATTACTGTGGTACTGTCCACCACTCCTCGACCGCACTACGCCGACTCCAAACATCAGCAGCGCAGTCCCCCCAACGCATGCGTCATAAAACGGTCAATGCGTGATTCTCTCCAATTGTAAAATTGCTGGTGGAATGCTTGACATAGACCCGTTCATAGCAGTAATCTCTGCATCATACGTGAAAGTTGTCGGAGGCCCGTCCGTCGCAATCCATTCCATCGCCTCTGGCATGCTTCTCGCCCATCCTTTTATGAAAACACTGTGGACTACGAGTCACAAATGTCTGGGGGTGTATTCTATGTGACCACATGCTGTACTGCGTGCTAGTTGTGGGCGGGAGCCATTCCATCCGCTTAAATATCCGCATCAAGTTTATCTCTGAGGCGATTACCTAACTTAGATAGAGTCACCGTGCTGATTTGCCTTCTGGGGCAACAGGGAAAACATCGCCAGCCCTGGCGGTGGAATCCGCGCTGAAACTAAAGCTCAAGCCTGCTAAGACGCTGGTTAATTCGAGCACGCAACTTGCCACTTCTGCAAATCCGGCACTAGTCGTTATCTTTAACGACAATGTCTAATTTAACTCGCCACGCGTCGCCCCTTTGGCCAAACTGCGATCCTTTAGAACTGTCTTGGGGGGAAAATCCGTGTCAGGAGTCACCCAAGTGGATATATAAATTAGCAATTGATGTGACTGCTACAGAGATCTCCCGGTCATCTTCTGAGCTCCGTCGTCTAGGGCCTTGTAGGATTACCCGGGGTCCCAGTCGCGGTGTTACTTATCTTGCGCCGACGGGGGCCACATTTCTAACTTAATCGCCCAAAGACCCCCCCCCATTCAGCTCTGCATCCAATCTGTCTCGCAAAAACGGAATGCGGTTTGTATCTACTCCAGAGTGTGGAGCAGAGCTCTACACATTTGCGGTAGGAAATAGCTGGTAACGCCCCAAAAGTCGCATCAAGTTTTGGACCCACCGCCCCTCCCATTCCACCATTCCTTCTCCGCGCTTGCTACACTGTCGACCTTTAAAACTTTGAGCGTACGGCAGTCCTCTAACCCAAGTTTATTTAATGCGGGTCGCGAATTGGACAGTCCACAAATATCCGCCTCATCAAGGGATGCCCACCAAGCACACGTCCATAACTTGCCTCCCTCGCGTCTAACCAAACCTCTGACATCGATGAGGCACACAGAAGATTTCCGCAACGAAGACACCTGGTGTACAATCCCCATCTGCATCGGCGAATTCTACGGCAGCTTACACCAACCCTGCGCATCGTACTACCCATTTGCCAATCAGCGCCTGTCTTTTTTCGGTTGATACTGTGTCGAGTATACCTTAGTCGGTCGTTGCGTAACTTCTTTTTGATTTATGTCATCTCTCCTCCGTGTTCCCTTGTTTCTAAGCCCTTCACATGTGAAACAGGTATATTGACTTTGTCATGAATCGTAATACGCCTTAAAAGAAATGATGGGAAGACCCCAATAAACTACTTATGAAATTATCAGGACGAGCTCCGGCACTTGAGTTCCCTCCGTCCGTCCGTCTGTCGGTCTGTCTTTTTCACACACGATTTCCGGCCAAACTGCTGAACCTATCTTTTGATGAACTTGCCCACATATCTATGCCTCTACGATAGGGCGTCGTTTGTTCACTATGAAATTTCATCCCGACGGAGCATCTACGACAATAGCACCTACAAATTTAGCCAATTAACACGAGTTTCTGGATCTCCGAAACTGCTGCTAGCCGACCTTGATGAAACTTTCCCCCACACGATTACTTAGATCGTGCTTAGCCCGGGCGTTTTGTTTCACTTATCGAAATTTCATATCGAGTGACCGCTTGCCAGCATTCTACGACATAGCCCCCATATCAAATTGGGCACTTTTCAAGTACCTACACGAGCTATTGCAATATGCGCCTGTTTGTGTCAGGGGGCAGCACACCATGTGCTAAAGACGCGCGAGAGTAAAACATACTAGGGAAAAGGTAGAGTCCTAACATAACAGGCGTCAGAGACGAAGCGAGCTCTGGGGAGATCTTGATTTTCTGTGCGAAGGGTATTAGTAGGGAACTGTCCGTTCTAAACGGATCCCGTAAGGATGCCGAACAATGGTTAGGACGGTCGAGCTTTGTATGTTTTTTAAAACACTTGTTAAAGGCCATTGCGACTCTCCGTCTCAGCTTCTACTAGCGAATTTATGGACCCGGTTCTTTTTTCTGTTTGCGCCGCTCTGATCTTTTGTGCTTAACTCCCCACGATTCGTATCCCGCCTATTGAATTAGCCTTAATGTGAAACACGAGGGGATGTCATTCCTAGTCCACCACTTCTCCATCACTGTGCTGGGAGATTTAGGTGGTCACAGTGTGGTGACCTCTACATATGCTCTGTCGCCTGTTTTGGAAACTCTCTCGTTTGCATTTGACACCTGCAAGCAGGGATTCAGAGAACAGATTCTGCTATTATACCGTAACTAGTGGTAGAGTCAATTGTGCGCCGCGTTGGGGGCGGCGGGCAGGGTAGAAGGGCCTGGTTAGGGTTCTGATCTGTCGTGCATGTTCTGTGTGCACATAGGAAGCAAGTATGATATATGAAGATGCTAGAGTCACAGTGCGGTCAGCTGGTTCGTCGTGACAGTCACCAGCAGTCACCAAGCACCTGCAATAAATGAAAGGCAAATCAGTGTATCGGCGTTCTTGAGATACAAAGAGAAATCAGCTACGAACGCTTGGTTCGCTTGAGTAACACACTGCCCGCTGAACGTGGCCATTTAGCGTTACGGGCGACTCGCACTCGTCCACTACATCATCACCCACAAGAGCATACATGATGTCGTGGAGTTTCGGTGAACAAAGTGAGCAAGTTCGGCTTCGTTAAGCACTCGCCCGCACGCAGCACCCGGGCATAGGAGGCAATAACGTTGATCGTTAGGACTGTGGTGCCTGAATGATCCGTGTTCTTCACTATTGTCACCAATGGATGTCTGAAGTCCAATTGGCACCTTCTGTTTAAGTATCTTTCGCGCGGTCACACCGTGCCATTACATTGAATGGTCAACACAACAACCCACAACTCTTTGTCGGGGGCGTTTTAGTGTGCAAGGGTGGGAATTTTTTTTCGCACGGCGTCCAGCAGCAAATCAACCCATTGTTTGTAAATACAAGAAGATTGATTACTTGGAGTACTTTAGATATAAAGAGTTAGAGGAAAAGGTTGTAGAGAGGGTGTTCGGGGAGAAGGTGTAGACGGGAAAGGTAGAGGGAAAGTTTTTTAGTCGTGAGTGGCGCCATAAGGTGGCCCTGGCTAAGCAGAGGAAAGATGTTTAACAGGGAGAAGGTTGTCAGACGTGGGCTGTTGGTTTAAGGGAACAGGTTTAATAGAGGGGCGGCACTAGAGTATGACGAGTGGTCAAGTGGTAGAGGGAGAAGGTTTAGATACAATAAGTAATAGAGAGATCGAGGGGCGGCATGGTGTTTTGTGGGGTTTGACGTGCGTGCCGTTGCACACCCTGCAGCACATCACACTAAGTCTCAATGCTGAATGTTGTGAAACCTCGTGATCAAGATATGCCAGGTTAGTTAGACATGTTGTGCTATGTTTTTGAAGTCCGGCCTTACTCGGAGTCCCTAGAGGGCAGTACAGTAACCACCCCCTTCGTATACGAAGGCCGCTCTGACTTGGCAGTAGTGCATTGCAAAGCAAAACTCAACAATCAACAACACAACACATTCTTCGAGTGTCTTATTTGAAGCAAGGTCTGATCTATGTAGTCACAATTTTTGCCATTCGCGTAGCAATCCGCCAGCGGTCCTAATCTGTCAAAGCGATCCGAGACAAGACGTAGTGAAGACCATAATGGGCTCGTGTATCATTTAGTTCTTTCTGAAATATTAGTAGGTGGAATTGGAAGAGTGCGAGGGAAAGTGTTAGAGGCGAGAAAGAGTGAGGTTAGCTAGGAGAGATTTGGAGAATCGCTATCAGGGGAGAGTGTTTATGGGGATAAGGGATCCTCGCATTGTGATCATATATTAAACACGCCCCTGTTAGAGCGATTCTATACACGAGCGTCTATGAAAGTCTTACGGTCCGTGGTATCAGTTTGACTTTGTTGCCCTTCGCTAAGCACATCTGCTCAACAGCTATTCGCGTACTTACGTTCGTCTAACCTTTATTTTGTCGATACTCTTTGTTTTGATTGTACTGCACTGACCTTACTGTTCCTTTTATGAGTCAATTATATACACTTTTTATAAACCACATTCGAACATTTTTAGGTTGGTGGACTTGTTTACAAGAATACATCAATTATGTTTTTCTTATGGGTTGTTTTAATTTTATTTTCATGTAATTATATATCCATTTTTATTCTTTTTTTTTTAATATCTTTTTGTAGTATTGTTTTCACACATATTAAGATTGTCTATTTATACTTCTTGGTCCGTACCTCAGTGCACTATGAGGTCCTACTTCCGCGGGTTAGCAAACCAACACCGGACATAATTGTAATGCCAATGAAAGTTGTTGTGCTTCCCGAGACACCTAATTTCTGTACGCCAGAGCTACGCGTTGCCTGTGTCGCGGCTTATCGTCGCTATAAAAAGATCCCTCATTCTTCAAAATCCAGAATTCCAATAGCTGTGTCCCTTTAGTGAGTCTAGAGCTCCTTAGCCTGTCTCACATGATAAAGCTGGTAGGACGATGTACGTGTGATAGCCGGGAAATAAAATCTCCTTGTTTTACCAACTAATTTGAGCTTAAGTGTTTTGTACTGCATCGTGTAGTGGATTGATGATTTGTTAATTGTTATTTTTGTAAGCCCCATAAATTGGATGTGTTCGATCTCCGTAATCATTTAGGTTGCGGATACATTCTGAAAATCCTTAGAGTACTTTGGAGGCTTCAATAATCCATTGCTTAACTGTCCCGCTCTCGCTTACGATGGTCATCAATGACAACGTTTCCATACGTGTACGATAATCCGCAACTAGTTGCGTATCTCAACTAAAAGTATTTCTTCAAACGCACAGCATCAAGCAAGGGTCAAAGAAAGAAAAGGAAAACCGGAGAGGGCTGAGCAGCGGGATGGCTTGGGGTGCGAGCAACGCGAGGTTGACCAACGGTCCAGGTACGGGACGCAAAAGGCGTCTATTGACGTGTGCGTTGAATACGTAACCCGCGGCGTATCTTGGGGTAGATTATAGCGGTCGGGAGCGGCACAGAAGGTAGCTACAGATGTGAAACATGGGTCATGTTATGGGAGTGGCTTTGATGATCGCCTGAGTTGAGTGAGGTGACGATCAGGCTATCTTGAGCCCGCGAACCAAACGAATCCCTACGGTAGGAGCATATTATGCGCGTAACCGAAGGAACGATACGTGTAACAGGGAAATCGGCGGAGACATGGATGTTGGTCACTGAAGAATGGATGGCTGTAATCATATTTTTCACGGGCTTTCCCAACCTATGGGACAGGGCATACGCTTTAAGGGTGATTGTGGTTAAGATTGAGGAGAGTCCAAAACGCAGTTAGCTGGAACGGTACAAAAGGTCGGACCTGAGATTGGCGTATGGGAATTGGAGGGAGGGTAAGCGGTTAGTTCATAGGCGCCCAGGTTGCGGGGCATAATAAGGAAGGGCAGGGACAGCCGTATCAGTGCGAGAGTATGCGCCGGTACACGGGGGGCGTGAAAGCTACAGACGGAACGGTTCGAATGGAAAGGGGAAGGCGAGTAATGGCCTAGGGTATTAGGGGCCTGTAGGGTGCTCGACGTTACGTCTTTCGAAGTAAGGGGGCTGGAAGGGACGAGTCGGCGGAGGGCCTCAAAACGGGTTTCGGTGAGCGCTAACAGGGCAGAGATTGCATGTTCTTCATTTGTCCTTCGCGAGTAGGGCAGGTGCTAATGATCGAATTGTTCGTGCCGGAACCCATGGGAGGGGTGCTTAGTAGGCGGGGAACTGGTGCCAGCATCCTGCAGGGAACTGTTGGGGAAGGGCGAAAAGACGTGGGGAGGGTACGTGAAGCGCGAGGAGGACTGCAAAACAGGACTAAAAACTCTCGGTCATTTTGCACATACTAACGCTGCGTAGAGGGACGGAAAAGGGGGAATGGGACTTGACTTGCGTTGTTAAAATAGTAAAGGTACTGTGAAACTCAGATTGCCCCGGAATGGTAGCCCCACGAAATAGGGTCAGTCAGTCTTGGGCGGGGTGTTCGCGTCCCGGCCAGTTGTGACCAGATCGTTTCTGATGACACCGGCTAGCTCGTGATCTCCGGCAAGGGGGTTCTTGAGATTGATGGGATGGAAGGGATCGTCGAGGTTCTTCATGGCCGGAAACCCTCCCGCAGGTTTGTAGTGAGCAGCTCCAAGAAGCTCGTAAGATGGGGGTGAATACACGTGGAGAGGAAGGTGACGTTGATGGGGAGGGGGGTAGAAGTGCAATAGGGGGAGGACCGACGCAAAGAGCGCAAGCAAGGCGGGACAATAATGTCACTGAACTCACGCGTGAATCTCCGTCTTGGGCTTCGTAAGAGTCCCCTTCCGTTGAGTGCTTATGAACTCAGGGAGTAGTCTGGAAGCACGGATCTTGCTACAGACGCTAGGCGGGAGGATTCGGCGTGGGCTACCTCATTCGGGACGGTGAAAAGCGAGGAGTAAAGCGTGTCTTGTTTCGTCCCCAAGCTCATCGGCTGGTGGCCCATGTTCCTTTTTATCATATAATACGGACGGGAGGAAGAGTGAATAAAGTAGTAGGTCATGCATGCGCTAGTTTAAGATGGTGATGGGGGGCTTGGGAGATTATGACTTTAATAGTAGTCCCCGTGAAAGTAAGGGTTTTTGGCAGGCGCAATTGTGGCACCGAGTCAGAGGAGGTGGTGTGGTTCTTGGATCGACAGAAACAAACGGCTTGACTCAGAGTGATGGGGGCGGAATCAAGATGTAAGCACACCGGGAGCCCGGCAGGACGAGATGCGGTCTCTAGAGGTAGCAGCTGTGAGGAGGGCAGGAATTGGGCGCAGAACGATCGCGGAACGGACAACCGGAGGGGGACAACTGGTCTCCTCACACGTGAAGGAACCTCCAGGCTTTGGTGGCGGGGTCCAAAGTGGTTGAACGAGGGACGCTTTAGAACAGGGGCGTGCCGGCGCTAGGGAGTGATCGCTAGTCTAAAACAATAGGGAAAGCCGAATCGGTCTTAGAGAATGGCGGCAACCAGGAGGACTGGGTAACTGGGCCGGTTTGCGGGGGCTTAGGTCTCACGCCATTGCAGGTCACTGTGAGAGTATTAGATTACGGAATGGAATGCATGTCTCTCTCGTTTGTCCTCAATGTGTTCTGTCTGGATGAGTGGTTCCGAATTATAGGTTGGGGTATGTAGAGTGTCGGGCGTTGGGATTGCATCGCAGAGCGGGAGGGGGCCCGGCGGTGTCGTCTTTTGTTGGAGTGGCGCGCCAGTTCAACCGACTTACGAAGTGGGCGATAGGGGTCCGTACAGCACCGCAGCCTAGTCGGCGAAATCGGGTCCTGTGTGGCAAAACGGGCGGTGAATACAACGAAGCCAATGAAGGGAGCAAACGGGACACAGTACGACTGAGCAGTCCAGCGATCGCACTAGGCGCTTGTCGAGGGGGTGGGGGGGAGGGCTAGCCGATGACCTGGAAAAAGCGACGTGCGTTCCTTCCGCCGAATCGCATGCTCTTGGCTCAATGTCGCCCGGTAAACCCCACAGATCTCCGCCCAGACACAAGCGAATCGCCCACGGGACCCTCGGACTCGGGACCCAGAAGTAACGTGGGACCTAGAGAATGACGGTGGGCCGAGGGGTAAGCGCCTTAGTGTGAGAGGATTTCATTGTTCGACCGTACCAAGTTTGGAGCCCCTGAGTTCGATGATGGCCAGCGCTTTCCAAGCGCACACCGTACGTTGAACACACCAGCCCACAAACAGTAGAAATTTGGATAGATAACCATTAGACAACGACATCAAGCACCAGAGCTATTAAACAAAATGTGAAAGTATCGGCAGGAACTTGATCGCACCAATGTCACACACCAAACGACTGATATGGGGTACTGAAAGCCGTGAAGTCATAAGCGAGTCTACTGGACGTACGGTTCACATTTTGGCCAGGAGTTGTGCCCGTCGGAAACCCCGATCATGTAGCAGTTTGTCTTAGTAGGATGTGTGCAACCAAGTAGTGCGACCTGGTGTGTTCAGTGTATCGCGCGGAAAGGGGCGGTAAGACTGCGGGGCGAGCGCGCACAGTCAGAAGCAGAGTGGTTTGTATAGGATTGTGGAGGTATTTCGCGTAGAGGATGACCTGGGAAGTTGGGCCGCCGGTTTGGTGACGCGTCTCACAGTAAGATTATTGGGGCGGAGACCCACGACGCGTGAGTTAGCGGGTTGTCCTGACTACGATAAAATTGTCGTCAAATCGTGTAAAAATGAAGGAGTGACGTTTAGGAGGGAGGGAGGGGGGGGCCTAGGTGGCTGAGGGGCGAACGACACAAGGGAATAACACTAACCCTACGCCCTAAGTCTGTTAAACGGAGCGGAGGGGACGGCTGCGGAGAAAACGCTGAGTACTTGTTTATAGATCGGACCCCGAGCAGTAAATAGTGACAGGGTACGTAAAAAGTAGCAACCGGCCACAAGGTTGAGGGCAAGGACACCCCAAAAGGCGGTGGAGCAAAAGGGGAGTAAAAAAGGTACAATAAGGTATGACTAACCGAACAGCCGAAGTCTTCGATGGAAGCAGCTGAACTAAGACATCTGCAGCGCAGACACACACACTGTTTAGTCGGTGCAAGAAAGGAAATCCTCCTTTCACCATTATAATCCGTATCTACCTTACAGGGAACAAATTTTAATTGTCGTAGACCCAACATATCAACCGGTTAAAAGGCTAAGAAACCCTCAACTCATCATAATACTTTGATTTCGACAGTTTCCCTGTCCGGTGGAAGATCAGTAGAACTAGCAGGCAATCCACCGACCTCTCGGTATACCACCATTCATTCATCGACGTGAAGTTTAATACAAGGCAGGAGACATTATATATCTAATTTATGATTCCCCTTATGTGTTAATTGTTTTTTATTACATAGTTGCGTTACTAGTCCTCACAGACCAATTGTAGTCATTGATTTTTTATTAGTATTTTGGTACATTATACTTGTCGAAAATCTTAATTCCGTCTTGGGTTGTTCCGATTCCACTGTCAAGTAGTTATACATCTGTCACAATGGCATTCGTGAGTTTTTTTTCTAAAATTTTTGGAGCTCGAATCTATTTTTTTAAGCCACAAAAGATACTGACGCACTAACTGCTGTCGTTTTTGTACATATCACTTGAATGAAACATTTACAGGAAAAACCAGTCACAAGCGTGGCGATTAAAAACCGGCTTAAAAGTAACGGTCTGTGGAACAGAGTAAAGTAACGCTGCAAAGTATGAGGCAGCGGTGGCCACTACGTTCCAGCAAATATTTTTCTCTTTCAACTGGAACTGGTGTCCAGTTTTGCTGTTAAAAAAACCGTCTTTTTTGTTCGCGGGTTTAGAAACCGATTGTTGTAACTGTTTAAACAGGGATTCTCTGCGATGTGCTTGTGTGTCTTCTTGCGTGTGACAGTTTTCATGTTTTTTTCAAACAGCTTCTTGGTTTGTTCTGTTATTTTTGGATGTTTTTAAAGAAACGAGGTTGTTATATGCTGTGTAAAACCAAGAGCGGCTGGTTATTACCGGTAAAAAATAAATGTAAAACCGCTTGTTTTGCGGGTTAGCATCGGCTTTAAAAAACAGAGGTATAAGGCCCTTTTTCGGTTTAGAGAACCGTTGTTTTGTCGCTTTACTGTTAAAATACAGTGCGGATTATTGTTTTCTCTGGGTTTCAATATTGGGGCTGTGCCTATACGCTTTGTGTTATTTTTTTTGTGTCGTGTTTTTTCCCCAAGTGACCTTGCATCGGCGTTTCTTTCTAACTTGGATGACTGCGCAATTTTTCCGTTGAAAACAGTTGAGGGAGGGGGTGTATAATTCTGCGAAAAACACGATTTTGCAGGTTTACAAACATGTTGTTTCGAATATGTTGTAACGGAGAGCTGATAGCTGTCAATTATCACATATAACAGTCCACCATTTTAACTCTATCAACACTGTTTTAAAAAACACGAGAGCTTGCTTTTTGGTACTGATTATTTTTATAGCCAGTCAACCCACCTGTTTTTTAAAAACCTGAAAAGACCGTGTTTTTTTAGCAGGGTCGACCAATTTACGACCCTTCTCTCTCGACCCCATCACCGGTTTTCAAGCCGGTAAGAATTGCAGTCAAAAAACCCTTACTCTTTGAAACCACAAAAAGAAACAGCCCTCTTAACCTCCCCACTGATTAAAACCCAGAAAAATACCACTAGCACTCTATGTTAAACAGTGAAATCACAGAACCCGTGGGTTCTTAAACCGAGAAGTCAACCGGGTTTTTAACAGCGTGAAACTGCACCGGTTCTGTTTTTTTCGAGTTTTTTACGCGATAAATAACCGCTCTCGTTTTTAAACACTCTATACAACCTGGATTTCTTAACTCAAAAAAACAGCAGAACAGCGAAGCTGGTTTCTGAAAACATGCATACTAACAGCAAAACAGCCCGATGTGGTATCAAACCGGAAACCCACCGCATAGCTCAACTCCCTGGCTCCTGGTATTCTGTATTACCCGTTAAACATCCCCGGTCTCTATCAACGGTGGCGAACATACTCTCGGTGTTTTTTAACACAGCGAACTGCCACCATTTCCAGTACCTTTTGCGGGCTGACCTCTTTTCAAGGTTTAGTGTATTGAGGTTGCTAGAATTGGGGGAAGAGGAAAATATATTGCCTTGAAACGTCAGATGTCCACCGCTGCTCCTCTTTTGCAAGGAGTATTTACTCGGGCAAACCGCGTACTGTATTCTAAGTTCTCGGCCCCGGTGGTGTGTCATCGCCACGATTGGGACTTGTTTGTGGCAGTGAAAGGTGTCATTCACAGCTTAGTCCAAGGCGGGGGACAAAATCCCAGCATTGCTGTGGGGGCGGCGTACCGTTGACCGAGAGCTACGTGGTGTCGGCGCACACAAAAAATAGATTCGACTCTCACTATAATTGCGTGCGGCTGGGCTGCGACAGAAACTAAGAAATGCATCGCGGACAGGAACACTCGTGGACCATTTTCTGCTGTTAATCAGATTGGATGGAATCATCTACAGTCTGGGAGAAACACAACGGAAATTTTCAATTTCCGACAAGAGAATACAAATTAAAAAAATCAATAAAAGTCAGTACGACTAGTAACAACTTTTAATAAAAAAAAATTAAACATAAAGGGGAATCACTAAGAGAATAAATGTCCTCCTCCTGTGAACCTTAATCGTCGTGAATGATTTGTAACTAGAGGTCCTGTTTGTCCCCCTGCTATTCTATGCCTCGTCACCGACATGGACGACGAATCAAGTATTGATATGAGTTGAGTTTCTTAGCCTGTATCCGTTGATATGATTGTTCTAAGACAATAAATTTTTTCCTGCTAAGGCTACGCATAACTGATATAAGGTAAGGAGGATTCTTTCGCCCGATAAACATGTGTCTTGGCTGAGAACCATACGTCTTCGTTCAGCTCGCTTCCATCTAACATGACTCTCGCTGTTCGTTCGCTCCTACCCTTATTGTTACCTTTCTTCGACTTCACCCTTTGCTCAAAGCGATCGCGTATTTTTGTGGAGTGTCCGCTGCCCTGTAACCTTTTGTGTTTGCGTGCTAATTTTTACGTACCTCGTTGCAATTATTTACGCGACTCGGGTACTATCTAAAAAATTATAAGAGTTTTTAATATCGAGAAAGCTCCTTACAGTACGTAGATAAGGACATTATGGAGGTACGGTGTCTATTCATTGTTTTAGTTAGAACCTATCGAGCATTTTACATAGGACAACCAAATTCCATACATAAAGTAAATCCTTAATGTTGTATTAAAAGATTGAAGACATTTTTTATTATTCAGGAAAAAACTAAATAAATGAGAAGTGTTAGAAGCAAACCGAAGACGGAAGTGAAAGAGCACTCCCCAAACGAAAAGCTTAAAATTACAATAATATGCTGCAATCAACATCCCTATACAACATATTGTCCTGACTGTGAGCTACCGATCACATTCCAGAACAGTTGCTATAGAGATAAATTAAAAACCAGGTACGCCCCGGCGACTGGGTGGAAAAAATAAATATCTATTAACACAAACGTATAAAGTGAGAGGGTTCCAGGGTATTGGATACAACAGGTAGCTAACGACCGAGAAACGCGCACGATTTAATGTAAACCCGAGGGATTCAGTTCTCACGCCCATCGTTTGTGGGCGTTACCATTCTTGTTACCGTCTGAAGAGCAAATGCGAGTCGCGCCGGGGAAATCTAGGTGTGTGCTCTTAGCACTCTCTGTAACATAGCTCGCGGTGCTCTGATGGCTCGTTGTCAAAGCCGTTTGGAGATCCCAGGAAGGAGTTGTTGCTGGCGGTGTTCGTAAAAGTGAAAGGTGTAGCGTTGAAATACGGAAAGAATAGTAAATCGGGATCCTAAATGGGACATGTAACAGGAGTGGGTATCAACGGTACTCGTTAAGGCACCGTCCAGCTCGCGGCGCGTTCACCCAGGACGGGTGGTACCTGTTTGAAGTATATATAATAATATGGTGTGACCCGTAGACAGCCTAGGTGGAGGGAAGAAATGCTAAAAAGCCGGTCCCACGGTACTTCTGCCCTTCAGCCAGTAGTTATCCATGATAGAGGCTACATTTGTGCCCCACTCGATGCGATGAGCTGCCACTAGCTGCCAGGGCTGAGAGAAGTCATGGTCCCACATCCAGAGTGCAACCTACCGCATAGGATAGAGCATTGGATACTCTCGAAAACTGGAATGTACTGTCGGGCTTACGCTGCCCTGAGGCACGCGCCCTTCCGTTAAGTGGAACAACGCTGGGACGGGCCAGAAAAAACACGTACCATAGGGTAAAGAGCTATAGGATGAGGGCCTTCCTAAGTACCCAGCTATCAAGATTAAGCACGAACACAGTCTATCACGGTCGAGCTAATAGGGCTCGCGATTTCATTGCACGCATACCAAGTGGTGCCTCCCTGCGCACATTGAGGGACTCGGCCACTGTCCAGTGCAACTAGGTAGATGTGATGTAATCGCAGTCTCGCAGGGATAAAACCGAGAATTCCGGGCAATGGTCAATGATGAATACCCGAGCGTCGGGCTAGCAATAAGCTGCGTTATGTCCCGAGGCTCCACAGGCTGCGTGCGCTCTTGCGTTAGTTGTCACTAACCGCGACTCTCGGTCGTGTGAGGCTAGGGAGCGAATAACGGAGTGTCTAACGCTAGGTAGCGGCGTCGGGCCTGCTCATAGCAAATCCCAATAGTGAATCGTAGTGCTCCTGCTTCCACGGACGAAACGCTGGCAGCCTCTAACTGCAGGAAGACACGCTCGTGGCGAAGTATCGCTGCAAACCACAGCGCGGTTATCGCCGTGTCATCCCCATCTACGCGGCTGCTGAAAGCTTCGGTAACACTTCAAGGTGGATGTTAAGTTGCACGAGGATGACAGGCGACAAAATCTCATCTCATAATACCAGGAACAACTGAGAAACATATAAGCAACATAGAATTACTGAAAGCCGACCGGGGGGACGACAGAGTGCAGCTAAAAGAGAAAAGCGGGAGCAAGCTCGCGTTGTAGGCGCACAGAAAAAAAAAAAAGACGTAGACTCGGGCGGGAAATCACATAAATCCAACTTGAGAGCATCAACCCGGAATTTTGAAAAGGTCAGAGATGGATCAAAGAACAGAAAAGAAGAAAAGAAAAAGGAAATAACAAGGAGACAGACGACGGGTAAAGCGACTCCCGGCGGAGTGTAGGGAAAAAAATGACCCAAAAAAGAGGAGTGGGACCTAAACAAACACTTGAGCGCGCCGGGCAATGACGGAGTATCCCACAAGAATCAACAAAAGAGGCGAGCAAACGCTCGACTTACGACGGGAATCGAAACGCCGTAAACATGAATCCTAAGGTAGTGAAATTATTGTAAATGACTTGCTTGCGCGCTTGTTATTAGGTTAACATACAACTATGGCTTTACCAACAGAAAAAATAAAAATAAATCTTACGATACAATGATAAACCAAATCTTATATTTGGAGCCTCCTCCACAAACAGTATGCAAGAAAATCAAACACTCTACTAAAATCAAAAGACAGGATCAAGAGCTATGGTGTATAAAACGACTAATACAAAGGCAGAAAAAACCGAAAATATCAAATTTAGTGGGTATAAACCATTCCGGTGATAGTTAAGTACATTATTTTTAAAAACACACACTACAATTAAAATTTTAAGTACTCTACCGCCCGTTTTGCAAAAATACCGACTCTCAAGTCATCTCGAGCTTTAGTACATCACAACCGTATTTGCCATCCAAATTCAATATTAATGCAAAGGTTCAAGAATAATAAATCACAATACAATGGTTTCACGAATTAAATAAATAACTCAGATCATGAAAAAATAAATCCTTTAGCGACAATAAGTTTTGAGCACTAAAGAAAATAAGTCTCCTTAAGAAATAATTATAATAATTATTGAATAAATACGCCCTAATAACATGGCATCTAATAGATACTTAACCTTAAATTAAAACATTTAACGTATTCATACTTTTCGAAACAGTGTAAGGCTCATATCTCGAACTGATAAGCTAGTTCAATGCACTTCCTTATTAAATGCAAGAAAAATGGGGAGAATAATGAAATAAAATATTACCATCCATCAATTATAAGAAATTGGTAACGAAATTTTGTAAGTTCAAGCAATGAGTTTGGAAATATAAAAATCTAACATAATCACTAAAAGAGTAGAAATGTACATAGGTTGACAGTTAAAATATATTAAAGCAATCATTATTAAGTGAAAAAATCAATGTCCGATCGATTTCCCTGTTAAAATTAAGTTAACTTGTTAAGGACAATAATACAATCTATCTCGTTTAAGCGTAAAGCCTAGTCAAAATAGCTAACTACATAACATAAAATGTTTAAAAATCTGTAGAATACTAAGTTGAAGAAAACGATTAAATATAACACAAATTAAGATAGGGTATCATCCAACGTCAATAGAAGAATTTTTGAAGTCAGTAATGAGTACAAAACACATTCTTTATACATTTTATCGTAGGTAGCATACTGAGAAAGAGTTGGTAAACCCGTTTATAAAAAAAAAAATCAAGCTGCTAAGAACATCTTACTGTTTTCATTTTCTTTATTTTAGAAATTGATTTGATATGTGAGTTTGATGAAATAATTTTAGTTGAGTATAAGAAATAGTTTGACGGATATCTTAAATATGAAAAGTGTCATTTGATGAAAATCTTAAAGCGAGCAGAGGGAAAGTTAAGGAAATGATTATTTGATAAGCCTAAAAGATTACCTTAAGGAATTTAAAGAATGTATAAGCAAAATAAATTATTACTGAGATAGAAAAAAATCCAATATATGGGGATTAAAAAAATAAATAACAATAATCTCAATAAACGATGAAGTACAAAAATTAAGATCAAAATTAGTTTGTTAAAACATGATTTATTATACCAGCTTCACGAACTTCGTTAAGCTTTCAAGTGAGTACTAGAACTAAGGCTTATAATATTGACTTAAAATAGCTTTTTATAAAGCCGAAACAAAATCATGGAGTATGACTTGTGTGTTCTACCGGCTTGGCATTAATCTTAATGTTCGGTGTTTGTGTTTGCTAAATCCCTCAACGGAACAAGCTTAATATAAATCTTAATTTAACATACTACAAAAATCTATTAAAAAAAAAAAATAAATAATATATACATGAAATAAAATTAAAACATACCCATAAGAAAAACATAATTTGATAGTTTCTTAACAAAGCACACCAACTTAAAAATGTTCATTGGTTTATTAAAAAGTTATACTAATTAGCTCTATAAAAGTAACAGAAGTCAGTGCAATAATCAAACAGATATATGCAAATAAAGGTTAGAAACGTAAGTAGCGAATAAGTTGAGTGTGCGTTAGAAGAAGGGACAATCAATAAACATACCACCTGCATTTCATAGACGCTCGTGTATAGAATCGCATAACGGAGCGTGTTTTAATATAATAATACAAGCAGGATCACTTTCCCCTATAACACTTTCCCCTCTAACACCTACTCTCTCTAATACTAACTCTCTCTTTCTCCCTCTAACACTTTCCTCCTCTTACAACTTCCCCCTATAATATTCAAACTAAATCTGCAAGTCTCAATACTCTTGTGTTGATCTTGTTGCTGCTGCTGCGAAAAAATTCCCATCCCTTGCTTACATAACACTCACGAATGTTGTTGTTGTTGTTGTTGTTGGTTTTGCTTTGATCATAACAATGCGGCCTACGAATGTACTGCCCTTTGACTAGCGTACTTCAAACAAGCACAATCTTGTCTCAATCCTTTTATTCTTTGATCACAGGTTTTCACAAACATTCATTGTTTATGTTTGCTGCAGGTGTGCAAGGCAACGCACGTCAAACAGCCGCCCTCTCGACTCTCTCTTATCTACTTATTCGTATCTAACACCTTCTCCCTCTAACACTTTCCCACTCTATCCTTTCCACCTCTTACACCTTCTCCCTCTAACACTCCCCCTCTCACACCTTCTCCCTCTAACTCTTTCCTCCTCTAGCACCTTCTCCCTCTAAAACTTTCCCCCTCTATCCTTTCCCTGTCTTACACCTTCTCCCTCTAACACTCCTCCTCTTACACCTTTTCCCTCTAACTCTTTATAATCTAAATGTACAAGTATCAATACTCTTGTTTTAAAACAATGTGTTGATCTTGCTGCTGCTGCCGCTGCGAAAAAAAATTCCCACCCTTGCACACATAACGCCCCCACGAAGGTTGTAGTTGTTGTTGCTGTTGACAATATCATGTACGTGTGCAGCGCAACGTACTTAAAACAGGAGCACACTTGACTCTAACACTAATGGTTAAATAGTTAAAACTGATCCTATCATTCACACAGTCATAAAGATCAACGTATTGATCCTGCCGCTGCTGCTGCTGCGTAGGAAAATTTGCATCCCTTGTTCACAGAACTCCACGAATCTGTATGTTCTTGTGGTTGTTGTTGTTGACCATAATAATGCAGCGTACATCGAACAAGCGTTCGCTTTTCTCTATTTTCTATCCTTCCTTCCTTTGCACACTGCTACTCATGACCATAAACATTCATTCTTTATTGCTTGCTTTCAGGTTAACAATGCAGCGCACGTCAAACAGGCGCGCACTTGACTCTCTCTTATCTATCCTTTCTTCCTGTGCACACTGCACCTCATGACCATAAACAGGTTTACAATGCCACGCACGTCAAAGAGGCGCAAAATTGACTCTAACACTAGTTAGGTAAATAGCCAAATCTGTTCCTCTGATCACCTGCTTGCAGGTGTATAATGCAACGCAGGTTTAACAGGCGCGCACTTGACTCCAAATCCTTTGATCACTAATTCTCACAGATGCTGCTGGTAAAGTGGTGGCCTAGGAATGTAAATCCTTTGTTCTCCACATTAGGCTAATCAAAGGAGGGATACGATCGTGGGAAAAAGGGTCATAAATTATGATATAGAAGGGGGTAATAAAAGTGTTAAAAAAAGGGTCAAAGATCAAGGGGGCGATAAAAGGGTATTAAAATAATGGGGTCATAAATTGTCGGCATCCTTTTGAGTTAGAACCGGCAGTTCCCTACTACTAAGGGTATCATAGTCTTGGCATAGCCAAAATTATTTATTTTAGCCTTTTGCTTTTCTAACAATATTCTAGCTCTCTTGTAAGCTTGATATAATCTAAATTTACTTTCTTTAATGGATTAATAATTTTATTTTAATAAAATTTTTGGGGAAAATTACTTTGCCTACCAAAAACTAATTCATATGGACAATAATTATGTGCCATAGAAGGCGTCGTGTTGAACCAAAATACGAAATATTGGAGCCATACATCCCAATCGTTTTTATCGACTGAGATGTGCGAGCGTATATGTATATTCGTTGAAAGTTCTGTGACTTCTTTCAACTGTTTCAACGGTCTGGTGGTGGTGTGCTGTAGGCGTTATGTTGTCTATCTTTAAATATTTGCACATGTCATTTATAATTGAGTTTTTATATTCAGTTCCATGTCCGTAATGAACGTCTTTATTGGAATTTTAGTACGAAAGATTCGAATATAGCTTTAGCGATTTTGATCTGGGATTGGAATGGCAACAAGATATTTTGTTAAATCGCAAATAAGCGTAACTACATACTCGTTATCATATTCAGATCTTGGTAATTGACCTAAAGTGTCAACAATTACCCTGTCGAAAGCGTATATTGTTGTCTCAGTTAGTGTTAGGGGTCTTTGTATGTATTGCTGTTTTAGACATTTAGCATTTTGGACATCTACGTACTTGTATGGGATCGTCATGAAGTGTAGACAGTATTGCTTCTTTTTCTGTATCGTTTGATACAATGGTCACCGGCTTGAGTAGCGCTACTCTTAATAATTTTAATGCATTATTGGCCTTATATTTCAAATTGTCTATTGAAACTTGTTCAAAGATTTTTTCATGCGGAGCCACTTCTTGTTGGCGTATATCATGCATACCGGTTTCCTTTTCGAGCCTTTGGAAAAATTGATCAAATTCCTCCTTTAGTATACAGATCGCTAACATTATTCTTGCAATGATTTTATTTCCTTATTAAAAATAACACATATTTTCTCTCAGATGCAAGGCCACTAATTTTCGTACGTCGTCATTTATGATGACTTCATAAGCAAAGGTTCTTGTTCTTTTCCTTCGCAGGATTTATTTTGTCTACTTGTTTGCATGGTAGTGACTTTAAGGGTTTAATTGAATGTCTTTCAGTTCGGATACTGTTATATAGATATTGAGATATTATACCGTAAAATCATACTCTTCTTTTTGTCGTCTGGCAAAGTACCTAGATCAGTACACTTATGACCTAGAAAAGTCACTTCGTGCATTAAAAATAAACATTTTTCTGGATGTGATTTAAGGTTGTATTTCCTACAAAGATCAAAAACATTTGATAAGTTTTTAATCATATGTGTTTCTGAACAACCGATGACTATTAAGTCATCCATATGCAAGAATGCTTGTGAAGAGTCTAATCCAGAAAATGATATAGTCATCATTCTTTGAAAAGAATTTGGCGCTATTTTTTTATACTCGATACCGAAGGTAACTAGTATATTGGTTTTGTGCAATGTCCGTCATGGTGTCTGTCCGTCTGTCCGTCTGTCCGTCTGTCCGTCCGTATGTATGCAAGTTTTTTCCACACCCTTCAAGCTAGAGACTTGAAACTTTCCAATTCTCTTTATCTATGGGATAGTAAATTAAAGTGTCAAGATGGGGGTTCTACGATAACTGGGGGGCTGGCAAATCGATAAATTCGATAACTCAAAACCGATAAATCCACATATTTCGCACATCCTTGCAGCTAGAAGTACCAAATTTGGTAAGAAGATAGCTACTAGCAACCCCCAAAAAACTGCATCAAAAATTTTGGAGCCACGCCCCCCCATTCCGCCCCCAGCCCCCCCGCAATTTAAAGTCAAAAAAGCGTATATCTCCCACAGTTTTTGAGCTAGAGCCACCAAATTTTGTGCCAAGATAGGTGATGATGACCCCCCAAAAACTGCATCAAAAGTCTGGATGCCACGCCCACCGATACTGCTCTAGCCGCCCCCATCCACCCCAACGCTTCGTCAAAAACGGGAATGCGTGTATCTTCCAGAGTTGTGGAGCTAGAGCTTCCAAATTTGGTGGGAAGATAGCTAGTAGCGATCCCCAAAAAACTGCATCAAAGTTTTGGAGCCGCGCCCACCCATTCTGCCCCCAGCCCCCCCGCATTTTGAAATCAGAAATGGCTATATCTCCCAAAGTTTTTGAGCTAGAGCCACCAAATTTGGTACCAAGATAGGTGATGATGACCCCCTAAAAACTGCATCAAAAGTTTGGATGCCACGCCCACCGATCCTACCCTAGCCGCCCCCATCCACCCCAACGCTTCGTCAAAAACGGGAATGCGTGTATCTTCCAGAGTTGTGGAGCTAGAGCCACCAAATTTGGTAGGAAGATAGCTGGCAGTGACCCTCAAAAATCTGCATCAAAGTTTTGGAGCCAAGCCCACCCATTCCGCCCCCCTTTCCCCACCATTTACAAACTTTCAGCTAGAGTCACCAAATTTGGTATGAAGATAGCAATTGACATTCCACAAAGATCTGCATCAAAAATTTGGATGCCATGCCTACACATAACGCCCCCAGCCCCCCCCCCCCCCTTTTCCCACTTCTTACAAACTTCGAGCTAGAGTCACCAAATTTGGTATGAAGATAGCAATTGACATTCCACAAAGATCTGCAGCAAAAATTTGGATGCCACGCCCAACCATACCGCCCCCAGCCCCCCTTTCCCCACTTTATACAAACTTTGAGCTAGAGTCACCAAATTTGGTATGAAGGTAGGATTTGACATTCCACAAGGATCTGCAGCAAAATTTGGATGCCACGCCCAACCATACCGCCCCCAGCCCCCCTTTCCCCACTTTATACAAACTTTGAGCTAGAGTCACCAAATTTGGTATGAAGGTAGCATTTGACATTCCACAAGGATCTGCAGCAAAAATTTGGATGCCACGCCCAACCATACCGCCCCCAGCCCCCCTTTCCCCACTTTATACAAACTTTGAGCTAGAGTCACCAAATTTGGTATGAAGGTAGCATTTGACATTCCACAAGGATCTGCAGCAAAAATTTGGATGCCACGCCCAACCATACCGCCCCCAGCCCCCCTTTCCCCACTTTTTACAAACTTTGAGCTAGAGTCACCAAATTTGGTATGAAGGTAGCATTTGACATTCCACAAGGATCTGCAGCAAAAATTTGGATGCCACGCCCAACCATACCGCCCCCAGCCCCCTTTCCCCACTTATACAAACTTTGAGCTAGAGTCACCAAATTTGGTATGAAGGTAGCATTTGACATTCCACAAGGATCTGCAGCAAAAATTTGGATGCCACGCCCAACCATACCGCCCCCAGCCCCCCTTTCCCCACTTTATACAAACTTCGAGCTAGAGTCAACAAATTCGGTATGAAGATAGCAATTGACATCTCACATAGATCTGCGCAAAAATTTGAATGCCACGCCCAACCATACCGCCCCCAGCCCCCCTTTCCCACTTTATACAAACTTCGAGCTAGAGTCACCAAATTTGGTATGAAGATAGCAATTGACATCCCACATGGATGGGCATCAAAATTTTAATACTGGTATCGAGTATACCGCAGTTGGTTGCGTCCGACTGCAACGTTTCCACTTGTTTTACGTTATGTTGGTGAAATCCGTACATTAAATCTAAGCATGAGAACTATTTGGCTCTGCCTAGTTGGTCAGAAATATCATCCATTCTTGGAAGCGGAAAATTATCGGACAATAATTATACTCGATACCGAAGGTAAAGAGTATATTGAGTTTGTGCAATGTCCGTCATGGTGTCTGTCCGTCTGTCCGTCCGTATGTATGCAAGTTTTTTCCACACCCTTAAAGCTAGAGACTTGAAACTTTCCAATTCTCTTCATCTATGGGATAGTAAATTAAAGTGTCAAGATAGGGGTTCTACGATAACTAATGGGCTGACAAATCGATAAATTCGATAACGCAAAACCGATAAATCCACATATTTCGCACATCCTTACAGCTGGAACTACCAAATTTGGTACGAAGCTAGCTTCTAGCAACTCCCAAAAAACTGCATCAAAAATTTTGGAGCCGCGCCCACCCATTCCGCCCTCAGCCTCCCCGCATTTTAAAGTTAAAAATCCTATAACTCCCACTGTGCTATAGCCACAAAATTTGGTGCCAAGATAGGTGATCATGACCCCCAAAAACTGCATCAAAAGTTTGGATGCCACACCTACCAATACTGCCCTAGCCGCCCCCATCCACCCCAATGCTTCGTCAAAAACGGGAATGCGTGTATCTTCCAGAATTGTGGAGCTAGAGCCACCACATTTCGTATGAAGAAAGCTGGCAACGACCCCCAAAAAACTGCATCAAAGCTTTGGAGCTACGCTCACCCATTACTCCCCCAGTCCCCCCTTTCCCCACTTTAAACAATTTTCAAGCTAAAGTCACCAAATTTGGTATGAAGATGCTATTGACATTTGGATGCCACACCCACCCATACCAGCTTTTACAAACTTTGAGCTAGAGTCACCAAGTTTGGAAGGAAGATAGCTGGTGGCAGCGTACACCTTTTCCCCATCCGTATTCTTTTGCAATCAGCCCTCTTTTTACCGGTTTAATACTGGTATTGAGTAGGCCGCAGTCGGTTGCGTCCGACTGCAACTTTTCACTTGGTTTTTATTAATTTGACGATAGTCTATTACTAATCGCCATCTCTTGGTATCGGAACTTGGTAAGCTTTTCTTAGTTACAGTAATATTGGACTATTGTATTCTTAAACTTATGGTTCAACTATTTTAATTAGAATGAGTTTATAAACTTGTTTATTTATTTCTTCTTTTTGAGCATGAGGTATTCTGTAGTTCTTAATATACACTGGTTCTGCATCTTTCAATCTTATTTCTTTTTATATAAGTTATTTGTTGTTATCGATTCGGCTTCTAGTCCGAATACATCTGTGTACTGTTTGCATAATTTGTGCATTTGTTTTTTAAGCATCGGTGGCAAGTTGTAAGTTAGCTTTTCCATTACATCTTTTTGTCTTTAATTTTGTATTTCATTTAATAATTCATAGTCACTTCATATTGTTTCATATTGTTTATTACTCATGTTAATTATTTTAACTGAGTTTGTTGTATTAACAATTCGGACAAATTTATTTTGGCTATTGGAAAAAAGTGTTTCCTATGAAAATTCCATCATCCATTTCTTGATTCCGGATTAAAACATGATTATGTACAGACGGATGACTTCAGAACGGGCTGGGAGTATTGTGGCATTATTGTCATATGTATGAATTATTGGTTTTAGTATAGCATAGTTAAGATTATTCAGACAAAGTATTAGAGAATCACTTGTTTGAATGAAATCTAATTGACAATTATATTTTTTTATTAAATCTATGCCTATTATGCCATCACTAGGTATGGGAAATGTTTTTCAACTAAGTGGAAGTCGTGGGGAATTATATGTATACAAGTAGTGAGGTCAATGTATGCTAATCTTTTTGAAAAAATGAACCTATCCCGATTCCTGATATTAGTGTTGGTATATTTGAGTTAATGCCTTAAAAATATCGACGTTTTCAGTATCTAGTAACAGTGTAAGACTGCGCACACACCGTGCTTTTTTAGCGCATGCATTCTTGTTGATTTTCTTTTGAAAGTTGCTTCGAGTTGCAACTCACACACACACGATGCTTTTTAGTTGCTGCTTCTTTTCGATTGTGCCGCACTGATATATTTTGATTATCGGTTTATAGCTCATTGCACAGAGCGTCAAATAAAATAAAAATGAGTGAAAATTACAAAATTGCTGAAGAACATTTAGATGTTATAATGCTTGCAGTGAAAGCAATTGATTTCACGAATTCTGAAGAAGTGGACATCGTTTTGGATATGTTGGATTGCGTTGAAACCGCTTCCAAAAAAAAGGAAAGGAAAGAGTGGATAAAAGAATGGCGGAAAAGTCGGCCAACCAGTGGGTCTTTCAACTTCTTATGAAAAAGTTAAAATTTGATGGCTCATCTTTTTTTGAATATATTCGTATGAACGAAGAAACTTTTAATTTAATTTTGTCGGGTGTTGCCAGCGAGATAAGCAAGCAGGACACTTTTATGAGGACAAGTATTCCTCCGAATAAAAAGTTGGCCGCTACTTTGCGGTTCCTTGCTACAGGAGAGACTTTTAAAAGCCCTAACTTTCAAACAAATCTCTCATCTTTATACCTTGGCAAGGCAGTTTTCGAAGTCTGTAGTGCAATTTGGAATAAGTTTAAGAGAGAGTTTTTGAAGGTATGTTAAAAATACATAAATATTCATATTAACATTTTAAAAAAAATTTTCAAACAGTTTCCGACCTCTAAAACTGACTGGGAAGTGATTTCAGACCAGTTTGCAATAAAATGGCAGTTCCCTTTGTGCTGGGGAGCCCTAGATGGCCAGCACATTGAGATCCGAGCGAAGCGAAAAGATGGCTCATATTATTACAATTATAAAGGGACGCACAGCATTGTGTTGTTGGCGCTAGTGAATGCACATTGTGGATTCACCTACATTGATGTAGGATGCAATGGAAGGTGTTACGACGAAGGAGTTTTGTCCAACAGCAGCCTGCAGGGCATCTTGGACAATGCTAGAGAAACCCTCCCAGCAGACAAAGTCATTGGCAATGGACGAAAACTGCCATATGTTATTGTTTCGGATGATACGTTCCCACTTGGAAACCATTTATTAAAGCCGTTTGCTTATAATACCAATGCCAAGGAACGCAAAATATTTAACGTACGTCTATCACGAGCAAGACATGTAGTGGAACATTCTTATGGGATCTTATCAAATAGATTTCGCATATTCCAGACGACTATGAATATGTCTGTTGAGAATGTGGAATTAATTTCCAGGACTTGTTGTCTTCTGCACATATGCTTTTATCAAAAAATTCTGCTTACATGCAATTAACGCCGAATGTGAGAGTTGCGGTATCAGAATCACAACCAGAATCTGTAGCAGGTGGAAGGGGTGCAGCTGAAAGAGTTAGGGATGGTTTTATGGCCTATTTCAATAATGAAGGCAAAGTAGATTGGCAGGATGATAAAATTTAAAATAAATAAAATATATATCTTATTAAATCACATACATTTTTTTGCTATTAAATGTGTACTTATAATTAGTTTTTACATGACTAATTGTGGATTTTCGACATTATTATTTATTTTTTAACACGAATAATCCCCATCAAATTGAATTATATCATCCGTTGACGCCTCGTCGATTGCTTCAAAACAGCACTAGACTCTTAATTTCTCTTTGCTTTATATCTTTGGAAATAGCTTCGTGAAGATCCGATTGTATTTTGAAATTAACATCACGCCAGATCCTCTCGTCGGTGATTGTTTCTACATCGCTGACAACTTGTTGTCCCAGCCAATCGTATTTTTTTTTTTTTTCAGCCAACCGAGAGGCTTGACGCCGTTGATTTTTTGGCTAAGGCTAGATGCTATAATCTAAAAATAAAACAGGAATATTATTGTTTTAAAAAGACTTTTTGAAGTTATTGTAGTTTTTATACATACCTTTTTTCTTTTTAATACATTTGATGAGGACGACGACAAAGGTCGTCACAAATCGAGATTTCATTCTCGTTTCTTCCTGCAAAGTAATAGGTTTTTAAATCATTGAATGCTATTTCTGCATTCTTAATTACCGAGTGAATGTTGGATGTCGACTTCCGAGGCACGACGTAGGAGCGCAAAAATTGCAAATTATTGTAAAACCAAAGCGTTGGTACATAAATGTCTTCCCGCCCAATCCCACTCTTCTTTGATGCTTTGACCTTAGCTTCCTCTTTTATAAATTGCGTACGCAAAGTGTGTATTTTTCGACGAATGTCCGCCGGGCTTATATTTGGCACTGATCCTTTTAATGCATCGCATATTGCATTTAAAGAGGTTTCACGCTTAATGCGATCCTTATAATCAATATGGCGTACATTATAAAGATTTTCGTACTGCTCATAATTTGACAGCAACAATTCAGTGTTCGCTTGAGTCCACATACTTTCTTTTATGCTTTGTAACTTTGAACAAAAACAACATATAACCGTAATTGTAAATAATTATCGAAATAAACAACCCTGAAGCCAAGTGATTATTGAAAATTACAACCCTGCAGGCAACAAATCGGAACAAGCACAAAAGGGAACGCACGTTAAGAGTTGCACGTCTTCGTCAACTTTTTACCAACACTGCTTTCCTCACCTCCCTTGCCTACAAGCCCAAAGTGGCAGCGTTAAAAAGGCATCGTGTGTACGCAGTCTAAGTGACTTACCTGTACTTTCATTATTAATTTTTATAAAAT
Organism: Scaptomyza flava; assembly: GCA_030179655.1. NCBI lineage: Eukaryota > Metazoa > Arthropoda > Insecta > Diptera > Drosophilidae > Scaptomyza > Scaptomyza flava. The sequence goes on along the minus strand of JARNME010000071.1, from coordinate 151,308 downwards.
GCTCAGGTTAAGATTGATAGTGTGTATTTTATTTATTGATTTTGAACATCTGAAGGGTTGTGTTGGTTTTCCGAGTTGCCTTGAGTAACTCGAATGTTGCCATTTCTATTGTTGTTCTGGATGTTACCGCGGTTGGAATTAATTCTTCCTCTGTTGTTACCACGGAAATTTCCTTTGAAATTTCCTCTATTACTGTTATCATAATTGTTATTATAATTATGATAATAATTGCCGCGGCCATTGCCTCTACCTTGTTAGGGATAACGGTAATTATTTCCTCTATTATTTCAACTTCGCTGGTACAATACTGTATTGCTACTTCCTGTCGTTTTAGTGCAGCAATTGATATATTTACCTTGTAGCTCTTTTTGTTTAAGCTGCCTTCACACGATCGGGTTTTCATCGGTTTTTTATTTTAAAGCCAGCGCTCTCGTGTGAACACACAAAAATTTTTAGGTCCGGTCAAAAACCGACTCAAAATGAGAAAAATAGAACGTGTTCTATTTCTGCTCTTTTTGAGTCGGTTAAATTTGTGCCACGAACATGTTAACGTAAAAAAGGCGTTTTTGGTATATATTAGTAATTGTTGGCAAAAATAATTTAAACAAACTTATATATATCGGGAAGTGTGACCAGATTGTGTAACAACAAAAAGTGATGGGATTTTGGATTTAACCGATGCGAATAATGTGAATGCCAACCTTTTTGGTCGGTTAAAAAAAGCTACAGAAAAACCGACCGTGTGAAGGCAGCTTTAGGCTGTGGCAATGTCAACAATCACTTAGGACAAACTCTTTTATATATAGAGATTTATTAATAGTTTTTTGAGAAATAATTTCAAGTAATTGTTTTATCAGTAATTCGTTGATTTATTAGTTCGTCGTTTGTGTGAGCATCGTTTTGCAACTTGCTTTAGAGTTTCTCAGCAAGCAACCCTTTCACCGCGGATTCTCGTTCAGAACTCTCAAGCGTTGCCTCAATGCTCGATAGCTATCGTCTTATTGATTAAAGTGATGGGAGGGCTGAGCGGCGTTGCCAGACCCATTCCCATATATATGTGTAGGGTTGGCAGCTCTAGCAGAGCAAGCAGCTGATGTTAATGTTAAAAAAATGATGTATCGAATAAAGCTGCGATTAGTTATGACGAAACAAAACAAACGAAACGAAACAAACATTTCGATACGAAAATTCCGAATGTAGTGATTAGTAATAACGAAAGAAACGAGTACAACAAGAAGAAGACCAACAGCTGAGTTGTCGAAACAAACATTGATTGAAGTGACTAGCATTTAGCGCGAAGAAAAGTGAAAAATTCACGTAATAATTAAATTACATAGTGTGGAAAACCGAAAAAAAATGGATAAAAGCTAACAGTTGCACTCGCTACATATATTGGACTGTACAAACAATTGAGGAACAAAATAAGGCTTTTAAGAAGCGAAATCGCAGATGGCATGCACGACCCTTGAATTCAGACCGTTTAAACGGATATTATCACAATATTTTAAGAAAATGCGCGACATAGATCCGAGCAGTTCCAAAAACATACGCGCATGTCAAAGGAGTTATACCAAATGCTTCTGACTATGATTGAGAGGTCAATTACCAAACCAAAACAAAGGATCAATGCCGATGAGAGATTATCGATAACATTGCTGTAAGAACCATTTTTAAACGTGCACTATCAATTAATAATAATAATAATTCTGAAATAGATTTTTATCACAAGCGGTGTCCATCCAATCAATTGCCCGGAGCTACAGACTGGGAAAGTCGACTGTGCGTCTAGTTATATTGGAAACGTGCGAAGCTTTGTGGACGGTTCTAGCGCCATTATACTTGAGCGAACCCACAACAAACCAATATGCGGACATCGCAACAGACTTCGAGGAACAGTGGAATTTCCCGAACTGTGTGGGGGCGATAGATGGGAAACATGTTGCAATAGAGTGTCCTACGAAGTCAGGCACAACGTATTTCAACTATAAAAAATATTTCAGTATTGTTTTGATGGCTGCGTGCGATGCAAAATATACATTCACTGCCGTCAGCGTTGGAAGCTTTGGTAGTGAAAGCGATGGCGGTGAGTTTAATAAATGTGAAAGTACTGGTAGTTTTCAAATACATATATGTATGTAATTCTCATCAGGTATTTTTAATCATTCTCCGTTTGGCCAAGCATTGGCAAAGAATATATTGCCTCTACCTGCAGATAAGCAATTGCCGAACTCTACGAAGGTACTACCGCACGTATTTGTGGCAGATGCAGCATTGGGGTTGGGGACTCATATTATGAAGCCGATAGCTCCACGACGTAATGGCCAAAATCTGGATTTAATAGCCAAGGTATTTAATTACAGATTGTCCAGAGCACGGAGAACAATTGAAAATGCCTTTGGTATATTGACTGCGCGGTGGCGTATTCTTCGGACCACATTGGATTTCATGCCTGAAAACTGCGAAAGCATAGTACTTGCTTGCATTGCCTGCATTTGTCGCTTCCGATGGGGCCATTGTCCTCCAACGTATGTTGACCGCTACATGCCGGACCAAACACTTATTCCCGGTGAATGGCGCGCAGATTTAGAAAGGCATGGTGGACCTTTAAGATCAATCACCTCACATGCACGGCACAGTGCGGGATATGCATTACAATTGCGACAACAATTTGCCCATTATTTCCTTCATGAAGGAGCTGTGCACTTCCAGTATGAAGCCGTAAAATAAGCAGATTTATGCTGATTTGCTTTTATATTTTCAATAAAGTTAAAATCAATATTGCCTAATTTCTGGATGAGTGTTTAATCTGTTTATTTGTGCATCATTTCTTGGAAGAAAATAAATGTGTAATATTGTTCACTGTATAAATGATGGAGCATTGTTTGGAGGAAATGACTGATTAATGCGGGTAAAGTAAGTTTGTACCTTCAATTTCCTATGAGCTGGTGTTAAAACTTACTTTACCCGCATTAATCAGAACAGGGCTATTGTAAAATTATTAAATATCTGTCATTTTTGCAGTTAACAGTAAATTAGAGATATCGGCAGTTGCTTTAAGTTTTTGTAATGGAGTCATTTCTTCCAAACAATGCTCCACAAATTGTCCGAAAGAGTGTGCTTGTTTATCTTTTATGGCTGATGTCTGCAAATAAGATGATAGTGATTTCGAAACGTCACAAAAAGCTGCGGTTTCAGCATTTTCCTCAGCCTTTCTTTTACGCTGACGTGATTTCGTGGAATTCCCCTGCGACGGTGCTGAGGTTGATGCCTGCGACGGTGTTTGGTGCTCCTGTGGTTGTGGCGAAAATGGTTCCACCTGCAGTGGCGAAGAATATGTATACGTTTTCTCTGGTTGTGGTGCGCGAAAATCGTGGTTGGTCCACCTGCAGAGGCGAAGAATATGTATACGTTTTCTCTGGTTGTGGCGAAAATGGTTCCACCTGCAGAGGCGAAGAATATGTATTTGTCTTTCGTGGTTGTGGCGAAAATGGTTCCACCTGCAGTGGCGAAGGATGTGCCAACTCCGATGGCGGAGATAAAATTTCAGGCGTGCTCAATTTTTCGCAATGGAAGTTCGATCGCTGCCTGGAAGAATTACAAAATTTCAAATGGCAGTGTAGTTTCTAAAACTTGTATTCTTACTTCTTCGACTGCATGTGCTGTCTTAAGAAACTTAAGTGTGCAAAATGTTGCCACTTAATTTCTGGTGTAGCACCACTGCCGGAAGCAGTGTTCAATTGGTTTAATGTTCTGCCGTATCGTTCCCTCAATCCAGCCCACCTCTTCATACAAAATTCACCTTTTGGTAACAAACCATAGATTAAAAAATTCCTGTAGTTTTTGGTGTACTTACCCGTCGATCCAAGGTCCTTGGCAATAAATTCCATATTCTTTTTTTTTGTTGTTGTCTTTGTACTCCCACATTGTTTTGTTGTACAATTGTGGATATTGTTGTACTAGATTAATTAAGTGGTCGTCATTCATTTTATAATTGTAAAAAACGAAACACAACAATGACAAATATAGTTTTGTGGCCCAACAAAATTTGATCAGATGTTGAATTTTGATACGAAACAAAACAAAAAATCTGCAATCTGCAGATATTTGTGTATGTTTTCGTAGTCGTTCGTTCTACCCGTAAATGACTAATCGATAACATTGATTTTCATACAATCAGATATCAGCTGTTGAGACACGGAATGTTTGTTTCGTTTCGTTTGATTTGTTTCGTCATAACTAATCGCAGCTTAAGTAGTCGTAGTTGAACCGGCGAAGCGTTAAGACATAGAAATATAATAAGAATAAATCTCTGTTATTTTGAATAAGTTAACAATGAAATATTCAAAAGTGAACGAACCATTGAGTTATCATATTATACATTATTCTACGAAGTCTACAGTGTTTGATTTACGGTGGCTTCAAAAAGGAACAGCTCTACAATTTTGGGGGCTCGTCCGGGATGAACATAAAACAGAGAATTGCGAATTCAGAGCGGTTAACAATATTTAACTACGTTGATGAAGATGGTTGCAGTCAACATTACTTGACTACGTTGATATAAAGGTGGCAGAAAAGCTGAATTTCTGCGAAAGTATTCAGTGCTTGCGAATACTTTGTGCGTCGATAGACAAAAACGCTACAAGCAGAGACGCTGGTGGCGTGAACTACGGTGGAAAACGGCAGACACGACGATCGACGACGCCTGGCTCAGTTGAGAAGGAATAACGGGGAAAGCAGCAGACACAAAGCAGAGTGTGATCATTGTGCGACACAAAGCGGCGTAAACTACGGTGTAAAGCGGCAGCAAATGACGGCTTGCGCAATTTAAAAGGAAGAACGACAAAAGAAGCAGACACAAAACAGAGCGTGATTGTAACGTAAAGCAGATGAGAAAAGTATATTTGTTTCGCAGAGAGACGACAAACGGGTGCAGTATACATAAAATTTAACATTGGGTCTACATAGGTATGTTAAAAGCTAGAATGGTCAGAGACTATTAATGTAACAAGACAGGTCTTAAGAGCTGGAATGTTATGTTAACTAACAGAGTCGCAACCACGAAGCGGACAACTGGGGAAACAGAAAAGCCACTATTTCTTATCATTTGTATACCTATTACACTCGCTACAATGTCAGCTGGTGCGAAGTCGGCCATCATTGTTTAGCTTTTTGTTGTGACTGCAAAGTGTGCGAAGCGCAAGGCATAATTAAGTGTTGCCGCACTTCGTTTCTCTTGTTGTTGTCACAAAATTTTAAATCGACAATTTTAGACTTTGCTTTTTTCGGCTTGCTGCTGCTCAACAAGAAAGGGTGGTACAGACTTTATATGAACTTTGTGCAATTGTAGAGCAAAACATGAGATGGTTATATATAATGTCTGTTTAAACGTTTATGTATATTATGACAGTAAGTAAGGGCATTCATAACTAAAATAAACAAGTTTTTTATAATTTAATTAACTAACACTAAAGTACACGTTTTTGTATTAATACTTCAAATAAACTATCAATATATTAAAATAATATATTTGATTAATTATTGACTATAATTGAATATTGGGACAAAGGGTATTTTTACTTTGCGCAATTTTTGTGTCTTATCTAAGACAAGCCAGCACGTTGCTTGGTTTGTTTGAGTTCTGCTTTCCGTTCAGCGGCCTGTGTATTAAAGGACAGGCGGCGGGCCAGCGGAAAGCAAGGACGGTAAAAATGTGTTAGTATGTGTATGCATGTGCGTTTGCTTCATTCTTGCTGGGCCTGCTCTTTGAGATTTTTGTTAGTTTTTCTTCTTACGTTTTTTCAAATGCATTATTGAATACACTTTCGGCACTTTTGCGCATCGCTGCATAAGTGTATGATAGTTGCGATGGCAAAATTGTTGGAAAGTGTCATAGAGCTAATAACATGAAAGAGTATGTATGACCAGCAATGCAACACTGATATTTGCCTGTTTATTTTACTAGACGCTTGTTTGTTTTCCCTGATCGCATAGTAGAGAAAGGTCAATGAATGCCATGGCAAATGCTACGCATACATTTAAATATGCACATGTAGATATACAGGGACGCACACACAATCTCACGGGAGCTAGAAAAACAAAATATAATAAAATTTTTACAAAGTCCAAGCCGACCAAAACTGCAAACATATGAAAACGCACATTTATTTAAAAACATATGTATGAAGAACGTTCAAACGCATGTATGCGTGGCTTCGTGTTGTTGTTGCGTTTTGCCTATTATCGAATGGCACACGCACATGCATACACACAAGCTGAACTTGACCTACATTTTTTTGCAGTCAGCTGTTGCTGTTTTGCCGGCGGCAAATTGAAATATATTTTGCATGTTAATATGTTATTATAAATGTATTTATATTCAAAATTGAAATGTTTTATCAAATATATTGTTAATTACTTTTAAGAAAATATGTAAAACAAAATAATTAAAAATCATATTTAATAAATTGTAATTTTATTATGACGATTTTCTTTAATAAAAATAAAATAAATCGATAATTTTTTGGCTTATTATTTTGAATCTTTAATGGCATTAATTAGATTCACTATTGTTGTTTGACGTTGTTTCTTATTCTATGGAATGAAAACAAATCAAAAATATATGTAAGTGACGTGCGTTACAAAAAGAGCGGCAAGTGAAAACATCAACAAAAAATAGCTTCGCGCGCTTTTACATGCGTTTCCCTCGCTTTTGTGCTGACCCTTCTAACGATACGGTGAGGTTTATAAGCGATTCTTAAAAGTGCTATTTAAATCAGTTTTTATTAAAACTACACACACCTAATTATTATATTATTGATATTTAATACATAATTTTTATTCAACCATGGCCAATGATGCAAAACGAGTGCGATACAGTTGTGTTGTGAAGAGCTGCGTTGGTGGCAACAAATTGTTTCGCGTGCCGGCTGATATGGAAGAAGAGTGGTGCGAGAACCTCAAATTGGACACTTCAAGCCTTAACACTTGCACTAGAGTGTGCAACTTGCATTTCGAGGAGGAGTGCGTTGGAATACGCAATTTGAAAGCTGGATCAGTGCCAACACTGCAATTAGGTAAGTGTCTGTGTATGTTATTTTTATGGCGGGCTCCGCGCTTATGCCAAATGTATTAACTGTTTCATGCATGTATATGTATTTTGTGTTTAACAATGTTGCAATGTGATTGTTTTTTAGCTGTGATTGTTGTGTTAAATGTGTTGACTCCTGCCTAATTTGTCTCTTGGCCGTCCGTTTTAAGTATGGGCATATATGTTTGTGTGTCACTTAGGGCATATAATAATATCATAATGTTCTTTAGGACACGCTGACGAACCCGTCAACAAAAATTCTGTGAAACCAAAAATATTAGTAGATATTGCTGCATATACGATAAGACTGCAATATGAGCAATCCACCGTCGATGCTACATAAATTCCCGGATGATAAAATTCAGAGGGCAGAGTGGATACAAATTTGTCACATTAAGCCAGCATTTAAAAACAACAGCCGACTGTTTATTTGCAAAAAGCATTTTCACCCATCGGATTTCAGAAGAAGAAATTAAAAAAAAATGTGCATCCGATTATGGGTTTGACAATTACGAATACCGAAAATGATGATGATGATGAATATAATGAGAACCACGCTTTGGTCGAAACAAGCAAGCCAGAAGATACTGAAAAAGAGCCAAAAGAAGAAGCATGCCCTCGTTGTGAAGTATATTGCCGCAACGAGTCTTATTGGCGCAAACAATATTTTGAAATGCAAGCCAAATATAATAATTTGTTGAGCGATCATAAAAAAATTAAGGAAGAAAAGGCGGCTTTGCTGGACAAATTTAAAGATAGCGAGATCAATTGGTCACTGCAGCGCATAGATGTCGCAAATAACTCTATAATAGTTCCTGACGAAGTCAACGAGGAATCTAAATTTTTTGCATCACTGCTTCTGAAGAAAGAACACAAAAGAAAATTCACAGATGCCCAAAAAACCTTTTAATGAATATTAATTATAGGTCATCAAAAGGCTACAAATTTTTGCGTGATGCGCTATCTTTTAACTTGCCAAGTCCTAGGACATTATTAAATTGGAGCCCAATTAGAATGATTTCTCCGGGCATAAATGAAGAGGTCTGCCAAAGAATAGCTACACATGTGCAACAGATGAAACCGAGCGAACGCAACTGTGTTATTGTTGTTGATGAAATGCACGGACGTTGTGAGCTCGAGTATAACAGCACAACAGACCAAATAGACGGCTTCGTTGACTGTGGCAAGGGAAAACGCGAACCAATATTGGCAAACAGTTTCCTATTTTTCCAAGTGAAAGGCATTATTCAGCCATGGAAATACGCATTTAGCTACTATTGCACAGATTGTCTGAAAAGTACTACAGCTATAACGACCCAAGGATTGTTAGAGAACATTGATGTTTTGTCTAAAATGGGTTTAAAAGTAAAAGCCGTTGTATGCGACCAGTCAATAATCAACCAAAGCGTCTATAAAAGATTAAAAGAATTTAATGGAAAATGGCAAATTGAGTTTAATGGCAATAAAATATACATGATGTATGATTATGTACACTTATTAAAAGTTTAAGGAACTGCCTAATATCAAAGCCCATTGTGACTCCAAAAGGCGTGGTTAGCTGGCAAGTGATTAAGGAATTATTTAAAATTGACACTAGTAGCAGAACAACTCGCATGGTGCCTAAGCTTTCGGCGAAACACATCAAACCAAAGTTTTACGAAAAATGAGTGTTAAACTTGCTGTCCAAGTGTTTTCGAGATCAGTAGGGAATGCAATAACAGTTTGCCATAAAAACAAACTCTTTTCCGCCCAAAAACATGGAATTTGCATTAGCCACAGCAGATTTTGTCATAAAAATGAATGATGGATTTGACATGCTGAACTGCAAATCATATAAGCAGGGCTACAAAAATCCCTATAAATTAGCAAATAAGGAAAAACTGATCGAGTTTATGAGTTACATTAAGAGCATCAGACCAGACTCCCAAAACCGTTGCCGTGCTGGTTTGATAATGACTCTAGAAAACATTATAAGCGTTACGGACGAGCTATTTAGCGACAAAACGATCGAGTACGTGCACACAACAGGTTCAACCAGGACAGTTTAGAAAACTTCTTCCGCTGCTGCTACTACCACCGCCTGGAATTGCTGAAAAGATGTTAGTCATATTAACAAGAAAAGAGCAAGTGGCTGTTCCAGGAAAAGCTGTTGGATAAGACATCCACAAATCATGGGCCCATGGCGAAAAAACTAAAAATTATGAAGCATTAATTCATCACGTAAGTTGGCAAATTTAATGTACATTAATAAAAAACTATACTTAATATTATTGCTTTTTTATAGGCCAGGCTCAGATTTCTTCAGAATTGGTATCGGAAGAGCCATGCCACTCCGATACATTTGGTAAGTAAACTCTTTTAAAAGCATTAATAAAAATATCTTAGACAAAATATCATTTTAATAGGTCTTGCACAATATAGCGTGGTTTCCAAAGGGTTGGCCAGCATTTGACCGGGTGCCCACATAAGTATGGTAAGTATTCAACGAGTTAATAAATGCCAATTTCTAATTCTAATTTCAACTATAGGATTACTTTGGAGGCATGCGCTTAGAAGGATGACCCTAGATGGTGCGCCAACATGGATGGACGGATGTGCCCCTGGAACAAGCCTCAAGAAGGATGTGCCAAAGGGATGACACCGGAAAGATGTGCAAAGGCGAGCTGAGCTGCTAGCAGCTCTGTAAGTATAAAAAATAATATATTTTGAATTTCCATGATTTTAATACATGTAATTAATTTTATTATTTATTTATTTTCATACTGCGAGCGAACTGGATTCACTGGATCAATGAGCCAGAAAGATGAGCAAAGGCGAGCTGCATTAAAAATCTTGAGCTGGAATATTGATCTGAACTGGGAGGCATGAGCGATTGCAGAACATCTGCAAGCATTGCTGCGTTGCAGCTTTGTAAGTAATACAAATATATATTTTTATCTAGCGATGCTAAAAGACATTTATGTATTTATTGCGAGGAAATTTGCGCTGGACTGAACGTCTTGTTAAAGATTTCAACTGGAGCGATAGGACGGGTTCACTTGTCGTCTGAACATATTAGCAGGCTTGCTTGACTTAACGCAATATAAAAGATAAGTTTTTACATATTTGTATACTTTATGAAGTATTATATTGATATATTTTTGTATATTTTCAGAAACATACATCCAATCTTACGGCTTAAAAGCAGCGTGATGGCGTGCGCTGATTAATTTAGTTGTATTTTAAAACTGTTGCATTTAATCATTATTTTACGCAAATGCGAGTTTAATTTTTGAAATTATGTTAATAAGAAAACGAGAATGTAACAGTTAGTTGGTCTTTTTATATTGTCATTAATTAATTACCATTACTATAATATTGTAATCAAAAAATGCCTGACATAAATACAAAAAAATGGATTGCAAACATAAATAAAAATACTTAATTATATCTAACATCATGCATTGCTATTAATAAGTTTGTATAAAATGATAAATTCAAGTGCTTCAGTTTCTCAAAATAACACGAATAAAGAACTGACTTAGTGTTTAGGCATTACACAGCAACAAGACAGCAATGCAAAACAAAAAAAAGCCAAAAAAACATGGCGGCATGTGTATTGTAAACAAAAAAGCAATAATCAAAACAAGCGCAGCTGGTTGTCGCTAGGGGAAACCGACTTTTCTACTCGCTAGTTTGTCCGCTTCGTGGTTGCGACTTGGTTTACAGCATGTTAACTTGAACAATTCTTAAACCCATCTTTCTGTTAAATAGTCTCTGACTTTTTTTTTTTTGCTCTTAAAATTATATGAAACAATTTATTTTTGTTCTTATTTTTTAAAAGTCATTAATTAGTATAAAAATGCCGAATAAACTGTTTTAAATCAAGTTCACTTAACATAAACATTAACTGCAGTCAATATGTAATAGGAATTGGCTCAACAGCTAAAGCACTCGACGCAGTTAACAACAGATCTAAGGTTCAAATCCCCGTCACGGTAAGCAAAATCAGATAAATTTGTAATGTTAATTTCTAATTTCGTACATTTCTAGCTTAAGCATGAGAACGATAGGCAGCTGTTAAAATGCTATTCTGCGCTTATGTGTCTTAATCTTAGAATTTCAGGAAATTATATAATCAAGTAGTGTCAACTTGAATCAAGAATACAGTTCTTGGATTATAAACCTTATTCGACCTTAATGTTGACGAAGTCAGAATTTCTGTTTAAAAAATTACAGCCTTACGCAACTTACACACGGCTAGGCTGCGTTAAAGTACGAATACTTGCCGTTTTTTTTTTTTAAATGTGAATTTGTCAGTTCTTAAATCAAGAATTAATAATCTTAAAATTCAAGATCTAACATCTTGTTTTTAAGTTCACTTCAATCTCATTTACAGTTTGTCAGATCTCAAATTCTAAGAATTTTGCTTCTCAATTCAAGAATTAACAATCTCGAAATAAGTACTTTTCATTCTCAAAACGATCTAAATTTAAGAATGAGCGATCTTAACAGTTAAGAACGTTTCATACTTGATTCAAGATTTTCCGGTCTTACACGAGAAATAAGACCGAAAAGTGTTGATTCAAGGTGGAAAATCTTGATTAATTTTTTCAGTGTGCTGGCTTTTCGAGTGACAGTTTATCTGATTCGGACATATCTAAGCTAACTAAAAACAACCTTTGACAAACGCAGAAAAAAGTTCGGCACACTTTGTGAGCTGCCCTAACGCACGCACTGTGAATATTTAACAAAACGCCAAGCTTGCTTATTGAACACACACACGCACTCTTGGTGATATGTGAACAACAAACGAAAACGGTCCAAGCGACCGAGAATAAGCAAGTCCAGCAGCCACTTTGTGGGTACAGCTGTAAAATATGCGGAGTGCGGGGGTTAAACAAAGTAAAGAGATAATTTGGAGCGAACGCGCGCACAAAAACGAACAGACGATCAAGCCAAGCTTGATCCGCAAGCAAAGCGGGGATGAAAGAACAAGCGGCAAAATTTGGCGCGAGCGCACGCATAGACAAACAAATGTATAAAATAAATGCAAGCGCAAGCAAAGAGCGAAGAAAGGTTAAGAACGAGCGAACAATCAGAGGTTAATGCACAAAAATGTTTAACAAAAGTTGTGTGTGTATGTGCGAGTGCAAACATATGTTTTAATGTATGTACATTTATTGTTACGTAGCGATTAGTTGAGAAGCAAAAACAAAATAATTTTTTCAAATAAGCTTAAAACAATAATAAATGATAAATAGTATTATTGTAAAAAAAGCGTTGGGCGCTCGATGTACGAGAAATATGGACAAAGCGCCCCACGCTATTTTTACAATAATACTATTTATCATTTATTATTGTTTTAAGCTTATTTGAAAAATTATTTTTAACTTTTTAGTTTGATATGCTCTAAAAGCGTGTTTTTTAGTTTTTTTAAACTATATTTATTTTTCACTTTTAGTTCGATGTATTATATAAGCGTGTTTGTTAGTTTTTTTAAATTATATTTATTTTTTAATTTTTAGTTCTATTAATAATTGAAAAAAAATTGTAAGTTCTAGTGAACATGAACATGGTGCAGATTTAAAAAAAAAATGTTTTTCGGCTGGGGACGGGATTAGAACGCACGATCGGTGGGTCCGGGAGCGAAAACCCGCGCCTTAGACCGCTCGGCTAACGGACGAACTTGAGGTAGAAGGATATACTGACAGTAATAAGCCACTTGCCTTTAGTCCAAAGGAGAGTTCAAAGAAAATATTGTTTTCAGCCGTGGACGGGGTTAGTACACACGAACGGTGAGTCCGGGAGCGAAGACCCTCGCCTTAGACTGCTCGGCCAACGAACGAACCTGACGTAGAGGGATATACTGACAGTAATAAGCCACTTGCTTTTAGTCCAAAGGAGAGTTAAAAAAAATATTGTTTTCAGCCGTGGACGGGGTTAGAACCCACGACCGGTGAGTCTGGGAGCGAAGACCCTCGCCTTAGACTGCTCGGCCAACGAACGAACTTGACGTAGAGGGATATACTGACAGTAATAAGCCACTTGCTTTTAGTCCAAAGGAGAGTTAAAAAAAAATATTGTTTACAGCCGTGGACGGGGTTAGAACCCACGACCGGTGAGTCCGGGAGCGAAGACCCTCGCCTTAGACTGCTCGGCCAACGAACGAACTTGACGTAGAGGGATATACTGACAGTAATAAGCCACTTGTTTTTAGTCCAAAGGAGAGTTACATACATACAAACAAACATACAAGTGAAGCTAATATACGCGTGTTAAAAAAAAACACTTTGCAGTTGCACAAACACACGAACTATATGAAACGCAATAATAGACCACCGTTTGAAACCTTAATTTTGTTTCTTGTATTGAATTTTTATTTATTCACTTTTATATAAATGTATGAAAATATGTTGCCGTTTTGTTTATTTAAATCAAATACACAAAGTGCCAGAAATTGAGCTGTTTCTACGTGTATGAACGTATGTACATACATATAAGTATCACAAATTTTGATATTTTTTGTCGATGGCAGCGACACAACGAAGTAAAATTTTTAAGCTCATTTTTCGGCACGGAATACCTGGAGACTTTCTAGCGATTCAATAGAAATTATTCTTCCTTTATTCTCCATGGACAATCCTGATTATGCAGCGTCCAAGATGGCAAAGTCCAAAGGGGAAAAGCAAAAAAATCCAAATTATGCAGCGTCGAAAATGGCACAGTCCAAAGGGTAAAGAAGCAAATCCAAATCAGCGAAAATGTGTGATTCTTTAGCACACGCGAGACTTGAGCCACCACCGCGAAACAACAACAAATTGAAATAACCGAAGTCCCTGCTCGGGCGCCAATGAAAAATCTAATATTTTTAGATTTATATATATTTCAATCGAAAATTTAGAGACGCGGTTTTTCCTTCAAGTAGCGAATTTAATTCGTGTGGTGGCTTCAAGTGTGCAATACAGTTAGTTAGCCTAATACAGTTGCGTGGGCCACAAACGGCCACACGCAACACAAATTCGCCGTCGGCAGATTGCCGATCGGCCTAAAAGCTTCCCTAGCTTAAGAGCGATTTAATTGTTTCTCTTAAACTAAATTAAGATATTTCTACAAACTATCAATATGCTTGTTCTGCTCCAACAGTGACGAAAACATCAAAAAACGTTGTTTTCGGACAATGTATTTCCGTATAAGAAAATTAAATAGACAAATTACAAATAATAATTTTGAATTATCGCGTAAGCGTAAATGAATAATATAGTAAAATATATTATAAGCTTTTTCTCTTTTTATACATATATTTAATTAATAGCCAAAACAATATTAAGAACAATTTGTTATTATTGTTTCATCTTAAAACTGCATAGCGCATTTTCAATTTATTAATTCACTTTTAACAGTCCTTATTATTCAAATTAACTACAATGTCTGTATGCAATATGCAATTCAAATCTCAACTGGGCACGTGTGACGTAGAAGCGCTGAAGGTGAACCCCTGACTGCGTGATCTGAGTTTCATCGTTCTTGGTCTCATGGTACTCCTTTCTGCTCATTGCGCTTTACTTACGCTCTTAAATTTTGGATCATGATCCCGGAGCGGTCGTGTTCACAAAGAAAATATTTGGTTGCAGATAAATGCTACAGGAGTAAAACTTCCTGGTGAACGCAGTCATTAGTATACCTTAAATTTGGTAAATCTATCATAGCGGTCGAGTAGCTCACAGCTTCAAGGGTTGGTCACATCCCCGACTAATTTTGATAAGCGCAGTGCTGTTGTGTTTTTTTCTTCAGGACAAAATTTCCAGTCAACACACACAATGAAAACATGAAAACGCAAGTTATACATGGTAAAACATTCTGATAAACGTTGTCCAAGCATGAACATACTTACATATTATCAAGATAAGATAACAAACATGCCTGGTGCGCTCTCAAGGTCCAACAGGTAGACGAACTGAGAGAGCAGTAAAAATAGGACACATGTTTGTTATCTTAAATAGCCATATGCACGCTGTACCTTACATACACAGCGATAGGATAATAATTAATAGACCAACGCTGAGTCTTACAAACTCAGCAATAGATAAGTTAGAATTAAGGGATGAAATATGCATGAGTTGGGTATAAGAAGCCTGGCTCATGAAAATAAAAATCAGTATAAAAAGTACAACACCACGAGTACTTACTGCTCAACATTTTGGTCCTTCGAGTACTGTGCTACTTTACTCTGCAAAATAATAAAGCGTTTCTGTGGCATTCAACAACAGAAGTGTTAATAGTGTGTGTGTATAGTGAAAAATTTTTTTTTTGGCTTACCATAACATGCTGTGAGTCGAGGCACAGCACGATCAACCAGGCGATCAAACAAAAACACCTCCAACGCGTTAAGCCAAAGAAAAATAAAACATACAAAATGCTGTCAGCACAAACTCTGCAACTGTTGAAAAAGCAATCGGAGATATTTGAAGAAGTCCGGCGGGCAATAGAAAAAAAGGAAGCAGTATCAGTTGTTGATAATTTGGCAGCCGAATTCACTGCCAATCATGACATGCTGATGAAAATTGGAGTCGTCGATCATCAATATTTTACTGGAAAAATATATGATGTCACAATGGCAAACATCAGGACCTATAAAGAGTCCCTGATGAAGGTCGAAGCTGCCGACCAAGCCAAGATAAGCGACCAACAAAATGACGTGGAAATGCTACCTGGGACGTCCAAAGGAAAGCACATTCAAGAGAAATTTGAAATGTCTTCTCAACGGAGCCCAAGCCCAATGGACGTATTGGTAGATCTTGTGGACAAAAGAGCTCAGAAGGTAAGGCAGCACATTAATACAGTGAATGCCTGCCTAGAAATCAGCAAACCAGGAAGATATAAATGATCTTAGGAACAAACTTAACTTCCTTTGGAACAAGGTGCAGTCAACACTTACAGAATTAGAGGAACGCTATGAAAAATTTGCAGTTGACATCGACGAGATCGATGATCTAGAGTGCAGTGTAGACGTTCTTTAAAAAAAATTAAACAAAAGAATAAGTGACATGCACCGAATTAAAGAAGAAGTTCCAGAGCTACCAAAAGTGGATCTGCCTCACTTCAATGGAAGTCCCAAAGAGTGGCCAACATTCTTCGAGCTGTTCTCCGAGGTAATTCACAACAGGAAAGACATCAACGATACAAGGAAGCTGAACTATCTAAAATCTTGCCTCAAAGGAGAAGCTAAAATGGTCGTCGGCCATTTATTAATAGGATCAGCAGCTAGCTACAATGCAGCGTGGGAGCTTATATGCAAGCGCTACGAAAATACGCGCAAAATATTGCTAACTGCGTAAACAAGCTGCTGGACTTGGAACTGCTGAAGAACAATGATGAAGGCAGTATCCGCAAGTTCTTGGACACAGCTACTGAGTGCATCTACATAATTAAAGAAAAAAGTCAAATTTCTAGTGATGCTGATGTTTTATTCGCTCAAATTCTGCTGCGAAGATTTTCCACAGAAGTCCTACAACTTTACGAGCAACATGTAAAGAAGGCTAGGGAAATTCAGTCCTTGTCCGATGTACTAGAGTTTATTGAGCAACTATATAACTCAATAGACTCAGTACAAAAACATGCCATTCAGTCAGAAGCCAAGAAAACGAACAACAAAAGATGCCGTTATTGCCAACTGGATGGTCATGAAATAACGAGATGCCAGAAGTTTAGAACCGAGCCAGTCAAAAAGCGCAAGGAATTTGTGACCAAAAGCTCGCTATGCTTCAAATGCTTGGGCACACATAGCATCAAAGATTGCAAAAAGGATTGGAAATGCAATCGATGCTCGAAAGCTCACAACAATTTGCTTCATGAGGATGCAAATAATAAAGAGACCGTCAGCAGCAATTGCCTTAAAGAAAGTAAAGGGCAAGACACGTTGCTGGCAACTGCGCTCATCCGGATAAAAAATAAGTCTGGAAACTATGAGCAGCTAAGAGCCCTGATCGATGGAGGCTCGCAAAAAACGCTCATCTCGGAAGAAGCCGCACAACAACTGAAACTTCGACGAACAAAAAGAAATGTTGAAGTTCAAGGAGTTTCACAAAACGTGGAAACATTAAAAAACAGCGTTTGCCTAATGATTAAACCCAGGTTTAAAAGCCAGTTTATTACAAAATCACAGGCGCTTGTGATGCCAAAACTACAAAGAGCTCTACCAAGCAAGAAAATTGACATGAATGTCTGTAAAGATTGGATGGGCTGCGAGCTAGCAGACCCACACTTCAATGAGCCCAGCCGAATTTTTTTTATTTATTGGACGTAGATGTACTAACGAACAGTACAGTCAAGTGGCCCAACGATTCCAAGCACCGGCTTGTTAACGCGCGGACCCACGCACAAAGCGACCGAGGGGCGCTCCGCTTAACGTGCGGTTACGATGATCGCGAACATGCAGACAAATGACACAAAACTAACTTTTTAAAAGAGCAAGTAGGAGTGGCACTGTGTATTAAGTGGGAAAGATCGTTATAAATAGAACACAGAATACCAAAAGGGTTATGAAGAGCATAATTAGAATTACAAGTTTGAAGAGATATAGGT
Organism: Scaptomyza flava; assembly: GCA_030179655.1. Lineage (NCBI taxonomy): Eukaryota > Metazoa > Arthropoda > Insecta > Diptera > Drosophilidae > Scaptomyza > Scaptomyza flava. The sequence continues at coordinate 133,658 of JARNME010000071.1, read as the reverse complement.
ACAAAATTTCTAGTATTTCTAATAGGAACAGCAAAGTTAATTTGGTTAATTAATTCAGCAGAATCAATTTCACCATTAATTAATTTGTGAAAAAAGGAAAATGAAAGCATTATTCTACGATCACTCAGAGAAGGAAGATCTATTAGTAAAAGTCTACTACGATAAGACGGCAAATTATTGTTAATGTCCCAGTTAAGACCTCTAAGTGCGAAGAGCAGAAATTGTTTTTGTACCGATTCTATTTTATTCTGATGAATTTCGTATTTCGGAAACCATATACAAGATCCATATTCCAGAATCGGTCGTACAAGAGAAGTATACAGAGTTTATGTTAAGTAGGGATCGTTAAACTCCTTCGACCAGCGCTTAATGAACCCCAAGACACCAGATGTTCGATTGGAAATTGAAGAAATATGCTTGTCAAACTTAAGCTTTGGGTCCATAACGATGCCCAAATCGTCAACCCATTCAATTCTATCTAGTGGTTTGTTGTCAAGAAAATAAGTATTAAAAAAGGGCAAACATCTAAAAAATGACATTACTTTACATTTACTGTAATTAAGATTTAAAAAATTTACTTTACACGACATTTTAAAGTTGTCTAAATCTCTTTGAAGCTGTTGAGCAGCTAGGGGAGTTGCAGCTGACGTGCATAACTTTACATCATCAGCGTACATCAAAACCCGAGAGAACTTTATAACCGATGGAAGATCGTTTATAAACAAAATAAATAATAAAGGACCAAGATGACTACCCTGAGGAACGCCTGAAGTGACCTGAACCGTCTTGGAAACGGACCCTTTGAATAAAACCCTCTGAGTTCTAAGAGTTAGGTAGTCTTTAATCCAAAGAACTAGAATATTTGAAAAGCCCAAGAGTTCTAGTTTATTTATTAGGAGATGATGATCTACAGAGTCGAAAGCCTTACTAAAATCAGTATAAATAACATCAGTCTGCAATTTGTCCTGAAAACCCTTGATAACAAACGAAGTAAATTCTAACAAGTTAGTGGTAGTAGATCTTTGTTTCATAAATCCGTGCTGGCACGGTGAAATAATAGATTTACAAAGGTGTTGAAGATGGGAGGTTATTAATTTTTCAAAAATCTTAGGAATAGCAGACAACTTGGAAATACCCCTATAATTTTGAACATTAGATTTGTTTCCTTTTTTATGGAGAGGAATAATAAATGGCTCTTTCCAAATTTTTGGAAAGGAGCCTAACTCCAGGGACAAGTTAAACACTTTAAGCAACGGCTTTAAAAGACCATGAGCGCAGTGTCTAAGCACACAGCTTGGCACTCCGTCAGGTCCTGGGGAAAATATAGGTTTCAAAACATGAAGATTATTTAAAAGTGAGTTTTCAGTGATTTTCAGTCCAAAGATGCGATTCGAGCCGTAAACCCGATAAGGGTAAGGCAAACCGACTTTAGATTGACATGAGCTATAAGTCGTTTGAAAAAATTGGGCAAATATATTTGCAATCTCCTGATCAGAATTGGCCTTCGTTTCCTCAAAGAATACTTCCGTTGGGAGCGTCGATGACCTACGCTTCGCATTAACAAAATCAAAAATCGCTTTGGATCCTGCTGAAACTGTAATCTACACCGAGTCAGGTAATTCTTATAACATAGGTTATTTAAGATATCAAAACTGGCACGAGCAATCAAGTATGCAGAATAGGCTACCGATGAGCCGTTTTTTCTAAATCTCTTGTAGAGTTTAGATTTTCGATTTTTGAGAATTGTCAACTCTCGGGTAAACCACACAGGTTTGTTAGACCTGTTTAGCTCACCAACCGGGACACATAAATCAAATAAAGAATATAAGGTATTATAAAAAATACTGATTGCCACGTCCAAGTCGTCAGACTCGTAGAGGGGAGACCAGTCAGTTTGGGATAAAAGCAGAGCGAGTCCCTCAAAATCAGTTTTCCGAAAATGACGAACTCGACTCAAAGGCATCCTGAAATTGCAACGCGTTCGGGAAGGTAAATTAATCAACAGCTCCAACGCAGGATGGTATAAGTCTTCGGGATAAGATATAGGCTGGGAACGGGAAACGGATGAAGATGATGAATCCAAAACAAAAATCAGATCAAGCATTTTATTAAGAGAATTTGGGATAGCATTAATTTGACTCAATGACATCCCAAGTAAGTCGATTAAAAATTCATTCGGGGCAGTGGGAGTCAGGGCACCAGAGTCAGGACAAGAAATCCAAGTAGCCTCAGCAATGTTGAAATCACCAAGAACTACAAGAAAATCACGATCAGAAAGCAAGGCAGAGACAGAATGAATAGCAGATAGATGTGTCGCATAGATAGAGAGATCAGAAGAAGGAGGTATATACGAACAAGTGATAAAAATGTTAATACCGCAAATGTTTAGCTTTACAGCAATAAACTCTATATCAAAAGAACTATCTAATACGACTGTTTCAGAAGGAAAGTCTACATTCACAGCAATAAGCACTCCACCAACACGCCGAAGAGTACGGTCCTTTCTGTAAATAGAATATGTACTACATAGAATTTCGGAATTGAGAATGTCTTGCCTTAACCACGTTTCAGTGAAGGCAATGACATGGAAAGGGAAAGAAAGACTATTAAGGTATAAACTAGTGAGTTTACTACAAAGACCTCTTACATTCTGATAGCCAAGTAAGAAGGAGGATGTTAGTTTTTTGAACTATCAGTTATTGGGAGAGTTACCTTAGAACCAACCACCGGAAGGGTAGATACAATCGGGGGCCGATTTTTTTTCCTTGCAGTATACTCTTTCACAATTATGTGTTCTGGCCAAAATTCCTTGCAGCATATAGTGCAAAAATCTTGATTCGGAACACTGATTTTAAAAGACGAAATGTTCCGATCATAAGCAAATTTGAATTTCTCCACCGTGAAATTGGCATTCGATTTGGCCTTGATATAGACCTTGACATCATCTGATGTTAAATCAGGGGAAGCCTTGAAACAAATATTTGTTTTTTAGGTGGAACAGCAACAAATTTTTTAATTATATCCTCCACTGAGGCTGGTTTGGAAGACTCAGTCTCGGATAACTGAATATTTGGCTCTTTAAGTTTGATAGAGTTTTTTTGTTGATTAACATCAACACTACTAACCACCAAAGAAACCGAAGGATCGGGATCAGATAACACAATATCCATGGGAGTTATTGGTATATCATCTAAGTTCTCGATAATTTTAGTTGGAGGGACATGAAGACTTTTATTTACTTTATTTACTTTACACTGCGGTATCGGAGCGTTTGGAGTATTTTCCGACATCACAGAGCCCGATAACTGCCCAACGTTGGGCTTTTTACGCTTTGGAGAATCCATTACGAGATTTTTCTCGTTAAGGTTTCTTTGAACCGATGAGAACTTTTCATACAGTTTATTCGACTGGCAGAAAATGCCCTCTAAGCCAAGTTGAGTATTTATAAAGCTTGCAATGTCTTTTTTTTTCTCCAAACATGACCAACACGGCCACTCTAAATTAGTATCCTTCATGAGGTCTGAGACACGGCCAGTAATGCCGGCACATTGCTCATGAGCAACATTTGTGCACATCCAGCAGCAGACAAAACCCATTTTTGAGTTTGCGCGGACTTGACGATTCGCATAGCAGCAGACAGACATTTTTATTTAATTTATTAAAAGGGAAGAAAAGTACATATAAAAAAAATAAAAAAAATAAATATCGCTGCAGAAAATTGTTATGATTAAAATACAGGTCCACCCTAAAGTGCACATAGTAAAGCTACAAACAAAACTTACTTCACAGCTTCACAAACAAAACGGCGCGAGCGCGACCACCGAAAGCAACAAGCAACGGAGAAGAGTTTGACCGCGACCAACACCAACACAAAAGAGCGCGTTAGAGTAAACGATCAAGAAACGGTTTAATGCACTGGGAGCGAAGCGCTTGAAAAAAGAGAGAGAGAGAGTGAGCGTAAAAACACAAAAACAAAACAAAAGCAGGCGGCAGCAAGTTGAGCAAATTTTTCAGTATGCTGGACTGCAGTTTGTTGTTGTGTTTGGAATCACTTTAAAACAAATGCAAATTAAATTGTTAATTTACTGTCCACTTTGGGTTTAGGCAAACTGGCAAAACACAAAGTCACAAAATTATTAGTTTACACAAAGACGCGAAATTAATAGCAGAAATAAAACGCACAATAGTAAAAAAGCGAAGCGCATAAAAAAACACGTCCGTTGCGATGCAAAGCGAATGTTCATTGATGTCATAATCGGCGTTGACTTACTTCCTATAATTATGTTAGGACAAGTAAAGAAAATCAATGAAACTCTGGGTCAAAAAACCGAACTTGGATGGATAGTTTCCGGCAACATAGCTAGATCGTCCAGCAATAAAGTGATCAGTGCAACAACGACCATTTGCCTGGACGATCTGGAACGCTTCTGGGAGCTTGAAAGCGACTCCAGCGACTCGGAAGACAACACTGTTTGTGAAAAGGTGTTCCAGGAAAAAACTACGCAGGATGAAAGGGACGGCTGGTAGTCTCAATACCATTCCGTAAAAACTTTGAGTTAGGCAACTCTCGGAAACAGGCAATGGCAAGACTACTTCAAATGGAAATGAAGTTCAAGAAGCACCCGCAAATATTCAATGAATACAAAAAGTTCATGAGGGAATATTTAAAACTGGGTCACATGGAACCGGTGAACACAATCGGCCAAGGCAAATATTATATGCCACACCAAGCAGTGATCAGGCCAAACAGTCTTACTACTAAACTAAGAGTAGTGTTTGACGCATCGGCAAAAACGTCCAACGGATTAAGTTTAAATGACGTGATGTTAGTTGGTCCCAAAATACAAAAGGACTTATTTGATATACTAATCAAATGGCGACTATGGAAGTTCGTAATGACAGCTGACATTGAAAAGATGTACCGTCAAATTAAAGTCGCCAAAGACGATCAGGAATATCAATATATCCTCTGGAGAGACGACCCAAAGTTGCCAATTAAGGAGTTCAAGCTAACTACGGTAACGTACGGGACTTCAGCTGCGCCATTTTTAGCAGTCCGCTGTCTACAAAAACTAGCAAATCAGCATTGCCAAGGCAACACCAAACTGATGACGGCAATAAAGGAAGACTTTTACATGGATGATCTAATCACTGGTGGCGACTCAATTGACGACTGCATCAAAACACAAACTGATATTAGAAGCGTCATGGAAAAGGCTGGCATGCATTTGAGAAAATGGGTATCAAATGATGACAGAATCATCGCTGGAATTCAAGGAAGAGACTCAACCGAAAAAATAAAAATAAACAATGACGAGTCGGTAAAAACTCTCGGTCTGCAATGGGATCCCAAAAGGATGTATTTACATTGTTCGTCGACTGTCCAAAATTAGTGCGCATAACAAAGCGTCTAATTTTATCTCAATTGGCACGAATCTTCGATCCACTGGGATGGCTTACACCAGCCACACTGCAGGGAAAATGCTTTATTCAGGAGCTATGGAAACTACCGCTTACTTGGGACGCCGAGCTGGAGCCCAGTCTTGCCAATTATTGGCAAGAATATGCGAGCGCATTGCCAGACTTAGAAAAAATTATAATACCGCGCTGGTCTGGAAAATCGAGCACTGATGCTACGGAGCTCCATGGATTTTGCGATGCATCAGAAAAAGCGTATGCAGCAGTGGTGTATACCAAAATTGGAAATAAAATCACTTTGCTAACAGCGAAAAGCAAAGTAAATCCAATAAAAAACAAAAAAACAATCCCTAAGCTAGAGCTATGTGCAGCTCACTTATTAGCCAAACTATTAGCTAAAGTCCAAGCAATAGTAGGAAACCACACCAAAACGCAAGCATGGAGTGATTCACAGATTACGCTAGCTTGGATAAAGAACAAGCGCAGCAAAGATAAATTCGTCAAAACAAGAGTAGATGAAATAAACAAAAAATTGCCTCATGTCGAATGGAGTTACGTTAAATCAGCAGACAACCCAGCAGATGTCGCCTCAAGAGGAATTTCACCAAACCAATTAAAAGCATGCAACATATGGTGGAAAGGACCCGAGTGGCTAACAAGACCGTCAAATCAGTGGCCACAATTTGAAGAACCTGAGTTATTTATAGTAGCAACTCTAACAAAAAAGAAAACTGCCTCATCCCACTATTGACAAAATTTTCGTCGCTTAACAAGCTAAAAAGCGTAATGGCCTATGTATTACGCTTTATAGCAAAACTACGAGGGAAGCAACAGCAGTCGACCTACCTCACCGTTGACGAATTAAAGTAAGCGAAAACAGCCGTTGTAAAATTACAACAACAGCTTGATTTGAATTTGCTGACAGCTGGAAAATCTCTAGAAGTAAAGAGTAAATTGCAGCCGCTCAACCCTTTTCTGGATGGAGATGGAGTATTACGTGTGGGAGGCCGTCTTGAAGCACCCAATTATAATTGGAAAATCAAACTTAGCTTCTCTAATCATACACAATGCTCATAAGGAAACTTTACATGGTGGAATGAAGCTGATGAGGAACATAATTCAACGAAAATTCTGGATCTTTGGTCTTCGGAACTCTTTAAAAAAATATGTACGCCAATGTATTACCTGCGTTAGGTATAGACAGGAAATGGCCAGTCAACTGATGGGCAATTTGCCTGTGTATCGAGTAACAGGTGATTACCCGTTCCAGAATACTGGCATCGACTACGCTGGACCTTTCCAAATTCGCTGTTCAAAAGGAAGAGGTCAAAAATCATATAAAGGGTACATTGTCCTATTTGTATGCATGGCCACGAAAGCAATACACCTGGAAGCCGTCAGCGACTTATCATCAGATAAGTTTTTAGAGGCTCTACGCCGATTTTTTGCCAGACGCGGCAAAAGCGAACATCTGTATTCAGACAACGGCACAAACTTTGTGGGTGCAGCTAGAATACTTGACAAAGATCTGGTCACCGCTATAAAAGGCAATAGCAATCTGGCACCGGTGCTTGAAAAAGAAGGCATCAATTGGCACTTTATCCCGCCGGCAAGCCCCCACATGGGAGGAATATGGGAAGCTGGAGTAAAGTCGGTAAAACACCATCTCAAGCGGGTCATCGGCGATAACAGCTTCACATTTGAGGAGTTTACAACACTGCTCTGCCAAATTGAAGCAGTGTTACCCTCACGCCCGTTAGTCACCTTGGATAGTGACACAGATGGGGATGACATTTTGACTCCAGGTCACTTTATTGTGGGAAGACCACTCATTGGAGCTCCAGAACATGTTGATGACAATCGGAAAATTGGGTCTTTAGACAGATGGATGGACAGCGCATTAGAGGAGAATTCTGGAGGAAATGGAAGGAAGAATACTTGGCGTCACTGCAACAGCGAACAAAATGGCGACAAGGAAAGTCAAACCCCAAGGAAAGCCAACTTGTTTTATTAAAACAAGAAAACACGCACCCGGGTAGATGGCCCATGGGAAAAATAACTAAAACTACTAAAGGACAAGATGATAAAGTTCGAGAAGTAACAGTAAAAACAAACACGGGTGAAGTAAAAAGATCAATAAATAAGATCTGTTTACTACCAACTCAGGACAAAGATGAGCAAGTCGACAACTCCAAAAGCGGATCAAAACAAGAGCAGCTAAAATAACTCCAGTTAAAGCAACGATTTTAAGCCTGCTAATGATCCTACAGATAGCAAGTGCTTCTACGATACCTGCCGCAAATACAAGCAAGTTGAGAATCCAAAACATGGATCAGCAAACAGCAATGCTGATGGACAATCTTGGAACAGTGGAAGTCGTCTCGTCAAGCTGGCAATTGTTGTTTTACTACAACATGCAAGCATATTTCGAAGTCTTGAGACAAGCTGATGAGGTCATGAGGAAAACGGACGCCATTTGCGAGAAATTGGGTGAATTTAAAGAATACTGTACAACCGTGAGCCGCACCGTCAAGTTGAAAATAAACAATATACAGGAGAAAAATAAAATCATCACTCAAGCTTCGGAAAGGAAAAAAAGGTTTATAATGTTTTTCGACATTGGCACAGCTAACAGAATCAAAGAAAACATGCAAACCATAATCCAGAACGAGAAACGCCTTAATGAATATGTCAGCAACCAGACTTCGATTATCAACGCAACTTCAAACTTGGTACGCTCAACTACAGAAGATATAAATAAAAGCTTTGAAGAAGTATCAAAGGAAATGAACAAGATGGCAAACACGATAAAAGAGAACTTTTTCGTCTACAAGGAATCCATAAAATTCTTCATGTTAATTACTCAAGTACGTAACTGGATTGATGAAACCGAAGATCTTCATCAGCGGTCATTGCGCTTGTAACGGATGTTAACCAAGGAAGAGTTCATCCCTCGCTTGTTGAACCAAATAAAATGTTAGCCGAGCTCAATGAAATTCAAAAAGGTTGCAAAGAAATCAACTTTTTCCCGGCGGCAATTCCCCACATCGATTACAATTAGTATACAAACTAATGAAGGCACAAACCATATTTAAGGACAACATGCTAATCATCGATGCAAGGATGCCCATATACATAAATCAACATGCCAGCCTCTTCAAAACAATTCCAATACCGCTGGAACTCAATGGAAGAAGGGTAATTCCTAAATTAAAACGGATTTTCTTATCTTCAATAACGAGATAAATGCATACCACCCAATGAACGAAGCTGAAGTAAATCGTTGTCGCCATGAAGACGAGAACAGTTGGCTATGCGAGGGAAGTTGGGCCTGGAAAGATGCCGACGATCAGAGCTGTGAAATATCACCCATCAAGCCAAGCAACAAGCAGCCATGCAACATGGTCGAGTACGAGGAGGATACCTTCTTAGAAAAGCTGAATGGAAAAAATCGGTGGTTGTTTAAAATATTCGAAAAGACGTCAGCTCACATAATATGCGGAAACTACCAGGAGATGACCCTATTGCCTAACCAAGGCATAATAGAGCTATACGCTGGATGTACAGCCAGGATAGGTAAAATCACCATCATAACACCGCAGGAAGTCACATCAACAGATACAGCAAGGTACTCTCCACTCTTCCTAAAAGTACTCAACCACAACAGCACATGGGTGCCGACACCACTCCACCACATTGTAGTAAATAACTCAGTGGAACTACAGCGACTACAGCAAAACATAAAGGATCTACACAGGCAAAAAGTGCACATTGAGGATCTGGCATTTCACACCATGATGGTCATATTTCCTTAGCATTAACAATAATAATAATAGTTGTAATTTCCATTTATGTAAAGAAAAAGCAAAACCAGAGGCAACAGTTGCTAGCTGTTACATTTGCTGGCCCCCCGCAGAATGTTCAAGCATGAACATACTTACATAATATCAAGATAAGATAACAAACATGCCTGGTGCGCTCTCAAGGTCCAACAGGTAGACGAACTGAGAGAGCAGTAAAAATAGGGACACATGTTTGTTATCTTAAATAGCCATATGCACGCTGTACCTTACAAACACAGCGATAGGATAATAATATTAATAGACCAACGCTGAGTCTTACAAACTCAGCAATAGATAATTTAGAATTAATGGATGAAATATGCATGAGTTGGGTATAAGAAGCCTGGCTCATGAAAATAAAAATCAGTATAAAAAGTACAACACCACGAGTACTTACTGCTCAACAAACGTCAAGTGCATTCTCGAATGATTAGTCCGATTTACGCCAAGTAAACCATCGAAGGTTTAAACTAGGATAGTTATAATACTTAAAGGCCTCTACGCAGATGCTAGTACATCGCCCGTACCGTAGAAACTTCATATAAAAAAAAAACAGTCTCGTACAGCGCCCGTACCGTGTTACGAAACACTGGTATGCAGCTCTGTTAGTCACAAGCAGTAGCTTAGTGTTGAACAATAAAAATGTTAAATAAAAGTTGTGCTGTTGTTACTGATGGAATCAATGTTCAGCAATTGTTTACGGACCTTAAAAGTGAAACAAGATGTCGGCAAACAAAAGTAGATTCGAAATTTTAATAGGGATTCGGAGAAAATTTGCTTTAATAAAGGCTGTGGAAAGTCGGCAGTCTTGTGGGGCATTACGAGCAAGTTGCTCTTTAATAACGTAATCGTTAAATGCGCGTGTGAGAAAATTGGAAATTGTCGGGCAAGAACTGGCATACACATTTTTTCGAAAAATTTTAACAAAGTTGGCCTTATTCAGGTTAAAATAGAGCCATACTTATTGTTTTGACAGACAATGCTGCGCAAGAAGTATTGAATATAAATAAATAAATTAATTAATAAAATACAATTTAAATAACATATAAACTGGATTGTACTGGCACTGGTCTATTATAGGGTATAGATCAGTAAGGTGAACTTGCTTTGAGTCTTTTGAGTGGTTTCAGTTATGATTAGCATAATCTTTGGTAATCTCAGCTCTGCCCATCAAATATGGGTTCAAAATGCTTCTTGGTTTTGCAGCCTGCCTTTTTTTTTTAACAACCGCCAGCAGCAGGGCGTTAATGGTACCAATAAGTATATAGTTATTGGTTGTACTCAATCACAGAAGTAGCGCGCTTTGGAAGTGAATCATTATTTTGAATTTAAGTGCACAAAACACAATTGCACTTGCGATTAATTTAGAGAAAGTTATCAGCCAACCGCCACAATATGTGAATTTTTTAACACTGCTCGTTAATGTCCGTAAAACTCATGTATACGGTACGGGAGCTGTACGGAGCTCATGCGTACAGGCCTTAACGAAGAAACACAGAAATAGAATCATATGTATTCATATATTATTACGTTATTGCTGTTTGAGTGTAAAAAAAAAGCATCGCTATGTTGACCTGTACTGCGATGTTATCTTAGGACAACTAAAACACGAATTGAAGCCATCAAATGTCATAGGAGCACACTGGTGTTAAGCATTATTAGTAGCAGTATGGCTAACATTAACCCGTTAACGCAAGAACAACTCGTGGGAAGAATTCAGTCGGTCTACTGCAAAGATTTTGTGTAAGTAATTTGGTTGCATGTACATATGAATATGAGCATACTATATAAATACATATGTTAGTATACGGAAAGAAATATTTATTGTGTGTCTTAAGCAAAAATATAGTTTGTGCAAAAGTTCATTAAGAGTCTCAAGATGGAGCCTGATGTCGAAAATTTGCAATTTTCGACTTTTCTATTATACAGCTCGCAACATTTTTATTATTTTATGCCCGAATGGGAGAATTAATTTTCTTTATAGAAAATGAAGATGGCAAAGCGCAATGCTTGATTTGAAATAAAATTGTTTGTCGCAATGTTAAATATTTTTCAAGATGGCATTATTTATCTATATATATAAAAGAAAGTCGGGTTTGTTACAACACTTATAACTAGAGATCTGCTGGACCAATTTTCATGGTTTTTGATTTGTTGGATTTGTCTCCGCCCCGAATAGCAGAATACATCTTAAAAATACTGAAAAATTGACGACTTTTCGAAAAATGCATTATTATGCGTTCTTTAGTTTCGGAGCTGTCAAATTTTTTTGTAAAAATCTGTAAGTGATGATTGACATTTATACATGCGTTCTCCTGTCAAATACTGTAAAAACTATTTATGTGTGCGTTCAGAAATTTATTTTGTGCAAAATATCTCGAATATTCAGGTAGGTACTGTTATATTTGTTTGTTTTAGACATTAATTTTTGTAAATTAACGATTTAGTGCATATTCAGTATTACTATTAATAAAAATGCCGCGTACTAGAAGATCTAACCTTTCCCAGCGGAGCCGTAATGCAATTAGGCAAGGGAATATCGCGAGTCAATTATCTGACGAAGAACAAGAAATCGCCCGAGAAGAGCGGCGCGTTAGTATGGAGCAAAGAAGGGCCTTTATTCGTGCTTCTCAAACACAAGAGCAAAGAGAGGCAGCCCGTGAAACGGCTAGATTAGAAACGAGAAATCGTTGAGCTTATCGTACAGATGAACAGAGGAATAATCTTCGAAGTGCAAGAAGAAATGGTTCAAGTATTGATTTGAATCGAGCAGCGTTTCGATATGATTGCACCATCGACTACAGCTTGCATCGTTTAGTTTGCATTGGTCCAATGGACGTTGTTTGCCAGCATTGTTGTGCATTGAAGTTTGCTGGTGAAACGCCCGGTTTGTGCTGGCTTAGTGGTAAAGTGACATTGCCATTAGTGGCCCAGCCACCAGAGCCATTGCGTTCCCTGCTTTATTGCGAAACACAAGAATCACGACATTTTCTAGCTAACACTCAAAAATACAATGCCTGTTTCCAAATGACTTCATTTGGGGCGGAAATTATTGAAGAACACGGATATAATCCGACATTTAAGGTAATTTACGTTAAAAACTTTATTTTCTGTGATTGTAAAAAAAAATTGGAATGTAGTTTGTAAGATTTCTGTAAAAAGTGTTTGTAAATGGCTATGAATGGCTTGAATGGCTTTGAATTTACAGATTCAAGGCCAGATGTGCTATCGGATTGGATCATTGCAACCTATTGAAGATGCACAGCACAAATTCTTGCAAATATAATTCATGGGCAATATGGAAGAACAACTTGACCGGCGTCTAGGGATCAACACAGCTACGAAAAGAGCAATTTTCCACGATGTGCAGCAAATGCTTAATGAACATCATGCATTGGTCAGGCTGTTCAAGACTGCTTTAGAGCGCATGCCAAGTTATGACTATAAAGTTGTAATCAGAGCAGATAAAAGACCAGCGGGAGCACATGAACGCACATTTAATGCTCCAACAATCGATGAAGTGGCAATCCTGATTGTTGGTGAAAACTCGGAAGCACGTGATATTGTGCTTACACGACGCAATACTGGGCAACTACAAAGAATATATGAAACGCACCGTTCATATGACGCTCTACAATACCCGCTGATGTTTTGGCAAGTAGACGATGGATATCACTTTAATATCAAAATGATTAATCCATTGAATGGTAAAATCAATATCATTGTTTTCATTTTAACTTGATATACATTTTATTCTGTTTGCTTTTGGTATACAAAAAAGTTGTCACTCTTAATTTAGTAGAGAGTAGCTGTAAGAGTCGTAAACCTATTAGGAGTTCTAAAATACAATTTTTACTTCATTTTTTCAGGTGTGGAAACTACCAAGAAGGTTAGTTCATGATCCATATCGATTGATGATTCGTGAAAATTCTGACAATTATTTGTTGCGATTTCGTCGACTGCTTCAACAATACTTCGTTGACACGTACGTTAAAATCGAAACGGAGCGCCTGACTTTCATCCGTTTGAATCAAGCTAAATTGCGTTCGGAAGAGTATATTCATTTACGCGATGCAATAAGCACTGAAGGGGATTCAGAAAATGTTAATCGATTGTGTATTTTACCAGCGACATACACAGGTAGCCCGCGTCATATGCATGAATATGCGCAAGATGCAATGACATATGTTCGTTGTTATGGTCGGCCAGATCTATTCATTACATTTACATGTAATCCGAAATGGATGGAAATTATTCAATTGCTGCTTCCCGGACAAACATCAAGTGATCGACACGACATCACCGCACGGGTTTTCAAGCAAAAAATTCGGTCACTAATAAATTACATTGTAAAGCAACACGTCTTTGGGATTACTCGATGCTGGATGTATTCAGTCGAATGGCAAAAACGAGGCCTACCGCATGCTCACATTCTAATTTGGTTAGTAGACAGAATTCGGACAGATCAAATAGATGCCATCATATGTGCGGAGATTCCTGCTCCTGAAACCGATCCAGACCTACATGATGTTGTAATCACGAATATGATTCATGGACCATGTGGCACTATCAACCGCCAATCACCGTGCATGGTCGACGGCAAGTGTTCCAAACGGTATCCGCGAAAATTCACTGCAGAGACCATTACAGGCAACGATGGTTATCCATTGTATCGGCGTAGATCGCCCGATGATAATGGTAGAACTATCACAACTAAAGTAAAAGGAAACGATTTCATAGTTGACAACAGTTGGATTGTTCCATATTCGCCACTTTTATCCAAAACATACAAGGCACATTGTAATGTAGAGTATTGCAATTCGGTCAAATCTATTAAATACATTTGCAAATATGTCAAGAAAGGGAGTGACATGGCGGTTTTTGGAATCCAAACATCCAATATCAACGATGAAATCACGCGCTATCGAGTTGGTAGATATGTGAACTGCAATGAAGCAATTTGGCGTATATTCTCATTCCCTTTTCACGAACGTTATCCCACTGTTGTACACTTGGGGGTGCATCTAGAGAACGGTCAGAGAGTATATTTCACAACATCAAATGCTGCTCAACGTGCCCAAACACCTCCAGCGACAACACTGACCAGTTTCTTTGCGATTTGTCAAAACGATCCGTTCGCACGAACGTTGCCTTACTCGGAAATGCCACGTTATTACACTTGGAACGCTACATCGAAGAAATTTCAACGTCGGAAGCAAGGCGATGCAGTTCCTGGTCATCCAGATATGCGTTCTGCTGATGCTCTTGGTCGTATTTACACAGTTCATCCGAAGAATGATGAATGTTTCTATTTGCGGTTGTTGCTGGTACATGTTCGAGGGCCAACATCATTTGAATCACTACGAAATGTTAATGGTATAGTGTGCCCCACATTTCGAGCAGCATGTCAAGAGCTGAGTTTGCTTGAAAACGATACTCATTGGGACACGACAATCGCTGAAGCAATTATTTCTGCATCTCCAAGTCAGATACGCACATTATTTGCAATCATCATTTCGACATGCTTCCCATCGAACCCACGTGACCTGTGGAACAAATACAAAGATAACATGTCAGCAGACATTTTATATCGAATTCGTGTCAGCTCAAGAAATCCCGATCTTGAGGCGAATGAGGAGATGCATAACCAGGCCTTGCTCTTGATCGAAGATATGTGTTACCTCATATGCGGCAGTTTGTTAGTTAGGTTAGGAATGCCAGTGCCGGATCGCGGAATGAATGTCGCATTTAATAGAGAATTGGAACGTGAACGTGAATATGATCCACATGAACTAATCCAATTAGTTCAAACGAATGTACCACTGTTGAATCCTAAGCAGAGGGAAGTCTATGATACACTGATTAATGCAATTGATGATGGAAATGGTGGCTTATTTTTTTTGGATGCCCCCGGTGGAACTGGGAAGACATTCCCGCACGACGAAATAAACGCTTGCCTCAAAGCATCAAATCTGTGGCGATATGTAAACAAACTTCAACTGTCTGTAAATATGAGAGTTGCATTGTTGAACGATCTATCTGCTGATGATTTCTCGAAGCAATTGCTGAATATCGGTAATGGCCGTGTTCCTGTTGACGAATCGAGCGGTTTGATTTCATTTCCTCCAAGTTTTTGCAATTTTGTCTTATCAAAAGACGAGCTTATCAACAAAGTATTTCCGGATATCATTGCTAACCACAAAAATACTAAATGCCTTCTGAAGCCGTTGGGGTTGTCACGAAAAAGCCGAAGCCACCCCCAATATATATACGCGAGAAAAGCTCCAGTGCTTTTGTTAACAAAGTTATCGAGCTCATAGGCAAAGATAGTTTCTACATAGTCCCTCTCGTACAGGGTAAAATTCAAGAAATTAAAGTCCAGACAAAGTCGGAAGATAATTACAGAGTTCTCATAAATTATCTAAACGAAAAAAAAATGAATTATTATACGTATCAATTAAAAAGCTGCAAGGGCCTGCAGGTCGTAATAAAAGGCATAGAACCTGATGTAACCCCAGAAGAAATAAAACAGGCGCTGCAGGAAAAAGGATTTCGAGCAAAAACCGTCATAAACATCTTAAACAGGAATAGGATGCCGCAACCACTTTTTAAAATAGAACTTGAACCAGAAACGAAGATGCTTAAAAAAACGAGGTGCACTCAATATACAAACTTCAGCTTTTACTTCACCGAAGAATCACCGTAGAAGAACCGCACAAACGAAACGGTCCGGTACAATGTATGAACTGCCAAGAGTACGGCCATACAAAAGCCTACTGTACACTGCGCTCGGTATGCGTATACTGTGGGGAACTGCACAGCTCCGCAAGTTGCCCAGTAAGCAAAGAAGACTCTAGCAAAAAATTCTGTAACAACTGCGAAGGCAAGCATACAGCCAACTACAGAGGCTGCCAAGTCTACAAGGAACTTAAAAATCGTATCCATCAGCGCTGTACCACTGCACGCTCGCAACACGCACCGACTACCTTCACTCCATCGAAACACAACCCAGACGTCTTCTTTTCATCTGCAGCCAGATCCTCACTTGGCCCCGAGTTCTCAACCAATAACGCAACTTATGCAAGCGCCCTAAGATCCGGACTGGCTCTTCCTGCCTCAAACACACCGTACTTACAACCAAAACAAGTGAGCACAAACGCTGCACAGGAGCAGCAACAAAGTAACCTCGAAGCACTCGTATGTACCCTGCAGCAGAGCATGAACGAGTTTATGTCATTCATGAAAACAACTATGCAGGAACTAATGCGTAATCAAAATCTCTTGATACAAATGCTTGTATCACAACAGTCAAAATAATCAATGGCTGAGATACGAATATCTACGTGGAACGCTAATGGCGTCTCACAGCATAAACTTGAATTAGCTCAATTCCTACTCGATAAGCACATCGACGTAATGCTACTTTCCGAAACACACCTTACAAACAAATATAACTTTAACATAAGTGGATACTTATTCTATGGTACAAATCATCCCGATGGTAAAGCACACGGTAGAACTGGTATTTTGATCAGAAGCCGCCTCAAGAATTTTTTAACTCACTAGGAGAATGCTTTATAGCGGCAGGAGACTACAATGCCAAGCACACACACTGGGGATCTCGTCTAGTGAATCCAAAGGAAAGCAGCTCTACAATGCAATTATAAAAGCTAACAACAAGCTCGACTACGTTTCTCCTGGCAGACCAACATACTGGCCGACAGATCCCAAAAAACTACCCGATTTGATTGACTTTGCAGTTACCAAAAACATTTCGCGTAGACTGATAAGTGCAGAGTGCCTTTCGGATCTATCATCCGATCACTCCCCAGTCCTAATAAATCTGCAACGACACCCTAAATACATAAATCGACCCAGTAAGTTAACTTCACATAAAACTAACTGGCTCAGATACAAAAATTTATAAGCTCACACATTGAGCTTAAGCCACGTCTCGTTGATGTAGCTGACATTGACAGTTTTGTTAACACTCTGGAGACTGTCTTCGTCGCCGCAGCTCGCGCCGCTACGCCTCAAATACCAAAAACAATACACAACCAAAGGACAACAAATCTACAAATTGAACAGCTCGTTCTTGAAAAGCGGCGCTTACGACGTGATTGGCAATCGAACAGATCGCCATCGGCAAAGCAAAAACTAAAAGACGCCACACGTAAACTCACCAAAGCGTTAAAAATCGAGGACGAGCGCGCTCAACGCCGTTACATCGAGCAATTATCAACCACCAGTACGAAAAACTCATTGTGGAGAGCTCACCCAACTCTAAGCTCACCAACAGAAACAGTAATGCCTATAAGAAACTTCGCAGGCGGCTGGGCTCGCAGCGATGAAGAAAGAGCTAACACATTTGCTACTCATCTCCAAAAAGTGTTCCAACCTAACGCTGCAACAAATACGTTTGCACTACCGACTTCTTCAAACGGCTCTCAGCTTCAAGATGATCCAATCAAGTTTCGCCCGAATGAAATCGTTAGAATCATTAAAGAGCAACTGAACCCAAAAAAATCTCCAGGAGGTGACCAAATAACCCCAAAGATGATTATTGAGCTTCCTTACTGTGCAATATGCATAATTGCCCAGCTCTTCAATGCTATCACCAAACTTGGCCACTATCCAGACAGATGGAAAAAGTCAATTATCATTATGATACCAAAGCCTGGAAAAGATCACACAGTTCCCACGTCGTATAGACCTATAAGCTTATTACCGTGTCTATCAAAACTTTTTGAAAAATGTTTGCTGTCCCGGATAAATCCATTCCTGAATCTTCATAACATAATCCCGTCACACCAATTTGGCTTTCGTGAAAAGCATGGAACAATTGAGTAGGTTAACAGAATAACATCAGAGATACGAAGCGCGTTCGAAAATAGAGAATACTGCACTGCAATATTTCTGGATGTTTCTCAGGCATTCGACAAAGTTTGGTTGGAAGGTCTAATGCATAAGATCAAAGCAATGCTCCCAAACAACACACATAAGCTGCTTAAGTCGTACCTATACGACAGGAAGTTCGCAGTAAGATGTAACACTGCAATGTCTGACGAACACAGTATCGAAGCTGGTGTTCCACAGGGCAGCGTACTGGGACCAACACTGTACGTGCTTTTCACAGCAGACATCCCAATAAGCAGCCGATTGACAACATCTACCTTTGCTGATGATACAGCTATTCTCAGCCGCTCCAGATGCCCAATACAAGCAACAGCGCAACTAGCCCTTCATCTGGTCAACGTGGAAAAATGGTTATCAGATTGGCGAATTAAGGTAAACGAACAAAAATGTAAGCAAGTAACTTTCACCCTTAACAGGCAAGATTGTCCACCGCTCACGTTAAACAACACCACACTTCCAAAAACAAACGATGTAACGTATCTGGGCGTACACTTAGACAGAGGACTAACATGGCGGCGACACATTGAAGCTAAAAGAACACATCTCAAACTGAAAGCCAATAGCCTCCACTGGCTCATCAATGCTCGCTCTTCCATTAGTTTGGACTACAAGGTCCTGCTTTACAACTCTGTTCTAAAACCAATCTGGACCTATGGTTCCCAGTTATGGGGGAACGCTAGCAACAGCAGCATTGACATTGTCCAGAGAGCCCAGTCAAAAATATTGAGAACCATTACCGGGGCACCGTGGTATGTTCGAAACGAAAACATTCATAAAGACTTAAACATCTCAACAGTCAAGGAGGAAATAGAGGAACAAAAAGTAAAATATCTTATCAAGCTCTCATCGCACACAAATCATCTCGCGAGAGGTCTCACAAGGCTGCGCAGCCGATCCCGTCTTCGTCGTAACGACTTACCAACCCAGCGATGATTTTTAGGGACGCGCACTCAGAATACAGTCAAAAACAAAAATGAACTGTTAGCTAAGATTTATTTATAAGATTTGTATACTTATTGCTAGTTTTCTAATTCACTAGAAAAGATTCAATAAATAAAACCAGCAATTTAAAAAAAAAAAAAAAAAAAGTGAGCGAGCAATTTTGGCGGCTAAAATAAAGATGTAGATGACCTCAATTTTATAATTCAAAATCAAATCGTAGGTACTCTGTATTCATTCAAATCTATCGACTGTGTAACAAACGAAGAAGAAGCCACTAATTATCCAACTGAATTTTTGAACTCCTTGGATGTGCCTGGTTTACCACTGCACAATTTACAACTGAAGGTTGGCTCGGTAGTTATCATGCTTAGAAATTTAAACCAACCACAACTGTGAATGGAACGCGTTTGGTGATAAGAAAACTGATGAACAATGTGATTCACGCGTCAATACTCAAAGGAAAATTTAAAGATGAGGAAGTTCTTATTCCAAGGATTCCGATGATCCCAACAGATATTCCCTTTGAGTTTAAACGAATTCAATTCCCGATTCGTCTTGCCTTCGCCATGACGATCAACAAATCACAGGGCCAATCCTTGACTATTTGTGGCCTTAATCTAGAAAATGAGTATTTTTCTCATGGTCAATTGTACGTGGCATGCTCACGTGTCGGCAAACCATCCGCATTATTTGTTCTTGCACCTGACCAAAAAACAAAGAATGTCGTTTACCACAAGGTGCTTGAATGAAAACCCGATTAATAAATTAATCAGAGCGTATCCCAACATGAACAACATACACAGAGAAAAAAAATGAAACGTAAAACCAAACATTTTAATTTTAGATTCAGATTTTAAGTTTTTTTTCTTAATTTCAATACGAAAATTTTTGATTTTAAAATTAATCGTATTGAAACACCAAATTTAAAACGATTCGTATTAAAATCAATGCGGAAAAACGTTGATTTGAATAATTAGTTCTTAAACCTAAAATGAAAATTTTAAATTTAAGAATGTGCGCTTTTAAAATCTATATCTAAAACGAATTTAAAACGAGCACATTTAATTTGATAATTAAAATTTTAGAAATCAGTACGAATCGCTTTAAAATTACGCTTAACAGAGAGAGAGAGAGAGAGAGAGAGAGAGAGAAAAAGAGAGGCGCTCTTATGTGTACTATGTATTAAAATGAACTGTCTGTAAGACATAGTCGGCAACAGCGCAATGGGTATGGCATACGCGTGGTAATCGTAAGGTCTCAGGTTCGAGTCGCGGCATAGGTAATTGCCTTTTCGTGATCGGTAAGTTTAAAAAATTAATTTAAAATTATACAAATGATGTACTAAGTATGTAAACATAAAATTTCTCACGCATATACATTGAAGGAATCTAATAACTATTAACAAAGAGCTATCACGCAATGCTGCTACTGGTGGTGTGTATCCGTGCGCCCCAAGCAAAAAGTTTAATATAAATTTATAGAATCTTAAGGTATACATTTGTTCATGAATTATAACCACCAATATGGTGTTCTAAACACTGATATCGGGATGTAACGTTATTATTTCGATTCAAAAATTATTTTAGTTAATTTAAGGTTTCTAATTCTAAAATTCAAACACTTTAAATATAGAATAAAAATTTTTAAACCGAAAATTTTAACTTTAAAATTTTATTTTAAAATTCCACTTTTAGAATTTAAAATTATAGGTGTAGACCGAAAATCGTTCCGAAAAATTTTAGAATCTAAGTGTAAATTATGCGATTTAAAATTTTTTTTTTCTGTGTGTAGTTTTCAATGATTTTTCCTGACATGTGTTTGGAAAACTTAATTTATTTTTTTTTTTTTTTAAATTTTTATTCTCATTCTGTATGTTTTCATCATCATTCATCACAATAAAATACTATTATATATCTATCTAAATCTAAATTCATATTATTTTGTATTATCAAAGCCTTAATTACTTCAGCTAAAAGGTAACACGACATTCTTTGACTGTTAGGCGGTATGAAGTTCGCCGGGTCAGCTAGTCAATAAATAATAAGCACAATGAGTAACCGTTAACTTGCTGCGTACACTGTACTGATCACACTTCGTTTTTTCGCTGCAGCGCATGCAAATTGTGCTTGTATGCGTGTGAAAACTGTGACAATATGTGTGTGCCCATCACTTGCCTATAATGATATTGTGTCAATGTAGTATTTATATATGTATGTATGTAAAAGGCAGAAGGACTACAACTATAGCCGAGTCGATATGACCATGTTTGTTAGTATCAGCGCGTCGAACCAGCACATTTAAATATCATAAAGTTTGCTTTAAACTACCGAAAACTCTTCCCGTTACGATATACACATGTAATCAATAACAATGAAATTTTGATTTATGCAATTTTGAAACTTTATCCAAAAATTATGGATTTTTTTGTTATGTAAAGCAATGACTGTTCGTGAAGTTCGGTATCTTCTGTCCGAGCCACAAGGAATCACATCAATAATCACTTAAGACCAACCGCAAAACACGGCGGGGGTAGTGTATTGGTTTAGGTTCCATTTCCAGTAAGTAGTAGTCATAATGAACTAAGACCATTATATGAAAATTTTGAATGAAAATTCGAAGCATTCGGTGGTAATATTGCTTACCGCCTTTAAAATGGAGTCTGGGTTGTTGTTCAAAAATGTTGGAAAAGGCACCCCATTCGTTAGATCTAAATCCTGTTGAAAATTTGTGGAGTTAGTTGGTCCGCCGTGTGTACAAAACGCCAATATCGTCCTTATCTGTACTAGAAGAATGGCTTAAGGAATAGTGGGCTTAAACTAGCCATGAATATACCCAAAAAATTCTAAAAAACTTTGCCAAAGTGCCTAGGCGATACATACAATATAATGGCTATCATGCCAAATATTAGATGCATTTTTTTTCTTAGGTAAACTAAATATATTGTACTTTTATAAAAAAAAAAAACCGAGTATCAATGTGTCACAAATTTTGTTATTTGTTTTTTTGTTTTATGCATATTTTTATTAGTTGGCAATATAATCTAAATATATATACATATCTCTTTAAAAAGGTAATTTAACAAGCTTTAAGCATCGCGCACACCAGAGCGAATTATTCGCAGCGGCAGCGATGAATCGCGTGATATTTTTCGTGCCTAAATCGCAAGTGTCATCACACTGCGTCGAAATTATTCGCGTCTTTTTAACTTGCTTATATTTGCTTCACTTGTATGTTTGTATGTATGTAACTCTCCTAACTAAAAGCAAGTGGCTTATTACTGTTAATATATCCCGCTACCTCAAGTTTGTTCGTTAGCCGAGCGGTCTAAGGCGTGGGACTCACCGGTCGTGGGTTCCGGTGAGTCGGGGAGCGAAGACCCGCGCCAGAGTTACATACATACAAACAAACATACAAGTGAAGCTAATATAAACGTGTTAAAAAAAAAACACTTTGCAGTTGCACAAACACACGAACTATATGAAACGCAATAAATAGACCACCGTTTGAAACTTTAATTTTGTTTCTTGTATTGAATTTTTATTTATTCACTTTTATATAAATGTATGAAAATATGTTGCCGTTTTGTTTACTTAAATCAAATACACAAAGTGCCAGAAATTGAGCTGTTTCTACGTGTATGAACGTATGTACATACATATAAGTATCACAAATTTTGATATTTTTTGTCGATGGCAGCGACACAACGAAGTAAAATTTTTAAGCTCATTTTTCGGCACAGAATACCTGGAGACTTTCTAGCGATTCAATAGAAAGTCTTCTTCCTTTATTCTGCAGCAGCAAATCCAAATCAGCGAAAATGTGTGATTCTTTATCACACGCGAGACTTGAGCCACCACCGCGAAACAAACAACAAATTGAAATAACCGAAGTCCCTGCTCGGGCGCCAATGAAAAATCTAATATTTTTAAGATTTATAAATATTTCAATCGAAAATTTAGAGACGCGGTTTTTCCTTCAAGTAGCGAATTTAATTCGTGTGGTGGCTTCAAGTGTGCAATACAGTTAGTTAGCCTAATACAGTTGCGTGGGCCACAAACGGCCACACGCAACACAAATTCGCCGTCGGCAGATTGCCGATCAGCCTAAAAGCTTCCCTAGCTTAAGAGCGATTTAATTGATTCTCTTAAACTAAATTAAGATATGTCTACAAACTATCAATATGCTTGTTCTGCTCCAACAGTGACGAAAACATCAAAAAACGTTGTTTTCGGACAATGTATTTCCGTATAAGAAAATTAAATAGACAAATTACAAATAATAGTTTTGAATTATCGCGTAAGCGTAAAATGAATAATATAGTAAAATATATTATAAGCTTTTTCTCTTTTTATACATATATTTAATTAATAGCCAAAACAATATTAAGAACAATTTGTTATTATTGTTTCATCTTAAAACTGCATAGCGCATTTTCAATTTATTAATTCACTTTTAACAGTCCTTATTATTCAAATTAACTACAATGTCTGTATGCAATATGCAATTCAAATCTCAACTGGGCACGTGTGACGTAGAAGCGCTGAAGGTGAACCCCTGACTGCGTGATCTGAGTTTCATCGTTCTTGGTCTCATGGTACTCCTTTCTGCTCATTGCGCTTTACTTACGCTCCTTAAATTTTGGATCATGATCCCGGAGCGGTCGTGTTCACAAAGAAAATATTTGGTTGCAGATAAATGCTACAGGAGTAAAACTTCTGGTGAACGCAGTCATTAGTATACCTTAAATTTGGTAAATCTATCATAGCGGTCGAGTAGCTCACAGCTTCAAGGGTTGGTCACATCCCGACTAATTTTGATAAGCGCAGTGCTGTTGTGTTTTGTTCTTCAGGACAAAATTTCCAGTCAACACACACAATGAAAACATGAAAACGCAAGTTATACATGGTAAAATATTCTGATAAACGTCAAGTGCATTCTCGAATGATTAGTCCGATTTACGCCAATTAAACCAATCGAAGGTTTAAACTAGGATAGTTATAATACTTAAAAAGCCTCTACGCAGATGCTAGTACATCGTCCGTTTCGTAGAAACTTCATACAAAAAAAAAAAACAGTCTCGTACAGCGCCCATACCGTGTTACGAAACACTGGTATGCAGCTCTGTTAGTCACAAGCAGTAGCTTAGTGTTGAACAATAAAATGTTAAATACAAGCTGTGCTGTTGTTACTGATGGAACCAATGTTCGGACCTTAAAAGTGAAACAAGATGTCGGCAAACAAAAGTAGATTCGAAAATTTTAATAGGGATTCGGAGAATGCGTACAGGCCTTAACGAAGAAACACAGAAATAGAATCATATGTATTCATATATTATTACGTTATTCCTGTTTGAGTGTAAAAAAAGCATCGCTATGTTGACCTGTACTGCGATGTTAGCTTAGGACAACTAAAACACGAATTGAAGCCATCAAATGTCATAGGAGCACACTGGTGTTAAGCATTATTAGTAGCAGTATGGCTAACATTAACCCGTTAACGCAAGAACAACTCGTGGGAAGAATTCAGTCGGTCTACTGCAAAGATTTTGTGTAAGTAATTTGGTTGCATGTACATATGAATATGAGCATACTATATAAATACATATGTTAGTATACGGAAAGAAATATTTTATTGTGTGTCTTAAGCAAATATATAGTTTGTGCAAAAGTTCATTAAGAGTCTCAAGATGGAGCATGATGTCGAAAATTTGCAACTTTCGACTTTCTATTATTCAGCTCGCAACATTTTTATTATTTTATGCCCGAATGGGAGAATTAATTTTTCTTTATAGAAAATGAAGATGGCAAAGCGCAATGCTTGATTTGAAATAAAATTGTTTGTCGCAATGTTAAATATTTTCAAGATGGCATTATTTATCAATAAATAATAAGCACAATGAGTAACCGTTAACTTGCTGCGTACACTGTACTGATCACACTTCGTTTTTTCGCTGCAGCGCATGCAAATTGTGCTTGTATGCGTGTGAAAACTGTGACAATATGTGTGTGCCCATCACTTGCCTATAATGATATTTTGTCAATGTAGTATTTATATATGTATGTATGTAAAAGGCAGAAGGACTACAACTATAGCCGAGTCGATATGACCATGTTTGTTAGTATCAGCGCTTCGAACCAGCACATTTAAATATCATAAAGTTTGCTTTAAACTACCGAAAACTCTTCCCGTTACGATATACACATGTAATCAATAACAATGAAATTTTGATTTATGCGATTTTGAAACTTTATCCAAAAATATGGATTTTTTTGTTATCAAAAGCAATGACTGTTCGTGAAGTTCGGTATCTTCTGTCCGAGCCACAAGGAATCACATCAATAATCACTTAAGACCAACCGCAAAACACGGCGGGGGTAGTGTATTGGTTTAGGTTCCATTTCCAGTAAGTAGTAGTCATAATGAACTAAGACCATTATATGAAAATTTGAATGAAAATTCGAAGCATTCGGTGGTAATATTGCTTACCGCCTTTAAAATGGAGTCTGGGTTGTTGTACAAAAATGTTGGAAAAGGCACCCCATTCGTTAGATCTAAATCCTGTTGAAAATTTGTGGAGTGAGTTGGTCCGCCGTGTGTACAAAACGCCAATATCGTCCTTATCTGTACTAGAAGAATGGCTTAAGGAATAGTGGGCTTAAACTGGCCATGAATATACCCAAAAAATTCTAATAAAACTTTGCCAAAGTGCCTAGGCGATACATACAATACAATGGGTTTCATGCCAAATATTAGATTCAATTTTTTTCTTAGGTAAACTAAACATATGTTACTTTTATAAAAATAAAAAAAAACCGAATATCAATGTGTCACAAATTTTGTTATTTGTTTTTTTGTTTTATGCATATTTTATTAGTTGGCAATATAATCTAAATATATATACATATCTCTTTAAAAAGGTAATTTAACAAGCTTTAAGCATCGCGCACACCAGAGCGAATTATTCGCAGCGGCAGCGATGAATCGCGTGATATTTTTCGTGCCTAAATCGCAAGTGTCATCACACTGCGTCGAAATTATTCGCGTCTTTTTAACTTGCTTATATTTGCTTCACTTGTATGTTTGTATGTATGTAACTCTCCTAACTAAAAGCAAGTGGCTTATTACTGTTAATATATCCCGCTACCTCAAGTTCGTTCGTTGGCCGAGCGGTCTATGGCGCGGGTCTTCGCTCCCCGACTCACCGGAACCCACGACCGGTGTCATAGAGCTAAAAACATGAAAGAGTATGTATGACCAGCAATGCAACACTGATATTTACCTGTTTATTTTACTAGACGCTTGTTTGTTTTCCTGATCGCCTGTTCCTGCAACTTATCAACCAGCCAAAAATGCCTTGGAAGTATTGGTTTTCTTGTTTTTCTTAGGTTTTTGTAGGCAAAATACTAATATTCACCAAATTTAATCGAAACATTGGCTGTTTAGCGTTTGCCGAAATTCAGAATAGTAGAGAAAGGTCAATGAATGCCATGGCAAATGCTACGCATACATTTAAATATGCACATGTAGATATACAGGGACGCACACACAATCTCACGGGAGCTAGAAAAACAAAATATAATAAAATTTTTACAAAGCCCAAGCCGACCAAAACTGCAAACATATGAAAACGCACATTTATTTAAAAACATATGTATGAAGAACGTTCAAACGCATGTATGCGTGGCTTCGTGTTGTTGTTGCGTTTTGCCTATTATCGAATGGCACACGCACATGCATACACACAAAGCTGAACTTGACCTACATTTTTTTGCAGTCAGCTGTTGCTGTTTTGCCGGCGGCAAATTGAAAATATATTTTGCATGTTAATATGTTATTATAAATGTATTTATATTCAAAATTGAAATGTCTTATCAAATATATTGTTAATTACTTTTAAGAAAATATGTAAAACAAAATAATTAAAAATCATATTTAATAAATTGTAATTTTATTATGACGATTTTCTTTTAATAAAAATAAAATAAATCGATAATTTTTTGGCTTATTATTTTGAATCTTTAATGGCATTAATTAGATTCACTATTGTTGTTTGACGTTGTTTCTTATTCTATGGAATGAAAACAAATCAAAAATATATGTAAGTGACGTGCGTTACAAAAAGAGCGGCAAGTGAAAACATCAACAAAAATAGCTTCGCGCGCTTTTACATGCGTTTCCCTCGCTTTTGTGCTGACCCTTCTAACGATACGGTGAGGTTTATAAGCGATTCTTAAAAGTGCTATTTAAATCAGTTTTTATTAAAACTACACACACCTAATTATTATATTATTGATATTTAATACATAAATTTTTATTCAACCATGGCCAATGATGCAAAACGAGTGCGATACAGTTGTGTTGTGAAGAGCTGCGTTGGTGGCAACAAATTGTTTCGCGTGCCGGCTGATATGGAAGAAGAGTGGTGCGAGAACCTCAAATTGGACACTTCAAGCCTTAACACTTGCACTAGAGTGTGCAACTTGCATTTCGAGGAGGAGTGCGTTGGAATACGCAATTTGAAAGCTGGATCAGTGCCAACACTGCAATTAGGTAAGTGTCTGTGTATGTTATTTTTATGGCGGGCTCCGCGCTTATGCCAAATGTATTAACTGTTTCATGCATGTATATGTATTTTTGTGTTTAACAATGTTGCAATGTGATTGTTTTTTAGCTGTGATTGTTGTGTTAAATGTGTTTGACTCCTGCCTAATTTGTCTCTTGGCCGTCCGTTTTAAGTATGGGCATATATGTTTGTGTGTCACTTAGGGCATATAATAATATCATAATGTTCTTTAGGACACGCTGACGAACCCGTCAACAAAAATTCTGTGAAACCAAAAATATTTAGTAGATATTGCTGCATAATACTGCATAAGACTGCAATATGAGCAATCCACCGTCGATGCTACATAAATTCCCGGATGATAAAATTCAGAGGGCAGAGTGGATACAAATTTTTCACATTAAGCCAGCATTTAAAAACAACAGCCGACTGTTTATTTGCAAAAAGCATTTTCACCCATCGGATTTCCAGAAGAAGAAATTAAAAAAAAATGTGCATCGGATTATGGGTTTGACAATTACGAATACCGAAAATGATGATGATGATGAATATAATGAGAACCACGCTTTGGTCGAAACAAGCAAGCCAGAAGATACTGAAAAAGAGCCAAAAGAAGAAGCATGCCCTCGTTGTGAAGTATATTGCCGCAACGAGTCTTATTGGCGCAAACAATATTTTGAAATGCAAGCAATATAATAATTTGTTGAGCGATCATAAAAAAATTAAGGAAGAAAAGGCGGCTTTGCTGGACAAATTTAAAGATAGCGAGATCAATTGGTCACTGCAGCGCATAGATGTCGCAAATAACTCTATAATAGTTCCTGACGAAGTCAACGAGGAATCTAAATTTTTTGCATCACTGCTTCTGAAGAAAGAACACAAAAGAAAATTCACAGATGCCCAAAAAAACCTTTTAATGATATTAATTATAGGTCATCAAATAGCTACAAATTTTTGCGTGATGCGCTATCTTTTAACTTGCCAAGTCCTAGGACATTATAAAATTGGAGCCCAATTAGAATGATTTCTCCGGGCATAAATGAAGAGGTCTGCCAAAGAATAGCTGAACTGCAAATCATATAAGCAGGGCTACAAAAATCCCTATAAATTAGCAAATAAGGAAAAACTGATCGAGTTTATGAGTTACATTAAGAGCATCAGACCAGACTCCCAAAACCGTTGCCGTGCTGGTTTGATAATTACTCTAGAAAACATTATAAGCGTTACGGACGAGCTATTTAGCGACAAAACGATCGAGTACGTGCACACAACAAGGTTCAACCAGGACAGTTTAGAAAACTTCTTCGCTGCTGTGCGCTCAAAACTGGGGAACAACACAAACCCCTCAGTACGCGAAATGCTGTACTTGACAGTCAGATTGTTGTCCATGAATATAATTACAACATCATACTTGAGTAATACCAATTGTGAGGATGATGATGAAGTTCAGCACATGAATTGGATTTGTGACCCCGATCAGCCTATAGACGCAACGGAGGACAACCAGGCTCCACATCCCACAAATCAACAGCCTGGCATTGACATCGATCTGAATGGTGTGGAAGTAGCATCAAATACGCCTCAAGTATCTGTTGGAGAGTTTGTGTCGCGCAGATATTTTGACGGCTACTTGATTGCTAAAAAAAAGTTCAACTGCCCAAAATGCGATATTGCCCTCAGCCATATGGACTCATTTGCATGTAAGAGTTATGAAGACCTGATAAAGGCACGGAATTTTGCTATGGACAAAATGTGCCTTACAACACCATCAGACGAATTCTTCCTCGTGTGCAACTTGCATTACGAGTCCTTTGCCGAAATTTTCGAAAGGTCGCCGCACTCAAGGAACCTGTGCAAGACCATAACTGAAGAATGTCTTCGTCGAACTAACACACTTCACCCAGATTGGTTCGATAAAAAAAACAGCTGCTACAACCACCGCCTGGAATTGCTGAAAAGATTGTTAGTCATATTAAGAAGAAAAAGAGCAAAGTGGCTGTTCCAGGAAAAGCTGTTGGATAAGACATCCACAAATCATGGGCCCATGGCGAAAAAACTAAAAATTTTGATGCATTAATTCATCACGTAAGTTGGCAAATTAAATGTACATTAATAAAAAACTATAATTAATATTATTGCTTTTTTATAGGCCAGGCTCAGATTTCTTCAGAATTGGTATCGGAAGAGCCATGCCACTCCGATACATTTGGTAAGTAAACTCTTTTAAAAGCATTAATAAAAATATCTTAGACAAAATATCATTTTAATAGGTCTTGCACAATATAGCGTGGTTTCCAAAGGGGTTGGCCAGCATTTGACCGGGTGCCCACATAAGTATGGTAAGTATTCAACGAGTTAATAAATGCCAAATTTCTAATTCTAATTTCAACTATAGGATTACTTTGGAGGCATGCGCTTAGAAGGATGACCCTAGATGGTGCGCCAACATGGATGGACGGATGTGCCCCTGGAACAAGCCTCAAGAAGGATGTGCCAAAGGGATGACACCGGAAAGATGTGCAAAGGCGAGCTGAGCTGCTAGCAGCTCTGTAAGTATAAAAAATAATATATTTTGAATTTCCATGATTTTAATACATGTAATTAATTTTATTTATTTATTTATTTTCATACTGCGAGCGAACTGGATTCACTGGATCAATGAGCCAGAAAGATGAGCAAAGGCGAGCTGCATTAAAAATCTTGAGCTGGAATATTGATCTGAACTGGGAGGCATGAGCGATTGCAGAACATCTGCAAGCATTGCTGCGTTGCAGCTTTGTAAGTAATACAATATATATTTTTTATCTAGCGATGCTAAAAGACATTTATGTATTTATTGCGAGGAAATTTGCGCTGGACTGAACGTCTTGTTAAAGATTTCAACTGGAGCGATAGGACGGGTTCACTTGTCGTCTGAACATATTAGCAGGCTTGCTTGAATTAAACGCAATATAAAAAGATAAGTTTTTTACATATTTGTATACTTTATGAAGTATTATATTGATATATTTTTTGTATATTTTCAGAAACATACATCCAATCTTACGGCTTAAAAGCAGCGTGATGGCGTGCGCTGATTAATTTAGTTGTATTTTTAAAACTGTTGCATTTAATCATTATTTTACGCAAATGCGAGTTTAATTTTTGAAATTATGTTAATAAGAAAACGAGAATGTAACAGTTAGTTGGTCTTTTTATATTGTCATTAATTTAATTACCATTACTATAATATTGTAATCAAAAATGCCTGACATAAATACAAAAAAATGGATTGCAAACATAAATAAATAAATACTTAATTATATCTAACATCATGCATTGCTATTAATAAGTTTGTATAAAATGATAAATTCAAGTGCTTCAGTTTCTCAAAATAACACGAATAAAAGAACTGACTTAGTGTTTAGGCATTACACAGCAACAAGACAGCAATGCAAAACAAAAACAAGCCAAAAAAACATGGCGGCATGTGTATTGTAAACAAAGAAGCAATAATCAAAACAAGCGCAGCTGGTTGTCGCTACCCAGCAAACACTGCATCAAGCGTTTGATATTTTTAAAAAGCAAGCTTGATATCAAAGCTTGCCGTCAAGTTGATATCAAGCAAATGTCTGAAATAATAGCAAGGCTTGTCTTTTACCTTGCAAAAAGTGAAATATCAATAGTTTTGTGAGCGTAACAACGCATTTACTCAGTCAACGTCGTCGTCTGGTAAATTTACAGTTATTCTGCCGCTCTCTTTTGTATCGCGAGCATAAGAGCATGCATGGTCTTATTCAAAAAACGAAAAGGCTTGTCTTTTACCTCGCAAAAAGTGAAATATCAATAGTTTTGCGAGCATAACAACGCATTTACTCAGTCAACGTCGTCGTCTGGTAAATTTACAGTTATTTTGCCGCTCTCTTTTGTGTTGTAGAAAAATGAAAACTTGCTTCACTTGTGATTTAAGAACGAAGCGAGCAGATCGTAAGCGTAAGTGAATTATTATAATTGTTTTAAAAAACATCAGCTCAGTGTATTGCATATTATTTAATATTGAATTGTTTAATATGAGGCGATCTCATAAAATAAAACAAGAGTGCTTGGAACTTGTGAAACACGCGTTTCAAACATCCAATGTTGTGGCCAGTGAACTGGGAGCACCCAGAAACAGCGAACAGTGTTTGCATGACGAGGAACTATTTAAAATAAGTTATTGCGAAAATTCAGGAGATTTGGCCACTGATTATGTTTCAACTGATTCAGAAAAAGAAATAGAAGAAGAAGAAATAGAAGAAGAAGAAATAGAAGAAGAGAATAGAAGTTACCTATAATGAAATAAGAGAGAATTTAGCATCTTGGACAGTGAAATTTAATATTTCCAACAGTGCAACTAATGATTGCTTGCAATTTTATCTAAAAAAATAGAAGGCCTTCCAAAAGATGCAAGAACTTTAAAGGGCACCCCCAAAACTAAACCTGTTGTTGCCATGGGCTCTGGCGAGTATGTTTATTATGGTATAAGAGATGGGTTAACAGATTTTTTTTTAAAAAATGAAAAGGAAGTGCAACAGCTTGAACATATTTCTTTGAACATTAATGTTGATGGTCTTCCACTATCAAAAAGTTCTGGACTCCAGGTATGGCCGATACTGTTTAACGTTCAAGAAACAAAGGATGTTATTATTGCTGGTGCTTATTCTGGAAACACCAAACCACCATGTGCTGACCAATATATGGCAGAATTTATAGATGAATTAAATTATCTTATATCTGAGGGTTTTTGTTATAACGATAAGTCATTTGCTATACGCTGCAGAAGTTTTATATGCGACGCACCTGCTAGGTCTTTTATTTTGGGAGTGAAGGGACATACTGGGTTTTATAGTTGCATAAAATGTCATCAAAGAGGAGTTTCAGAACATAGAAGAATATTATTTTATGAACAAGATAATTTGATACGCACTGACATAGATTTTCGAAACCGAGCATATCCTCTGCATCACAATAAGCTTGAACAAATTGTTATAGAAAAACTGCAAATTGATATTGTAAATGACTTCGCTTATGATTATATGCATGTTGTATGCTTAGGCGTCATGAAATCTTTGCTCACCTTCTGGACAAAAAAACGAGAAGTTAATTCGCTTTCTGTAAACAAAATTCGAGATTTAGACTGTGCGTTATTGTCTATTAAAAATCAATTACCAAGAGAATTCGCAAGACCACCAAGAACTGTAAAAGAATTAGACCGATATAAGGCGACCGAGTTCAGAACATTTCCTCTATATACGGGAGTATTTGCACTAAAAAATGTATTAGATCCAACGAAATACGCGCATTTTATGCAATTAAGTTCAGCAATGCGTATTCTTCTATCAGAGAAAGATTGCGTCAAAAATAATAAAACAGCAGATTTAATGATAAGAGATTTTGTGCGAAAAATACCAAACCTCTACTCAAATTGTTTATTGCCATTTAACTTCCATTGCCTAACCCACTTAGCATCTGACGCTCAGCATTTTGGAAATTTGGAATCAATTAGTGCCTTTAAGTTCGAAAATTTTCTTTCCAGTCTCAAACGCAATTTAGAAAAAAAATCACATTTCCGCACAATTGTATGGGCGACTAGTCGAAGAAAGTTTATGTATTAAACCTATAGCGGCAAAAATAGTCGATTTTGAAAGTGGCCCCAATTGTTTTGCATATTATAATAATATTTATTATTCGTCAAAGAGTCCCAACAATATTTATCATCTTCTTGGCTCTTTTTATCAAATTATGGACCTACGTCGAGAGGAAAGTATTGTAAAGGTCAAAAGCAGACACTTTTTAAATCTGAGAGACGTTTTTCAACTTCCAATTAAATCAGGAATCAGAATGTTTAATATTTTATGTTGTGAATCATTGCCGCTGTCAGAGAATATTTTCGAGCATAGAATGGACCAAATTTCAGGAAAAGGATTTATTCTTTGCAACAGTAAAAAAGACTTTTTCATATTTTTTCCTCTTATTTAAATTTGAAGTTATATAGAGAAAATCAAAAATGAACGTATACAACATGATATACGGCGAAGGACATGCGACTCAAAATTTGGATCAGGCAAACCAAAATATAACAAAAAAGATTTATCGGACCTTAGAGCGGAACTAAAAATGGTAATTGATTAAGTGTCTATTAGTACTTATAACAAGCTCAATAATTTTTATTTCATTTATTTATTTCATTTGATTTTTAGATATTGAAAATATGAAAACGCAAATGGAAACGCGAATGATAGAAATTAAAAATGGTATATGTTTAAAATCAATATTATATAAATACATATATACAAATTATTGATATCTGCTTCTATTTGTTAAATATATTTTGTGTTTCTTTCTAATTTACTTTAGACCTCAATACACAGCAAGAGGGAATAAAAAAAATGCTAGGACGCATTCTGGAAGAGGTAAAAATCCAAACTGCGGTGCACGTCCACCAAAAAGCACTCTCGTAGGGGTACCTTTCCATGATTTGGAAAACCTCATTTCTTTTAACAAATCTCTTGAAGAGAACGAGAACAAATATGGCCAAATGGTTAGAATAATCAGTACTTTAAACTATTTAAAAATAATTATTTCTTTTTTCCATCTTTTATCTTTATTTCCAGGTTACCGAGTTAAAAGAGCTGACTAGTTCGAATGCTGATAAATTTGTGTCTTTGTGTTGGCGAAAAATGATAACGGACGAAGTTGCGCAGAAAATGTGCTGGAGAGGCACAGATGACAAACTGGCGGTCAGACCTCTTTGCTTAACAACAGCAATAAAACGTATGATTATTTTATATAAATAAATTTAATATCCTTATAATGTTTTACAACTTTTACAGACGCAGCTAACGATAAATTTCCCAACCAGACGGCAGGGTTTGAAAAAAACTGCATCAACTTTTTCCAGCATGCCAAATCGCGCACATTAAGAAAAGCGTTGCGGCAAAAAAGCCAAAATGAATAATTGATTTATTATATTAATAAATATAGCCGAAGGCCTCAAATATTCCATTATTAAATAAATATTAATAAATAATAAATAACATGGCAGCCTTTATTGAATATCAAGCCAATATCAAGCCTTGATGTTGAATTGTTTTAAACAGTTGATATTGACATATATTCAAGCCAATATCAAGCCTTGATGTTGAATTGTTTTAAACAGTTGATATTGACATAAATTCAAGCCAATATCAAGCCTTGATATTGAATTGTTTTAAACAGTTGATATTGGCTTGATATTCAGGACATATCAATACTTGATAGCAATGACCAATTTGAATTGATTTCGCTATCATTATCAAGTTGACGTCAAGGCTATATCAAGCATCACAGCAATAGCAAGCGCTTGACATAACCCTTGATGGCAACTTGATATCAACTTTACGTCAAGGGTAAATGTTTGCTGGGTAGGGGAAACCGACTTTTCTACTCGCTAGTTTGTCCGCTTCGTGGTTGCGACTTGGTTTACAGCATGTTAACTTGAACAATTCTTAAAACCCATCTTTCTGTTAAATAGTCTCTGACTGCGGCTATACTTTATTTGTAAAAAATGCCATTTAAAAGTGCTAAAGATATGCTATGCGATGCTTTAGCAAAGCAAGTTATTAGATAAATACAGGATATTGAGTGTGAGAAGAGCTCGTTGTTTGAATTAGTTGCTCAATTACATGCTTTTAACATTTGGCGGCCATTTATCATATGTGTTCATACTATTTTGCACAAAAATACACCAAATATACTAAAAAGTACTGAGCATCGATAGCAAATATCGAATAAATATCGTGCTCTTCCCATCTTTACTTTGTTCAAACTTGAAACACTTTTTGTATACATAGGCTGGGGTGTTTCAACGTTTCAAGAAATTTTCTATGTATTTTGTTGTTGCGAGACGTTTCAACTTTGAAACGTGAAACGATGAAACGAGCTGTTTAACACCCCATATGTATTGTCATTAGTACATCATAAAGGTGTAATTTTTATTTATTTTAGCTCACAAATTGCCAAGGTAGGGAGGGTATAGAGAGCTTATGGACACCAACATCATGTTCATATAAATACTGCGTCGGACTCTCTGCATAACTAATCCGCATACCAAACACCATTTTTGACAGAGCTTATTCCTTGCTTTTTCTTTGTTTTGATTTGTAGATTTTTAGAGTAGTATCTGTCTCCGTGCACTTAAACTTTATTTTGTGTCGTAAGTGTGTCATAGGAAAATAAGTGATAGGAAAACCCCGACCCCATCCGGCGAGCAATCCACAGAGCGTAGCATAGTGCACACACCCGATTCCCTTTCCCAGGCGAGGCTGTATTAAGAAGACCGGCAGCTCAGTTCCACTGCTTACTGAACATCCTTTACATAAAATAAATGGCGCCCAACACGTGTAGCCCATCGGGGTAGTATGACTTAAAACTGGACATTTAGTTATTGTAGACTACCCAAAGAGAATAATAATATCAAGGTCAATTTATAAATTAATATATAATTTTGAGTCTAGAGAAGAAAAGACTAAGAAGAACTAATGAAACACATTAATAAATTTTGCCTTGAGGTCCGCACAAAATCCAGCTCTGGTTTAACCATCCTTACACAAATTTTTATATCTGAATTGTATTTATTATGACTTAGTTTGCGAGTACAGTGAAAGCTCTACTAGCGGACAGCTCCCTCAGGCGGACAGCTCCCTTAGCCGGACGATTTTAATAGTCCCAAGTTTTTAAGCATGACTTTCATACAAAATCCGTTCTCTTGGGTGGACGCTCCCTTGGCCGGACGCGGACACTATTTTTTTACATTTTTATACAAACCGTCTCTCTCAGGCGGACAACGCTTTGTCGCGACGCTGCAAAATGAACAACGACGACGATGCTATTGGCGCCGTTGTTCGTTTTGAAGCGTCGTAATAAGTACACTCAGCACAACAATTATTCGTACACACACTTCTTGTTAACCGCCTTTCAATACATACATAATATTAACAACTTAATAAGAAGTGTGTGTACGAATAAATATTGTGCTGAGTATATATGTCGCTGAAAATGCTATGTGATTGAAAATGCTCTGTACTCCGACGATCTGTGCTATGGAGCAGAGCAGAAGAGCAACGGTTTTGTTTTTGTGCTCTCTGCTATGCTACAGAGCAGATCAAAATTAAAGCAATATTTTAATTAAAATTGCTGCTATGTAGCAACAAATCCAAACACTGCTGCTGAATACTGTTATGCGATGGATTTTTTATATGAAAAATATTTAAAACGGGACTTTTATTTTTGAAAAAATGTCTATAGCTAAAGATTTTTGTACTGAGGATGATTTAACACTATCCACATTTTTGATCAAAACTATTATTTCAAAATTTGGGAAAGACAATCTTGAAGATTTTTTTAATGTAGACAGATCCTTGACAATAGAAGACGACAATATTGAAATTAATAGAACTGATCAAAGTGACGTCGATTTAAGCGATTCAGATGATGAGATTATTGTACAGCCAATTGACTCAATGAAATCGTATGATGAGGAATTGGTACAAAATGAGAGGTTTAAGGAATTAGCGAGCCTTGATTTAATATCTTACCAATCCTTCAACAATTTTAAAAGTCGCATCGAACACTTACATCTTAAGCATAAACAGAAAATTCTAAACAGTCTAAGACATAAGAAACAAGTGGAAACGTTGCAGTCGGACGCAACCGACTGCGGTATACTCGATACCAGTATTAAAAATTTGATGCCCATCCATGTGGGATGTCAATTGCTATCTTCATACCAAATTTGGTGACTCTAGCTCAAAGTTTGTATAAAGTGGGGAAAGGGGGGCTGGGGGCGGTATGGGTGGGATTGCATCCAAATTTTTGATGCAGATCTATGTGGGATGTCAATTGCTATCTTCATACCAAATTTGGTGACTCTAGCTCGAAGTTTGTATAAAGTGGGGAAAGGGGGGCTGGGGGCGGTATGGTTGGGCGTGGCATCCAAATTTTTGCTGCAGATCCTTTTGGAATGTCAAATGCTACCTTCATACCAAATTTGGTGACTCTAGCTCAAAGTTTGTATAAAGTGGGGAAATGGGGGCTGGGGGCGGTATGTTTGGGCGTGGCATCCAAATTTTTGCTGGCAGATCCTTGTGGAATGTCAAATGCTACCTTCATACCAAATTTGGTGACTCTAGCTCAAAGTTTGTATAAGGTGGGGAAAGGGGGGCGGAATGGATGGGCTAGGCTCCAAAACTTTGATGCAGATTGTTGGGGGTCGTTGCCAGCTATCTTCCTACCAAATTTGGTGGCTCTAGCTCCACTACTCTGGAATATACACGCATTCCCGTTTTTGACGAAGCGTTGGGGCAGATGGGGGTGGCTAGGGCGGTATTGGTGGGCGTGGCATCCAAACTTTTGGTGCAGTTTTTGGGGGGTCATCATCAGCTAAATTGGCACCAAATTTGGTGGTTCTAGCTC
The DNA here is from genome assembly GCA_030179655.1 of Scaptomyza flava. NCBI lineage: Eukaryota > Metazoa > Arthropoda > Insecta > Diptera > Drosophilidae > Scaptomyza > Scaptomyza flava. The sequence goes on along the minus strand of JARNME010000071.1, from coordinate 95,507 downwards.
AAAAACTGTGGGAGATATAGGCTTATTTGACTTTAAAATTCGGGGGGTCTGGGGGTGGAATGGGTGGGCGTGGCTCCAAAATTTTTGATGCAGTTTTTTGGGGTTGCTAGTAGCTATCTTCTTACCAAATTTGGTACTTCTAGCTGTAAGGATGTGCGAAATATGTGGATTTATCGGTTTTGAGTTATCGAATTTATCGATTTGCCAGCCCCCCAGATATCGTAGAACCCCCATCTTGACACTTTAATTTACTATCCCATAGATAAAGAGAATTGGAAAGTTTCAAGTCTCTAGCTTGAAGGGTGTGGAAAAAACTTGCACACATACGGACGGACAGACGGACAGACGGACAGACACCATGACGGACATTGCACAAAACCAATATACTCTTTACCTTCGGTATCGAGTATAAACAGGTATATATAATATATATATATTATATCAAAGGTTAGAAAGTGATGGCGCTAAATATTTAAATATCAAGCCCAAAGGAATGGAAAATAGTATTCATCTTAAGGATGGTGGGAACCAATAAAAATCGTATAAGGGGCGTGGCTTATTAAATTAATACAAGCAGGATCACTTTCCCCCTCTAAACCGCATTCTCCTTCTAACACTTTTCCCCTATAGCTCTTTCCCCCTCTAACATACATTCTCCTTCTAACACTTTCTCTCCCTAACTCTTTCCCCCTCTAACACATTTGAATCTTAAGCTAGCTAACAAGTATCAATACTCTTGATAAGAAGCAATGTATTGATCCTGCCGCTGCTGCTGCTGCTGCGCAGGAAAATTCCCATCTCTTGTTCACAGAAACCCAGTACATCGAACAAGCGTTCGCTTTTCTCTATTCTCTATCCTTACTTCCTTTGGTTATCCTTCCACTGGTTATCACAACCATAAACATTCATTTTTTGACGTGTGTTGCAGGTGCGCACTTGACTCCAAATCCTTTGATCATGGCTCGTGGTATCGAGCGTTATCCACGGACTCAACATCACAGGCGTCTACCAGCGTCCAAAAACAAGTAAGAAGGCTCTAGTCGGGAGAGCCCGACTAGAAGATACCCTGAACCCAGTTGCATAAATATGTAAATTAAATTTATAATTGACTTTGCTATACTGACTTAACTTCAATTGATAAAATTAGATATCTCCGGTGTTTCTTAACCGATTTGGGCGAATTTTTCAGAAAAGTTCTATCGTTACCCATTATTTCAACACTCATTTTTACATTTTCCAAATTCGATATTTTATTGTTATCGATTCCATGTGTATATCGGAAACCAGAATAGTTATCGATAATTTGAAGCAAACTTGTTCTGGTATAGGAGAACTTAAAAACAAAAGCAGAAGTCTCTAGCTCTTGTAGTCTCTGAGATCCACGCGTTCATACAGACAGACAGACAGACAGACAGACAGGCGGACAGACGGACATGGCTATATCGTCTCGGCTGTTAATGCTGATCAAGAATATATATACTTAATGGGGTCGGAGATGCTTCCTTCTGCCTGTCACATACTTTTGCACAAAACCATTATACCCTTATATACCCATTTTATGGGTAAAGGGTATAACTAGTTAAAATTTTGATATTTAAATGAAACAATTTTGCTATTTGCAATTTTGCAAATTAGCAAAATTAATTATTTATTAATTTTCTCAAACACACAAAATTCGTCACTTACCTGGACATCACATTGTCACCTGCAACCAGTGTTCGTGGAGTCCAAACTTCCGGCATGGCTGGTGGCATGGAGTGTGATCCACGAATCAACATCACAGTCACATACCTGGTACATCCTTGTGGTTGGCAGCTCATCGATAGGATCCAGTGAAGACATCATTCCAGCGGAATCATCTAACATAAAACGTCTTTTCTTCAATTTTACATTAATTTTTCTCAACACACAAAATTTGTCACTTACCTGGACATCATTTTGTCGCCTGCATCCAGTATTCGTGAAGTTCATACTTGCGGCATGGCTAGTGGCATCGAGAGTTATCCACGGAATCAACATCACAGGAGTCTACCAGCGTCCACCAAAAATTGCTGAAAAATACGAATAAAAAAATAGTTAAAATTTTGATTTTTAAATCGAACATTATTGCTTTTTGCGATTGAGTCACTTACCTGGTCCATCCTTGTGGTTGGTAGCTCATCGATTGGATCCATCGAATACATCATTCCAGCGGTTCATCTAACATCTAACGTCCCTCTAGTACCTGAAAAGAAACGAATAAGAGCAAAACTTAATTATATATTGATTTTTCTACAACACACAAAATTCGTCACTTATCTGGTCATCACATTGTCGCCTGCATCCAGTGTTCGTGGAGTCCAAACTTCCGGCATGGCTGGTGGCATGGAGTGTGATCCACGAATCAACATTACAGTCACATACCTGGTCCATCCTGTTGGTTGGAAGCTCATCGACAGGATCCAGCGAAGACATCATTCCAGCGGCATCATCCAACATCAAACGTCCTTCCAGTACCTGTAAAGAAAAGAAAAGAGCAAAAATTAATTTTACATTGATTTTTCTCAAACACTCAAATTCTTCACTTATCTGGTCATCACATTGTCGTCAACATCATAGGCGTAAACCAGCGTCCACCAAAAGTTGCTGCAAAAAAAGATGAATACAAAATAGTTAAAATTTTGATTTCAAAATCAAACATGTTTGCTATTTGCAACAGACTCACTTACCTGGACCATCCTTGTGGTTGGTAGCTCATCGATAGGATCCAGCGAAGACATCATTCCAGCGGTTCATCTTACATCAAACGTCCTTCCAGTACCTGAAAAGAAATAAAAATGAGCAAAAACTAATTTAAATTGATTTTTCTCAAACACACAAAATTCGTCATTTATCTGGTCATCAGTGCGCGTGAAGTCCACACTTCCGAAGTGTCTGGTGGCAATGAGTTTGATCCACGGAATCAACATCATAGGCGTCTACCAGTGTCCACCATAAGTTGCTGCAAAAAAAGATGAATACAAAGTAGTTCAAATATGATTTTAAATCAAATAATTTTTCTAATTTCAACTAAGTCACTTACCTGGTCCATCCTTGTGGTTGGCAGCTCATCGATTGGATCCAGCGAAGACATCATTCCAGCGGCTTCCTCTAACATCAAACGTCCTTCCAGTATCAGCAAGGAAAAGAAAAAGAGCAAAAATTAATTATAAATTGATTTTTCTACAAACACAAAATTCGTCACTTATCTGGTCATCACATTGTCGCCTGCATCCAGTGCTCATGAAGTCCACACTTCCGACATGGCTGGTGGCATCCGTGAGTGGCACACGGAATCAACATCACAGGCGTGTACCAGCGTCCGCCTAAAATTCCTACAAAAAACGAATACACAATAGTTAAAACTTTGATTTCTAAATCAATAATTTACTATTTGCAACTGAGTCACTTACCTGGGCCATCCTTTTGGTTGGCAGCTCATCGATTGGATCCAGCGAAGACATCATTCCAGCGGCTTTACTTAACATCTACCGTCCCTGCAGTACCTGAAAAGAATAGAAAACAGCAAAAATTAATTTACATAGATTTTTCTCAAACACTCAAATTCGTCACTTATCTGGTCATCACATTGTCGCCTGCATCCAGTGTTCGTGGAGTCCAAACTTCCGGCATGGCTGGTGGCATGGAGCTTTATCCACGGACTCAACATCACAGGCGTCTACCAGCGTCCACTAAAAATTGCTGCAAAATACGAATAAAAAAATAGTTTAAATTTTGATTTTTAAATCAATTATTTTTGCTATTTGCAATTAAGTCACTTACCTGGTCCATCCTTGTGGTTGGCAGCTCATCGATTGGATCCAGCGAAGACATCATTCCGGCGGCTTCATCTCACTTCAAACGTCCCACCAGTACCTGCAAAGAAAAGAATAAGAGCAAAAATAAATTATTTATTGATTTTTCTCAAACACACAAAATTCGTCACATACCTGGTCATCATTTGTCGCCTGCATCCAGTGTTCGTGAAGTCCACACTTCCGACATGGCTGGTGGTATCCGTGAGTGGCACACGGAAACAACATCACAGGCGTGTACCAGCTTCCGCCATATATTCATGCAAAAAACGAATACAAAATAGTTAAAACTTTGATTTCTTAATCAAACAATTTACTATTTGCAACTGAGTCACTTACCTGGTCCATCCTTTTGGTTGGCAGCTCATCGTGCTTTTGACTAAGAGAAATGACAATGCATTGGAAATAAACGAGTTGTTATTAAAATCATTTCATTGTGACACAAAAATTGCGCAAAGTAAAAATACCCTTTGTCCCAATATTCAATTATAGTCAATAATTAATCAAATATATTATTTTAATATATTGATAGTTTATTTGAAGTATTTAATACAAAAAACGTGTACTTTAGTGTTAGTTAATTAAATTATAAAAAACTTGTTTTATTTTAGTTATGAATGCCCTTACTTACTGTCATAATATACATAAACGTTTAAAACAGACATTATATATAACCATCTCATGTTTTGCTCTACAATTGCACAAAGTTCATATAAAGTCTGTACCACCCTTTCTTGTTGAGCAGCAGCAAGCCGAAAAAAGCAAAGTCTAAAATTGTCGATTTAAAATTTTGTGACAACAACAAGAGAAACGAAGTGCGGCAACACTTAATTATGCCTTGCGCTTCGCACACTTTGCAGTCACAACAAAAAGCTAAACAATGATGGCCGACTTCGCACCAGCTGACATTGTAGCGAGTGTAGTAGGTATACAAATGATAAGAAATAGTGGCTTTCGCTGTTTCCCCAGTTGTCCGCTTCGTGGTTGCGACTCTGTTAGTTAACATAACATTCCAGCTCTTAAGACCTGTCTTGTTACATTAATAGTCTCTGAATCCAGCTAACGAAAGCAGGGGGCCGCTAGAGGATTTGTGTGTCATAACAAAAGCGTTGTTTATGAATGCAACTAAGCCACGATTCGACACACAGGTAAAACATGATTGCTCAATGAATTCGAGCCAGCGATCTCAAACGCCTAAAATGCGTCTACCGAAATTTAGTGGTAAACATTCGGAGTTCAGAAACTTTATGTGCCTTTTCGAGAGTCTCGTGGATGACGATGCGTCATTAACAAACGTTGAAAAATTAAACCATTTAGTTTCTTGTTTGTCAGATGAAGCATTGGGTGTAGTTAAGCCATATCCACTCACAGATTGTAACTACCCTAAGGCCCTTGCTAGTCTAAAGTCAGTTTACGACAATAAATGCCTTATATTTTTTGATACAGTTGCTCAATTGTTTGACTTGCCAAGCATGACCAAACCATTTGCGTCGAGTTTAAGATCGATAATAGATAAAGTGTCTGCTATATATGCATCGCTGTCGTATTTGGGTGACGACAAAGACATTGCTAATGCAATGATTATTCATATGGTCATGGCTAAGGTAGACCATATGACCAAATCTCGTTTTGAGGAGCAGCTTGATTATGATAAGCTGCCATCTTGGGAAGATTGTGCTAAACAGTTGAATAGGGGTTATCATACTTGACAGCAGAGGAGTCCACTCGTGACAAGTTAAAAGTGCGCAATGAAGTGAGAAAGCCTCAACAAAAATCTTCATTTGCCTGTGCTAATGCAGGTCAAACGTCGTCGTCTGCATGTACTTATTGCAAGTCTGCAGATCACAATATATATGTTTGTCCCGCATTCTGTGGTATTTCGGTTATGCAACGATTTGAGTACGTAAAAACTCAAAGAATGTGTCTTAATTGTTTGACCGTGGGACACATTGTTTCGAACTGCAAGGCGTCGAAGTGTCGTGTGTGTTCAAAGCCTCATCACTCTTTGCTTCATAGGTTTAATTCACCAGTACAAAGTGAGGAAGCGGCACTTCAAGCTTAAACTTCTGAGGCATATGTAGGTCACGTGCTTAATGCGGATCAAGTTGTTCTTGCTACCGCCATCGTGAACATTAAAGATAGATTTGGACAGTTGCATCCAGCACGAGTTTTGCTCGATAGTGGCTGGCAGATAAATTTGATGTCTGAGAGCATGGCACAGAGGCTACGTCTTTAACGTGAGCCAACTTCCCTTGCTATCTCAATGGTAGGTGGTGCAACCACTGATAGCAAAACTAAGGTTTGTGCATTAATTGAATCTCGTTTGAATTCCCACACATTTTCCGCTGAGTGTTGGGTACTTAAGTCGATATCCACATCTCAGCCTGGACAGGCTCTGTCCATATTGAACTGGAAAATATCAAAATATTCAGTTGGCAGATCCCAAGTTCTATAAGTCAGCTAAGGTAGATGTGTTATTGGGAGCTGAATTGTTTTATGGTTGATTGTGCGTTGGGCAAATAAAATTACATTCCGAGCTGCCCATAATGCAAAAAACATTGCTCGGCTGGATTGTAGCGGGCAAATATACTGGACAAGTGCCTCGGAAACAATATAGTAAGAGTTCAGCAGCTCAAGTTTCTTTTTGCTCTCTCGGCTCCGTAGTTAATCGTTCTTGGAAATTGGATCAATGTCCAATCGAGTCGAAGGCTGGTCGCCAAACAGCTGAACAGCAGGCCTGTGAACTGCATTTCAAGAAATCCATACAACGGTTATCTTGCGGTCGCTTTCAAGTAAATCTTCCCTTTAAGATCAATCCCAAAGTTCTTGGCCTGTCCTTTCAAACTGCTGAAAGGCGTCTTCTACAACTTGAGCGCAAACTGTCAAGAAATGACACTCTTAGAATTATGTATCAAGACTTCATGAAAGAGTATTTGGATTTGGGACACATGTCCATTCTGAAGTCTGATCCTCGAGAACAGCAGTATTACATTCCTCATCAATGCGTTCTGCGACCTGAGAGTACCCCAACCAAGCTTCGAGTTGTTTCTGATGATTCTAGAAAAACATCAACAGCAGTTTCGTTCAACGCAACACTAATGGTGGGGCCAACTATTCAGAGGGAGTTGTATTCAACGTTGGCCAACTTTCGGTTGAACAAATATGCCGTACCTGCAGACATTTCAAAAATTTAAAGGCAGATAAATGTTTCTGAGGAAGACAGAGACTTTCAACTTGCTTTGTGGAGAGAAGCCACTTCTCAAAATTTACAGGCATACAGATTGAATACTTGTACATATGGTACAGCGTCAGCACCCTTTTTGGCTGTACGTTGTTTGTTTGAATTGGCTAATATCTACACACGATCATACCCTATTATCGCGGATGTGATTAAAAATTGTTTTTATGTTGACGGTATGCTGGCAGGTGTAGACAGTTTAAAAGAACTGGACACCATTTGGAGCCATGTCGGTGACATATTGCACGCAGGAGGATTTCCACTGGCCAAGTGGGCTGCCAATTGCCAGAATCGGTCTGGTGACAGGAACGCCAGTGGAGAAATTTGTATAACAATTGATGAGAAAAGCTCAGTTAAGACTCTTGGAATGCGTTGGGCACCTCAAGAGGATGTTTTCAAATATCATCTTGACGTTGATAGTTTTGCTTCCCTAAAACCAAAAAAGCGTTATATCTTGTCCATAGCCTCTCGCTTGTTGGACTCTCTCGGCTTGTTGTGTCCATTTGTCACCACGGCAAAATGTTGTTAACAAAGTCGGTAGTATTAGCTCCAATACTGCACTCGTTAAATCTATTTATCCACGAAGTTGAGGAAAATGGTATTAAATTAGAATTATATCGAGTAGGAGGGCGTATGCTACACGGCCCTATCTCACATGATGCTAAATTCCCTTTGTTGCTACCAAAGAATTCTGAATTCTTCAGCATCTTCTTCAGGCATTTGCACCTTAGGCACTTCCATGCTGGTGCAAAAGTTATGATTGGATTGTTGAGGCAGCCTAATTATATAAGCTACAGAGTGAGAGGTAGACCACCTTTAAAAATGTACGTTGCCGTATTTGTTTGTTTCGCCTCAAAGGCGGTCTTGAAATTTGTGACTGACGCCTTTCTTATTGTTTTTTAAAAGGCTCATTGGAGCGAGCAACGTGCTGAAGGAGGTCCACGAAGCGCTTCACATCAGCAAGGAGAAAGCTGTACAATGGCGGTCTATCCCTCCGAGGACACCGCACTTCGGCAGACTGTGGAAAGCAACAGTAGAGGCTGCCAAAAAGAGGCTAGCGCGAGGGTCAGGCGATGCCAAGCGTACGCTGGACACTCGCAACTCCAGGCTGCTCGTGGCAGACAGCAGCGACCAGAACGATGGAGAGGTGACGATGCCAGGGCATTTGCTCATCGGCCAGTCTTTGCTGGGGCTGCTCACAGGATCCACGCCCGAGGAGCCCAACAACGAGCGCGTAGCCGCATACTGGAAGCGGTGGCGACAGTTGTTGTTAAGCAAACTGCACTGTTGGCGAAAGTGGTTCAGGGATTACCTGCTCAACCTGCTGCAGCGAGCCCAGTGGAGCAAAGACGAGGCCAACATGGGAGAAGGGGCGGTCGTGCTCGTCCACGACGACAACAACCCCCCTCAACGATGGATCATCGGGCGCGTCACACGCGTCGTAGCTGGGAAGGACGGCAAGGTGCGGGTGACCGAGATAAGAAATCCGGCCGGCGTTATTAAACGGCCTTTACATAAGCTGGCACCAACACCGAGTTGTTGAATTTGTTGAAGACCGGAGCTCGTCAACGGGGCCGGAATGTTGGAGCAGAACAAACATATTGATTGTTTGTAGACATATCTTAAGTTAGTTTAAGAGAAACAATGAAATCGCTCTTAAGCTAGGGAAGCTTTTGGGCCGATTGGCAATTTGTGTTGCGTGTGGCCGTTTGTGGCCCACGCAACTGTATTTGGCTAAGCTACATTTAATTGTCATTTTACACTTGAAGCCACCGCACGAATTAAATTCGCTACTTGAAGAAATAACCGCGTCTCATCATTTCGTTGTTTGTTTTATAAATCTAAATATGATTAGATTTTTCAGCTTCCATGGCATCATACGAGAAATATTGTTGAACATTTTGTAACCAACTGGCAAACTTTTGCTTGCTTCAGCAAAAACTTAAACGGAGAGTCAGAAGAAATCAGGCTAATAATTCTAAAGCTCATAGAGATGCAGTGAGAAGACATCAGGCTAATAATCCTAATGCACATCAAGAAAGGTGTTTGCGTGCATGGAGTGTTAAAGCCATGTCTGGCATACACTTTGATTTTGAAATAGCTTACAAGTCAGATAAAATTACTCAACTTTGTAGTATGAATTTGATATGCAAACATTGTGATGCTTTAAAATTGAAAAATGAGCCTTTGGTTATCTGTTGCAAGGCAGGAAAAGTTAAACTTTCACAAAATGAAAGTTTGCCTGATCCACTTAAAAGCTTAATAATTGGTGGACATCCAAAGCATGATCATTTTATTGATCGTATAAGAAAGTTCAACAGCTGCTTTCAAATGACTTCTTTTGGAAGTACAAAATTATAAATGAAAGTTGGTCAACCTTTAAAGTCCAAGGACAAGTGAATGAAGAAATATTTCAAATGTTGATTTAAGCGTAGTAAAGGATCTTCAATGCATGTTTCATCATCATAATCGTTATGTTAAAGATCTAAAAATGGCTCCCAATAAAATACCAACAAGTACTAAATACTATAAATTGATTATACATGCTGATCGAACACCCGCTGGTGCTCACAAAGGGCTTTACAATGCCATAATAATAAATTACATCGTATAAGTGAGGTGCATCGATCATACGATGCCTTACAGTACCCTTTGCTATTTCCTTATGGCGAAGATGGCTATTCAGTGGATATACCACAATGGAATCCATTATTAAAAAAAGAGGAACCAAAAAAAAGATATCTGCGTTAAGCTTTTACAGCTATAAAATAATGATTCGTCAATCTGAGATAAATCATTTAATTTACTGTCGTTCGTTTTTTAGTCAGTTTTTGGTTGATATGTATGCTAAAATTGAAACAGAAAGGTTAAATTATATTTGCTACAATCAAGCGAAACTCAGAGCAGATAGCTATATACATCTACAAGATGCAATAGGCCAACAAGATGTGTCGCAGCTCAACTTGGTCAGATGGTAATTTTACCATCTTCTTTTACAAGCTCTGCACGATATATGCATGAAAAGACTCAAGATGCTATGACTTATGTTCGCCATTATGGGCGACCAGATCTTTTCCACATATACATATTCTACTTTGGTTAGAAATATAATAAGACCAGATAAAATCGATAAAATTATCTGTGCCGAAATACCAAACGTAGATTAGGATCCTTTGTTATTTAACATTGTTAAGTCAAATAAAGTAATGCGATTAATGTAAATGGTAACTGCACATTGGTTGAAGAATTTAAAAAATTATTAATTTATTTTTCACTTTTTTTTCGATGTATTATATAAGCGTGTTTTTTAGTTTTTTTAAACTATATTTATTTTTTAATTTTTAGTTCTATTAATTATTAAAAAAAATTGTAAGTTCTAGTGAACATGAACATGGTGCAGATTTGAAAAAAAAAAATTTTTTTTCGGCCGTGGACGGGATTAGATTAAATGGATATACTGACAGTGATAAGCCACTTACTTTTAGTCCAAAGGAGATATAAAATAATTTTTTTTCAGCCGTGGACGGGATTGGAACCCACGACATGTAAGTCAGGGAGCGAAGACCCGCGCCTTAGACCGCTCGGCCAACGAACGAACTTGACGTAGAGGGATATACTGACAGTAATAAGCCACTTGCTTTTAGTCCAAAGGAGAGTTCAAAAAAATATTGTTTACAGCCGTGGACGGGGTTAGAACCCACGACCGGTGAGTCCGGGAGCGAAGACCCACGCCTTAGACCGCTCGGCTAACGAACGAACTTGACGTAGAGGGATATACTGACAGTAATAAGCCACTTTCTTTAGTCCAAAGGAGAGTTACATGCATACAAACAAACATACAAGTGAAGCTAATATAGCGTGTTAATAAAAGAGTTTGTCCTTCCTAGAATGGAAGAGCCACAGCCTAAACGAAAAGAGCTAGAATGCTGAATTTTTCACACAATTTTCCATGCAGGTAGGAGGTGAGCACTAAGAAGGGAATTTTTATTTGGACAACTCCTTCAAGTACCTCCCATAAGAAATGGAGTACTTTTTACCCATTTTAAAAAACAAATCACAAATACAACAAGTACTTATTCCACTACTGTCGCCTGATTGTCGAACAAGCTGAGGGTTTGATCGCGAGCGAGAATACAAAAACAAAACAAATGCGCAGTGACGCCTTCGCGTCGCACAAGCAAAGTCATAAAAAAGTTTCTTACACTTGCAAAAAATAAACGGATTCCCGCTTCTTATGAATAAGTGCATACAAAATTAAGTAACAATGCGCTTGAAAACAATTTTCTTAATTTTATGTACATGTATCATTTCGCACGTGCATATTCTTTTTTTTTTTTCAAATTTATGTGCCTTTGACAATTGATTTACGACCCAAGTAGCGTTTGTTGTTGTTGTCAGTTTTGTTGTTGGGCCCACACTGCTACTTTTTGTTGGTGTCATTGATTTTAAAAAAACAACAACAACATAACAAAACTTGGTGCGTCTAGAAAAATTTCCCAATCCCGATCATGCTCCTTTGTTGTAATAAAGCGTTTTAGTGGTGTACGGAGTATTAAACTCTTTCGACCACCGCTTGATGAAGCCAAGGACAATAATGGCCTTATTGACCATATACGAAATATGAGCGTCAAACTTTAATTTAGGATCAGAATAATCCCTAAATCTTTGATTTCAAACACGCGGTCAAGTGGTGAAGCATCAAGCAAGTAGTGAGCAGTATGAGGGGTACTTCTACAAAAAGAAATGACTTTACATTTTGAACAATTTAAATTTAGTAAGTTCGTACGGCACCAGGCTGACAAAGCACCCAAATCCGACTGTAGTGAATTACACAGGGAAGCGTCATTATAGGTGAAACATAGCTTTACATCATCAGCAAACATATACACAAAAGAGTTAGTAATAACTGCTGGAATATCGTTAATAAACAAATTAAATAGCAAATGTCCAAGGTGACTACCCTGGGGAACACCACAGGTAACAAAAATAGGTTTAGATACCGACGATTTAAAAACTACTTTTTGTGTTCGACCACACAAGTACTCCGAAAGCCACAATAATAGTTTTGATGGAAATCCAATAATATTTAGTTTTTGAAGCAACAGAGAATGACTTACAGAATCAATGCCTTACTAAAATCGGTGTAAACAACGTCAGTTTGCATTTTTTCCTGAAGCCTTTTGATAACAAGCGAAGTGAATTCAAGAAGGTTAGTGGTAGTAGATCTACGCCTAACAAAACCGTGTTGATAAGGCGATATAATCGAACTATATCCGTGTTGCATATAATTTTTTCAAAGACTTTTGGTATGGCAGACAACTTGGATATGCCCCTATAATTTTTAACGTTTGATTTTGAACAATTTTTATGGAGTGGAATTATAACGGATTCCTTCCATATATCAGGGAACACGTTTGAATCAACAGAAAAGTTAAATAATTTATTTAATGGCGCACAAGAGAATCCGCGCAGTATCTAAGAATACAACCTGGCACTCCATCAGGACCAGGCAAGTAGCCAGGTTTAATAGAGTTAAATTCACTCAGGAGCATAGACTCAGTAACTACTGGGACATATATGCAATTTGACGTTTGAACTTGAAAGGATAGGAATTACTACTACTATACATATTCGATGAGTATACTGATTGAAAATACTCAGCAAATAGATCGGCTACTGCCTGATCAGAACTTGCTTTTGTATCATCTAGGTATACTGAGGATGGCAAGCAAGAAGTCTTACGTTTAGAGTTAACAAATTATTAAACTGTTTAGGGTCACGTCTACAACGATTAAGATAATTATTATAGCAAGATGTGTTAACGGAAATAAACTAGATTTTGCTACTAAATACGAAGATAAATCTAAAGTAGTTCCCGATTTTTTAAATTTTTTATATGATCTTGTCTTTGCGTTTTTCAACTTCGATAGTTCTCTCGTAAACCAAGGTGGTTTTTTGTCACTTGCAGAACAAAAGAGGGGAACACAAATATCCAAAAGCGAATTCAAGGTCCTATAAAATATGGCTATAGCAGTTTCTATATCACTACAAGAATAATGGCGCGACCAATTAGTATGATGAATAAGATAATTTTATTTAGTAAAGTTACTTTTACGAAAGTAAAGGGTTTTTAAACTATTATTAGATGCTGAAGTAGGGTTAAGAATTTCGATGGATAGTTCTAAGGTTGGATGGAAGGTATCTTCCGGAAGCACTAGAGGGGGTATTCTACTAGTATTACTGCAATCGGAGCCCGAAACAAATATTAAGTCCAACATTCTACAACTAAAGTTATGCACCCTGTTAACTTGCGATAGGCCTAACTCCAGTAGGCCATCAATAATAATATAGTTGTTCACTCGATATAAGCGAATCATGCAATGACTGGTTTTCATCAATTTCCCAACTATTGCGTCATACAATTCTTTAGTATTATTTCCATTCTCTAACACCTCATTTACACTTTTATTTTTTTCTTCTTTTTGATTTTGGGGTATGGCTTAATTTCCCTATTTCCTTTAATAATATTTTTGAGTGGTTCTGTTATAGGCTGAAATGTTTCCTCCAACTGGTATTCATTTGCGCCTTTACCTAGTTTAATACTTCGAAATTTTCTTTTTAAAGCGTTTCTTGTTTTGTTAGCTCCTTTAGTACATGCTCATTGTTTTTAATATGTTTATGATAGTTAACCAATAAACTTGATCAGCGAGCGTAAAAGAGGGTGGTTTTAATAACAGGTTGTTCTGTCCTTGTTTTACTGTTATATTTTTGTAGATTTTCATGAGCAGCTTGTTGTTTTGCTGTTATTTTTTATGTTTATCAGAAACAGTGTTATTTTTCTGTTATTTTTTATTTTTTTCAGAATCAGTGTTATTTTCTGGTATTTTTTATGTTTTCAGAAACAGCTTGTTATTTTGCTGTTACTTGTTATTTTTCATAAACAGCTTGTTGTTATTTTGCTGTTATTTTAATGTTTTCAAGGAACAAGGGCTTGCTATATGTGAAATAATCAGATACTCCAAACAAACTGAGATAGTTTAAAGACAATATTTATATATATATACTCAAAAATTATAAATTTTGTTTTTTCTTCTTCATTGAACCATTTAAATGTACAGTATTTATTTTGATTGATATAAAAATTATTTTAAAAAAGATTTTGAGGTGAGCATTAAAAACTTAAGACATAAGTGACCGCAGTTAAAAGTACCAAATCGTTGTTCTTGATTATAATTGTATTGAATGTTCTCGCCCAAATATCTTATAAGTTCTATATGGGGTGGTAAATTTCCAAAACTATCAATATATCTGCTTATAGTATGCTACCCAATGAGTTTCAGCTCCAGTTGACGAGTCCAAATTAACGATACCGCATTCTCTTTATCTGACATGTTTCGGTAAGGAGTTTCTCATATAAACCCCTCTGAAATGAGGGATATGTTTGCGTGCGAAGTTTATAATATCAATGTTCAATTTTGGGCAGCTCATTTATAAAAAATTAATTTTTTTATTTGTGGTTATACCAAAACCTTTTTGATACGGTTCTAAATAGAGACCACTACCTAAAGCAATGGCTTCCATTTTTCTATTATGACGTTTATTCTCTTCTAGCTCTTTTTTAGCATTCTTGGCATTATTAATGCTTTTAGCAATAGCTGCTCCACCAGATGCCATTCCTCCTAATGCACTCAGCGCTGTCAAGATTGGAAAAAGTGTTAAAAAAAAACCACCAATTTTAGGAACGTTGATTACTCTAGGAATAAGAACTGTATTTTTCTTATGTCCAATGGTCTTCGACAAAGCTTTTCGGGCTACTTTAATCGCAGCTTGAGTGCCAAGTGGTTTTTCTTTCTTTAACACTCGGGTTGCGTCTCGAACGATATTCATAAAATTTTTCTTGTTATTACATGACTTTTGTTTTTGTGGGAGGCCCATACTGAATTTTTTTTTTGCTTTCATTGCGTTTGTAATGAAATATGCAGAAGATTTTTCACCGAGAGTGCTATCAGATGCTTTTACACTCTCCCACGCTCTTTCAGCTAGTATTGAGTCAGCTTTATGACGATTTTCCAGATCTTTATATTTAGAATAGGCTATATCGTGTTCTCTTCAAGCAGCATCCAAGGGATTTATTCCTTTGTCACCACGTGCTAAACGTGCTTTAAGCTTTGTACCTGGGCCACAAAACTGATATCCCGGTATGTGTAGCTCAACTGGTAAAAGTTTATTATTTTATTGGCAATACCTCTTCCTAGGTAGAGTGGGGCTTGTTACTAGTAGTTTTATAAAAGCGCAACACTATTTTATTTGTTGTTCATTCTTCAATGAGATTTTAGCAAGTAACGATCTACTTAAAAGAGTTACATTAATATGCATTTAATTAAACAAAAATATGACATAGATGTTACAAATATCGATTGCAAAAATGGTGATATCAAACAACTTAGACATAATAGCTCGTTACCCAATTCAATAAGAGCTCTAATTGTCGGACCTTCAAATTGCGGGAAAACCAATGTTATGATAAGTTTGATTGAAAGCCCTAACGGACTAAAGTTTAAAAATATTTACTTATATTCAAAGTCATTATATCAGCCTAAATATGAATACTTAAAAACACTTATAAAACCAATAAAAGGAATGGATTATTTTACATTTTCTGAAAATGAAAATGTTGTTGCACCCAGCGATGCCAAAAAGAACTCTCTTATTATTTTTGATGACGTAGCATGTGAAAAACAGGATAATATTCGAGCATACTTCTGTATGGGCAGACAAAAAAATATAGATGCGTTCTATTTGTGTCAAACGTATACACGCATCCCAAAGCATCTTATGCGTGACAATGCAAACCAAATTATTATGTTTAAACAGGATGAAGTCAATATGAAACATGTGTATCAGGACCATGTAGGCGTAGACATGTCATTTGATGCATTTAAGAATATTTGTCATTTTGTTGGAGAGAAAAATATGAATTTTTTATTAATAAGTAAAGATGATCCACTGGGAAATGGACGTTATAGAAGGGAGTTTACTGATTTTATTAATATTTAAAATAAAATAAAATAAAATAAACTAGCATTATTCATTCACTTATCAATAATCTTTCGGAATTGCAACAACACTCACGTTGACGGGCAACGACTCGATTTTAATAGCTAATTATCATCCTCCCATAGAGTTATGTGGGAGCTATGAATGTGCACTAATTAATTTCCATATGTACAACTCGGTTCCAAATAATAATTTGTTCCATATTGGGGAGCATATTTCGAGATACCTCTGAGATCATATGAGCTTAGTGACATAAGTGAAATAGAGCCCAATGAATTAAAGCACCCGCTAATCGAGAGCAATAATATACCCTTCAAGTAGTGATTTCATCTAAAAAAGATTCAATATATTTTAACAAAGAGCGTTCTATTGGTCAATTATTTGGATTTAATAAAAGAGAACTAAAGCCAAATGCAACGCATATATCAGATCAACCTGTTGACATTTTAAAAGTAAATACGATTCGTCTGGAATGTAACTTTGTTAGCGGTTCATATGTAAATGAGGTATCAAGTCATGCTCTGCATGAGTTTGCACTCAACGTTCCGCCAGGCTATAAATTGAGTGAGAAACAAATAATCTTATTTATTTGCCAGTTAATACAGCGAGATACAGTCATTAATAATACGGATCGTTGATCAGAACGGAAACTTGGTTAATTTAAGAAAAGAGGTTGTAACACTTCGCATACACTTGAGGCGACGATAATGATTATTTATAATAATAAAAACGTGTGCTATCCACCCCCATCGAGCACTTTGAGTTCTACTTCAGAAGGATACAAGTCGGCTAAAAAAGTACTAACACCTGAGAACAAATTATTTTTAAAATCTCTGGGCCTAAAATTAAAAAAATAATGAGTAGTGTATTGAATGTTCGAGAGAAAGCCTATTCGGATGAGAGTATAATCAAGAAAGAATATCATAGTTACTCTCCCTATCTACAAGCATTTAAAAGCAATGACGAAGTTAGGATTACTATTCAGAATCAGGACTTATATGTATTACCTTAAGAGAGTTTTATTAATGTTGAGGGCACAATTTTTTTGGCGGATAACTCGCTTGCTGTAGGTGGGCAACGTAAAAACAATTGTAAGAGTTATCCCTTTGTCGAGGTTCGATATGAATTAAATGGAATTGAAATTGACCGTAGTCGATTTGTTGGTATTTCAACTACTTTAAAAAACTACGCTTCCTTAACAAAGACGGAAAGCTGCATGTTAGAGAATTCTGGCTGGTTTAATGGAAATGATAGACAGCTGTCGAACGGATACTTTAATTTTTCTATACCTCTTAAACACTTACTTGGATTTGCCGAAGATTAAAACAAGGTCTTACTAAATTGTATACATGAATTGATACTACTCATGACTAAAAATATGGAAGATGTATATTACACTAAATTTGGAACTAAGAAGTATAAGCTTAATATTTCTAACATTGTATGGAAAATACCACATGTCACTCTGAGTGAAAAAAACTTTCAGAAAACTTTCCATACGATGACATGAACATTAATTTTATGCATGAACGATATGCAAGTTTGTATGATATGTATACAGGATTTCAATCAAGCTACTATATGAAGGAATCTGAGCCATTTCTAACACCTTTAGAGTTTAAAGAGAAAGCACCAATGGTTGTTGTAGACTTGTCACATCAGAATGAAACAGTCAAAACGGGGCCAATCGATGTAAGAGTTTCGTTCGATCTAGAAGCTATTAGTGTTAAAAATACTAAAGTATAAAGTAAAGTATGCCTGCTTATGCATGAACGCATCGTTTGAAACCAATTTAATAGAAAATCAAGTTGTAGTTGATATGCATTCAATTTTATAATATATAACTTTTATGTACCCCCTCTTAATTAATAAATAAAAACATGATGAAATTTATAAGAAAATAATTTTTATTTTATTCAAGTAGAGTATAAAAAATTTCATTTCAGTTACCTTAAACTGTGAGTTTTCTAAGATAAGAAACAATTTAAATAAATTATTAAGTGCACATTGATGTACTATTTTCTTATGTATTCTACAATTTGTAAAAAAGTTTGGATATTGTGCTAAGCTCTGTTCAAGATTTATATCTATTATTTTTGTGTGTACAAATTTACTTAAGAACTCTTTATTAACTCTTCCTCTTACTATTACAGTTGCGTAACTGTTCAATGGCTTTAGATAAGACCTGAATTGCTTGAAGATTACCGAGAATTTTACTTGGCGTATGAAAGCTGTCATCTAGTTACATCAAAATTTGGTGAAAATCTTTCAGCGTGCAGCTGGTCATCCGATATAGCTACAGAGGGAGTTCATACATGTGGATGCTTTTACTATAGCATGCGTCTGACAAGACTAGAACGCTCAATGGCAAAATATAGAAATTTTAACAAAAGAATGAACAAAAAACGTTTAAGCCAATAAGGAATCAAATGTTTGAATACTATATTTAAAAATATATTTATATATGTAGATGAATTTATGAATTAAATTGAAAATAATAAATAAACTCTACAACTTAAACCAAAGCTAACTCTTTTATTCGTTTTGAAGTCAATGCAGGATATAAGATTTTCCTAATAATCAGATTTGACTAATAATCAATTCAGATATATAAAACAAGTAAGAAGGCTCTAGTCGGGAGAGCCCGAATAGAAGATACCCTGAACCCAGTTGCAATAAATAAATTATATTTATGTAAGACTTTGGTAGACTGACTTAGCTTCAATCAATTAAGTTCAATACCTCCGGTGGTTCTTAACCGATTTGGACGAATTTTTCAGAAAAGTTTTATCGTTATCCATTATTTCAACCCTAATTTTTACATTTTCCAAATTCGATATTTTTTTGTTATCTATATTATGTGCATATCGGAAACCAGAATAGTTATCGATAATTTGACACAAACTTGTTCTGCTAATGGTATAGGAGAACTTAAATACAAAATCAGAAGTCTCTAGCTCTTGTAGTCTCTGAGATCCACGCGTTCGTACAGATGGACAGACGGACAGACGGACATGGCTATATCGTCTCGGCTGCTGATGCTGATCAAGAATATATATATACTTTATGGGGTCGGAGATGCTTCCTTCTGCCTGTTACAAACTTTGGCACAAAACCATTATACCCTTATATACCCATTTTATGGGTTAAGGGTAAAAAAACAGAGGTTAGAAAAGGATGGCGGTAAGCTTTCATCTTACGGATGAAGGGGACAAAAAAAAATTAACATTCCCATCTCCGTTTCATAGACGCTCGTGTATAAAATCGTATAAGGGGGCGTGGCTTATTAAATTAGTACAAGAAGGATCACTTTCCCTCTAAAACTTTCTCCCTCTAACACTTTCCCACTCTATCCTTTCCCCCTCTTACACCTTCTCCTTCTAACACTCACCCTCTTATGGTGCATTTACACTAGTTTATAAACAAGTCAACGTTGATATCAACTTTATCAATCCTAGTGTGAACAGCTGTCAACTTGGTCAACTGTTGCGTTGACAGTAGATTGACAATGCGAAAATCATCAATTGTTGCTCTCAGAGACTATTAATATCAATTATGCATTATCATTAAGATACATATACATTAGTACATACCACTGTTTTTCTTTTCCTCAATTAACAAAACAACACAATATCGATAATCAGTTTCGATACATTCACAATATCGACCTCAACGAAAAATGCATACGTAGAGAAAAAAAAATTAAGAACATATGTTCTTAATTTTTCTGACTTTTCGTTCTTGATTTTTTGGTATTAAAAAACGAACGGCGTTCTTAAAACATGTTCTTAATTTTATTTTTGTTCTTAAACTATGAACAGACGTTCTTGATTTAGGAACCGTTCGTTGATATTGGCCAATAATAAGAACATTGGTTCTTGTTGTAAGAACGGTCCGTTCATTTTAGTCAACATTAAGAACTTAGGTTCTCATTTTAAGAAAAGTTTGTTCATGTCGGTTCATAATAAGAAAATTGGTTCATATTTTAAGAACATATTACCTTGATACAAGAACCTTTATTTTACCATAATAAGAACATAGTTTCTTATTGATAGAACGGTTTGTTGTACCTGGTGCATTAAAGAACTTAGGTTCTCGTTTTAAGAAAAGTGCGTTCATATCGGTTTGTTATAAGAACATTGGGTAATACCGTAAGAACATATTTTCATGATAAACGAAAGACTTTGGAAAAAAAATGTTCTTAAATTTTTCCAAACATTAATAACTCGTTTTGATTATTTTCAATTTTGCTCCAAGTATAACGAGCGATCGGTAAGTTTTTTTTTTATATATATGATTGTACTTTTGTGTTTTTTTAACAGACGAATCGGTCATTCTGCGTGAGTGGCTTACTAGATATCGCGCTTCCGATTAGTGCCATATTAAAATAAATTTTTGTGCGTACATATATAACCTTATATAATAATAATACTTTTAAATAATAATAATTAACAATTGTTTGCTACTTATTATAAAAATAATATTATAAAATAATATTGTTATCGATTTTACATTTACATATTATATATATAAATGTTTCATATAGTGTATTTGTGTGTCAAAATAGTGGAAATTAACAAAAGTTTTGATTTACATCGTCTGCAATGCCTTTATTGATAAAGACATTGCTTAAAAAATCGGTTGTCTTTAAATATATCGATTGTATCAAAAGCAAAATAGCTAATCTCGGTCGACTACACAATCATTTCAAGAAGTGAAGCGCGTGTGCGGTACATACATAAGTCATGAGCGAAAACGGCAAAAGCGAACGCGAAGTGGAAATATGTGCGCGTTAGTTGCGGGTGAAGAGGATGAGCCTCTGGATTTTATTAAGTTAGAATCATTCGTACAAGCTATTCAAATGGAAAATGTTCTTCCATTTCTAAAAGGTTATTAAATTATGATAATAAACATACATATGTGCATACAAGTGATGGAATTGCGGAAAATAACACACTTTCTTTACAAACTGTACATACATTTTGACGCTAAACGAAATCTTCTCATAGAATGTGATTGCATTTATCGCGATCAATAACTACAAGCAAGTGAACATTGTGCAGAAAATCGTGTATACATACAATAATAATTATTGTTTTTAGTTATATCTACATATGTACATATGTACTTAAGTGTTTTTACATACACACAATGTGTAAAAGTGTTTTGCATATGTATGTACATATATACATAATCTGTCTGCACGGCGGCGTCGCGTTGATTTCTCTACGTACGTTCTTCTTCTACTTCTAGTTATGTATACTGATCAATGATCACATACATATATATGTAAGTACATATGCACAGCAAAATTCGACGTGACGCTCATTTAGAACAAAACGCGACGCCGCCGTGCAGACAGATTATATATGTACATATGTACGAGAAATTACGTTTTTACATTTGTACATATGTACTAAAGAGCTGCACAAATACTTCTATTCGACATATGTTTTACTATGCAGTACTTCCAAGCACTATACTTCATTGTTTTCCTGTTATTCAACTAGAACATAACAGTGCTTGTGCATTACTTGCTGTCAAACTAAAAGCTTTTATCACTGCAGTATTTGTTTTGTTGGGAGACTAACATGACAGGTAGTAGTTGAAAAGCTCTGAATGGCTTACAAAACATTATTACAGTGCTTATGCAGCTCTTTAATATGTACATGTACGTAGCAAAGAACGCGCTTGGTTGTAAGCAGCGCGAGCATAAACATGTACAAACTTGTTCAAACACGCACAACAATGACGAAATTTTATGTGCGTGCATATGTATTAAATCGTTTTGACTAAATTTGGTCTGTCCATCTTTATATTTTGCTAATGCAGTTGTTTGTACAATTCCAATGTGTTGTGTGCGTTTTCTTGTATACATATGTAAATGCATATTGTTACAAACGGTTGTAATTTAGAAAGAACAAAAAGAAGACAAAGTAAAACATACATAAGTTTCAGTGTTTATGCGTACATATGTATGTACATATGGTTTCACCGCGGCGTCTTCGTTTTTTGTCTATGCGCGCTTAGTTCTGTGAATTTTGCTGCACGTACAGTGGTAGGCACATTTATTTTAACAAAATAATTGCGTTATTTATTTGATTTCTTGGTGATAAAGACAAGTGTACGGACGTTTTTATTTTCGGTTTAAACGTTTTTTCTCTTTAAATTAATAAAATAAATAATAATCAACTCATAGCATTTTTTTTTTGTCATAATATATGTACATTTTGTGTGCCGACCACTGTACGTTCCTTTTTTTATTTTTGGCATAATATATGTATCTAAATACTGTAAATACTGTGCGGCAAATCTCATATGCATGTACACCCTTGCTCAACGATTATATATGCCAATAAACTCAAAATTATTGGTGTGTTTGTATTATTTTGCAATGTTAAAAATTTTAGTTTATTAAATAATATATACATACATAATACGTTTCTCTAGATTCGAAAGTGACTTATAAAAGTCTTCAATTTATTGACAAGGATGACTTGCGTGAAATAATTCCACCCGTAGGGCTACGAATTGAATTTCGCGAAAAACTGTTTAAATGGCGAAAGGAAAAGGTAAAAAAATAAAATAAAATAAACCCATTTATATTAATGTATTTTATTTATAAATTAGTTCGGGATTGAAGACGAGACGATTTCTATGGCATCTAAGGTCGACAAATGGCTGGCTAGATGTACACCATCAACTTCGTCTATAGGAAAAACTGGTTTAGCCAAGGTAATTGTACTCTTTTATATACATACATTTTATATACGTACATGCATATGTGTGCTCTAAGTTTTACTCAAATCGAATCTACTCTTTTTAACTCATCCAAATTCTTTCTACTTTTGTCGATAATCGATATCGCATAACTTTAGAATTTAAAAGATTTACTTTTGGAATCGGCAAAAGGATGCGCAGTTGTTGACATAGGAGCTACCTTGTTGACATTATAATAGAAGAAGTGCAGATGTTCACTTTTGTTCTTAAGCCACAAAACTTTTCCGAGCTGTGCAACGAAATTTGTTCTATTTTTCCTGAGGAAGTCCATATGCGGGTAATTTATGAAATAAGCTTAAGATACGTTAACAATTTGAGTTTAACAAGCTTTCTCTAATTTATATACATGTTTTAAGATTTTTATACCATAACGTATTATTATTTTTTTTAATATAAATCAAATTAATATTTTTAGGACTATTACTAGATTCCACGCCAGGGAAAGAATAATGCAGGTGGAATGCTTTACAGCAAATATAAAAATAAAGCATCCAAAAGAAGGAAAATGATGTCCACTTCCACTAGTGTTACATCATCTATAGATCAGCCCCCGGAAGTCGATGAAAATATCGGAAATGCACTCAAAGCCGCTCTTAACAGAGAGTGTGCGAACTGGAAGAACGTTTGCGAGAACTGGAAGAAAACATTTAATCTGCGCCAGCGTGAAATGAAGATTTTGGATATTGACATCTTCTTTCGTCAATGGTCTAAGTTAAGCGATGCTCGATCGCCAGATTTGGTAATTTCTTATTTATATTTTATATAATGGTTTATAAACTTTATCCAGATTAACTTTTCGTTTGGAACCTTTTTCTACGTATTACTTCCATAATTATATAAAACAAATAAACTTATGAGTTTAACTTTTTATTTCTAGATTAACATAGATTTTGATTTAATGTATCCAGATAAGACTCACGCGCTATTTTCGCGTTGGGACTTATTTAAAAGAAAAATTATCAACATATATTCGACTGATTTACACAACGAAGATTGCAAACAACTGCTTGCTAAAACAAAGTCGCTGGTTGGCATAGGTATGTTGTAGTGTATTCATATACGTAATTTCAAAACATATTTTAAATACAACTTGTAACACTTTGTTGCAAGTATAAATAAACCTAAACACGCTCAGCTTAAACATATGTATGTATGCGCATACCAAAGCAAACACATACATGTACATATGGTCTGCGCGTGTAAGTAATATGAAGCCTCTTTAGAAGGCCACGCAAGCGTGAGACCGTTGCCCTACGGGAAACGCCGCGCTTGCACTTTAGCCAAACGTATGAGTATAGCTCTCCCTCTCTTTGTAGCTGTTAACTGATAACAGCATAAGTTTATAAATGTTAACCATAAGCTAAGAATATATTTTCAAATTCAAAAAGACATTCAATAAATTGACTTGAGCTGACACAGTTGTGCCAGCTACACATGCAAATATCAGTCTTCTAATTAATTGTGCATGCAAGAAAGAAATATAATAACAATGATATTACATGGCGACCGTGACTCGGATTGAGTCTAGCGGCAAAAAACCACCCAAATCAAAAGTGAACAACAACGACAACAACAACAACGGCAACAACACAACGGCAAAGGCAACAACAACAGCGGCAGCAATGGCGGATAACAAACACCCAAAGTCTGAGTGAGTAGAGTGCGAGTGATGGGTAAACGCGGAGGCCTAAAGAATACAATAAACAAAAGAATAGCACACATTAAGTGGCTTTTATACACAAAAACGCCGCCTCCAGCGTGGACAACTGCACAAAAGTTGCAGTCCGAGCTTGACTATTTAAAAAAAAAAAAGTCTCGAAGAGCGAAACCCAATACACGCAACTCACTCAGCTAATATACAAGTAATAAATAAAATCAAACTAATTAAACCTCCATTACAAAAGCCATTGCCGAGAAAGCCAGACACCTGCCCAAACGACTGTCCTGGACCTCTATATAGTGCTGTATGCAAATTCACTTGCATGAAACCAACGACCAGTGCGAATACCGGCACCGGCACCGCCTGAGCTCATAGGCCATAACAACGGAAGCTGTCAAAAGATCAAGCGCGAGAGGCACACGGCCGCTTGCGCCTTCGAAGGAGCGTCAGCGAGGCTAAAACAGCGACGACCAGCTGACGCAAACGACGACTGGAACATGGTTCATCAGTAGCAGACAAGAGAAAGTGCGGAAGGCATAGGACCGCCATCGAGGGAGCACCAGCTTGACGACTATCCATATTAGCAAAGAAACCAGAGGACATCGTATTTTTAAATATAAATAATATCTTTAGATTAAATAAAATTATTAAATTTAAACAAAAAAAAATTAAATCGCGCGGAACCATTTCCGCCCGAAAGCAGCATAGCCTGTAAAGCTATGCTAACAAATAGGTAGAACATTGTAAACCTAAAGGTAAAGGAATTTCACGCCACCCATGAGGTGTATTAGGATCGTGCATCTTAAATGCCGATATTCATAAAATTAAGTCGAAAAAAATAATTGTCATACATATATAATTTAAAAGAAAAAAAATAAAATAAAATTTTTTTTTAAAATTCAAAAAAAATATACGATCATATGTTGGAATAGAGCAGTTAAAAAAAAAAAAAAAAAAAAAAATTGACACTTTCAAAATTAAAACAGTTCCACAAGGAAACATAATGGGCATTGTAGATGTGAAATCGGTGGATTCAACCGCCAACGTTATTAATAAAGTTGACGTAAATCCACCAGATATGCAATACATGCTTATTTTAGTTGCAATAATAGCCTCGATAATGATAATAAACTCAGTAGTAAAACTTTATAAATTACACAGAAATAGCATGAAAAGAAGATATCAAAGTAGGGCCAACGACTTAGCTCAAGCATAAGTATTCAAAAAAAAATTATAAAATAACCGCAAAATGAAGACAACAAGCTTACTAAAAGAAATAACAAAAAGAGACCCATCATTTGCCAGTAGAATTCTGTTCTTGCTCTCTGAACACCCAATAAGTGTTTACGAATTGGAACACTTATTCATAGCAACGTACAATAGTGTATTTTCACCACTAATTAATTGTACTAAAAACAAAAGCTAAAAGTGCTCAGATCCCTACCAAATGTTGAAGTTACTTCTTCAATAACATTCAACCCAATACTGGGTGAAGTAACTAACATTCTCGTATATAAAGTTTAATGAAATTCCTATATAACGAATTTAATGGACTGGGATCATATACGTAAATACGTTATAAGCCAAAGAACAGAATTTGATAAATCTTTCAAGTGCCTTAACAAAAGTGCACAGATTTCAAATGAAACGAAGTCAAAACATTTAGAGTTGTTGGTAAATACTTACAACAACGTTAGAAACATTATACTTACCAACGCTCACAAAGCTGATTCACTTCAAATTACGCAAGGTCAAGAAATCTTAAATGATTAAGAGAAAACCTTGTATATATTTCGGAGAGGCATGAGCTTATCATATTTCTCCCAAATGAAGTAAATAAAATAGCCACATTTGACAAATCTCAGCTAATGGATCAAACAGAAGGCAAGGATACAGATTCAGACAAACCCATCATGGCACAAAATTTAGTTGAATTTTTGAGGCTAGCTTCTTCTCTGTTGCCAGAATTCGATGGACAAGCTCAAGACAAAGTTTCGAGACGACGTGGGAAAAGAAATAAAAAGGTCACAATTCTCGAAGGCCAGGAGAGCTTGGTAACGCGTATTTCTACTATAAAAAATTACCAATGTCATATTGAGGGTTTAATTAAGAAATTTTATTCGGCTGGTTTCCGAATTCAGCCTTTCCTTATTGTAAAGGGACTTGACGCTACCGACATTGACGAATTCTTTGTATATTTTGATAAAATTCTTTTTAAAGCTACTTCATTCTTGCAAGCTTTGGATATTTGTTTCAAAATTTTTCAAGTTTTTAATATTAAATATCCAGAACCTTGTAACCAAGTCTGGCTTTTCATTCAAAAATACTTTTATGAAATAGAGACCACTTATGATTTAAATCGGTTAAGATAACCAGTCTGATAAATAAGCTTAATGTATCTAACGGATAAATTCTATATCATAAAATGTATTCCTGTTTTAAGTGCTGTAAGCAATTCGCTACCGTTAAGCAATTAATTTGCCATTTCAAGGTAGACCATCTATTCACAACTAAAGTTTTGAGATTGATTTGCGTTCAAAATAAATGCGGTTCAACATTTACTAGTTTCGTATGCTTTCGAAGACACTTAGAAAGATCGCATAAGATAAATACCACTAGAGAACCAGATACGATTCATTCAGTCGAGTGTCCTAATGAATTTCCAATACAATGTCCATCCACGATTACTGTACCGCCTACTGGACAATCTGTTAACGTTAGCGATATTATAAGTAATTTAAAAAAAGAAGCTTTAAAGGTGACTTTGAATTTTCTTTATGACAGTTCAATGCCTCGAAATCGGGCTTTTAATTTTCAAAATACTTTTTCTAGTTTAATAAGCAATATTTCTTTAGCTTTCAAAATATGTCTTAATGACACTATAAGTGAAGACATGAAGTGCCTTGTTAAGTTTTGTGAAAACCCCTTTGATGATATCCAATCAGAACATAGACTTTTGAAAATGTTAAAAGATTTAAGTTTGTATGAATATTCAAGCTCTATATTAATTTGTAATGAGATCTCTGAAGTAGTTCTTAAAGGAAATCCAACTTTAGCACCTAAGGGCTCTTATATTCAAATTATGCCACTAGAATTTACATTTAAGTCAATTTTTCAAATCCCGGGGCTTCTTACCAGTACTTTGAATAATACAGAAGCCTTTTCTTCTTTCACGGGTAAAAAACACTATTCAAATTTCGCTAGTGGAGATAATTTAAAAAAAAACGTGAATATTTTCCAACAAATACGTTAATAGTTCCTTATATATTTTACTTGGACGACTTTCAAATTAATAATGCACTCGGAAGTCATACGTTTTCTATTTGTGGATGCTACATTAGTTTTCCAACTATGCCGCAGCATCTTGCTTCCAAGTGAGATTACATTCTTCCAGCTGCATATATCCATTCAACAGTATTAAAAATAAACGGACAAAAGTCTTTTCATTATCTCATTCAAAAGCTTAAAGAATTAGAAGCTGGTATTGAAATAGAAATAGAAAGCGAAATACTTAAAGTTCATTTTGTTTTGGGTCTCATTGTTGGAGACAATTTAGCAGTTAACACTGCACTTGGGTTTGTTCAGTCATTTAACTCTAAGCGTTACTGTCGAGTATGCACTACAACTAAATCGCAAATGCACAATGATACACATGAATTTATAGATTGCTTACACACTGAAGAGAATTATATTAAAGATTTAGAATTAGATAACTTCCATGAAAGTGGCATTAAAACCTCATGTATCTTTGAAGATATTTCTAGTTTCTTTGTAACAGATCATTTTTGTTTTGACCTCATGCACGATGTTTATGAAGGTGTTTGTAAATATGACATATGCCATATAATATTAGGTTTAATCAAAGATAATATATTAAGCTTGAAAAATATCAATAGCAGAAAAAGTCTTTTTCAATTTGGTGAGTTGGAAATTGGAAACAACTCTGTTCCTTTGGATTACGCACGTATTAAAAATTTAGTCTTAAAATGACAGATAGTGAGACTAGTTGCTTTATTCATTTCATTACACTTATGATTGGAGATTTAGTTCCTATTAAAAATAAGCATTGGCTAGTTTTAACTTGTCTTTTAGAAATTATTGATCTTCTTTGTAAATCTGATGTTAATGACGATGATATTAATCGTTTAGAGTCTTTAATTAAGAAGCATCACCGTTTGTATTTACAATTATATGGCAACTTGAAACCAAAACATCACTTTTTAGTTCACTATCCTACTGCTCTTCGAAAATGTGGCCCCTTAAAATACCTTTGGTGTATGAGATTTGAAGCAAAACATAAGGAGGCAAAGAATTATTTTAATAACATAACGTCTAGGGTTAATCCTTCATTATCATTGGCTACTAAAGCAGGTATTAAATTTTCAAATTTTTTGATTGAAAATGATAGTGCCAAAAATGTTTTGAAATATCACAACGTGGAAACTGTTGATTTGACTCAAGAAGAAAATTATCAAAATATTATTAAGTCTGACATTTATAATATTAATTTTAAAAATTGTTTAGTATGCGAAACAATTATTTATAAGGGAACCAAATACAATTGTAAACAATATTTGGCATGTCAATCGAATTGTATTGAATTGCATAAAATGAAAATTTTTATAATTCAGGCTGATGTTGTCTATATTAATTCAAATCGTGTGAACATAAAAATTTTAATGACCACTTTCAGGCATATGAAACTGATACCTTATGTAAGGAATTAAATTTAAAAACATTGTTGATTTCATTAGCCCGCCATTACATTTATATCCAATGTGTAACGATAAGACATTTTTAGATTAAATACATCTAAGTTTAAAAGATTTTTATATGTTTAAAAAAAATAAAAAAAATTTAAAGCAAAACCAAATGTTTTTATTTATAATTGAGAACACATCGTTCTTTAAGCACAAATGGTTCTATATCTAAGAACATTGGTTCTCAAAGTATGACCGGTATTTAAGCACAAACGGTTCTATAATTAAGAACCACTGTTCTCAAAATATGAACGATAATTAAGCACAAATGGTTCTATAATTAAGAACATTGGTTCTTAAAGTATGACCGGTATTTAAGCACAAACGGTTCATAATTTAAGAACCACTGTTCTCAAAATATGAACGATAATTAAGCACAAATGGTTCTATAATTAAGAACCACTGTTCTCAAAATATGAACGATAATTAAGCACAAATGGTTCTATAATTAAGAACATTGGTTCTTAAAGTATGAACGATAATTAAGCACAAATGGTTCTATAATTAAGAACATTGGTTCTTAAAGTATGACCGGTATTTAAGCACAAACGGTTCTATAATTAAGAACCACTGTTCTCAAAATATGAACGATAATTAAGCACAAATGGTTCTATAATTAAGAACATTGGTTCTTAAAGTATGACCGGTATTTAAGCACAAACGGTTCATAATTTAAGAACCAATGTTATCATATTAAGAACAATTTCGAGAACATTTTGTTCTTGAATCAAGATTTGCGTTCTTAAAAATCCGTTCTTAATTTAAGAAAATCGTTCTTATATCAAGAAAATCCGTGCATGGCTGGGTTTCATAAACGGATGTTTTTGATTTTGCACTAGCGAGAACGGATTTTTTTTCTCTGTGTAGCAACGTGAATGTCAACGAATGTGGATATCAACTGGTGTAAATTACTCTCAACTTCAATATCAACGCGTTGGCATTTTGCGCGTTGCTCAACTCGAAAATTAATGGGCAGCCCGGTTTTTTTGTCAACTCAATCAACTTATGTAAACACAACAAATGCGTTGACGTTGGATATCAATTGTTGATATAGCTAGAATTGACGCTGCATCAACTAGTGTAAATGCACCATAACTCTTTATAATTTAAATGTACAAGTATCAATACTCTTCTTTCAAAACAATGCGTTGAGCTTGCTGCTGCTGCTGCTGCTGCGACAGAAAATTCCTATCCTTGCACACATAACCCCCGCACGAAGGTTGTAGTTGATGTTGTTGACAATTACAATGCACGTGTGTAGAGCAATTTATTTAAAACTGAAGCACACTTGACTCTAGCACTAATTGTTTATATAGCTAAAGGATCATTAAAACACCCGATCCTATGATCACTGATTCTCAAGGATGCTGTTGTTAATGTTGCTCTTGACAATAACAATGCATGTCGTGGCTTGCTTGCAGGGGTAAAAGACAACGCACGTTCAAACAGATGTACACTTAACACCAGTTTCTATGATCACTGATTCTCGCAACCATCACAATGCGGCATAGGAATGTCATGCCTTTGTGCTTAATACCTTCTCTAATAAATGCGGGGCACGATCATAGGAAAAAAGGGTCATAAATTATAGTATTGGGGGTAATAAAAGTGTCAAAAAAGGAACATAAATTTAAGTATTGGGGGTAATAAATGTGTCAATAAAAAGGATCATCCCTTCTACTGATTTTCGACTTAATAATTGAAGCATCATTATACATATATAGTCTATCTATTAAACATATTATAATATCTCTATATATATAAAAGAGTTTGTCCTGACTAGAATGGAAGAGCCACAGCTTAAACGAAAAGAGCTAGAATACTGAATTTTCACACATTTTTCCATGCAGCAACTCCTTCAAGTACCTCCCATACGATATAGAGTACTTTTTACCCATTTAAAAAACAAGTTACAATTACAACAAGTAAGAAGGCTCTAGTCGGGAGAGCCCGACTAGAAGATACTCTGAACCCAGTTTCAATAAATATGTAAATTAAATTTATAATTGACTTTGGTATACTGACTTAACTTCAATCGATTAAATTCGATATCTCCGGTGTTTCTCAACCGATTTGGACGAAATTTTCAGAAAAGTTCTATTATTTCCCATTACTTCAACCCTCATTTTTAGATTTTTCAAATTCGATATTTTATTGTTATCGATTTTTTGTATATCGGAAACCAGAATAGTTATCGATAATTTGAAGCAAACTTGTTCTGCTTATGGTATAGGAGAACTTAAATACAAATCTTAAGTCTCTAGCTCTTGTAGTCTCTGAGATCCACGCGTTCATACAGACGGACAGACGGACATGGCTATATCGTCTCGGCTGTTGATGCTGATCAAGAATACATATACTTAATGGGGTCAGAGATGCTTCCTTCTGCCTGATACAAACTTTTTCACAAAACCATTATACCCTTGTTTACCCATTTTATGGGTTAAGGGTGTAACAAGTACCCATTCCACTACTGTCGCCTGATTGTCGCACAAGCAAAACAAATGCGCAGTGACGCCTTCGCGTCGCACAAGCAAAGTCATAAAAAAAGTTTCTTACACTTGCAAAAAATAAACGGATTTCCGCTTCTTAATGAATAAGTGCATACACAATTAAGTGAACAATGCGCTTGAAAATAATTTTCATAATTTTATGTACATGTATCACTTCGCACAGTGCACATAATTTTTTTTTTCAAATTTGTGTGCCTTTGACAATTGATTTACGACCCAAGTAGCGTTTGTTGTTGTTGTCAGTTTTGTTGTTGGGCCCGCACTGCTACTTTTTGTTGGTGTCATTGATTTAAAAAAAACAACAAGAACATAACAAAACTTGGTGCGTCTAGAAAAATTTCCCACACCAGAATATGTTATGGGGGTGGATTCGCCTACTTGCTGCTTATATAAATTAAATAAAGTAACGATTAGTTTAATAAAAAAACGACATTATTATGCAAATGCTGTTTAAGAACTTACTTAAGACAAATCAAACCTTAAGCTAGAGACCGCTCAATGTAGACGTCGCCGCTGCAGTTGTCGCCGCTGCAGTTGTCGCCGCTGCTGCCGTTGTCGCTGGCTTGCATCTTTGGGTGTCGAATAACCGAACTCGGTCCCACGGTGGTGCTCGTTGTATAACGCGCAGGCCGTTGGACCCATGCAGGTGCATGTTGGTAAATTCTGACGCGGCGCACGTGGCGGATGTGCTCCACGCGCTGTCGTCGTGATTACGCTTTGGCGTTTGTAAGAATTGTTCTTAACTCCTCCCCCTTTAAACGCGGACGTCCTCGGTCGCGATGTAGAAGCGCTTTTGGGTTTTGTTGTCTGCCAAACTTGTCTCTTTTATCTCTTCGTCAGTGTTATTTGATGTTTTTCTGGGTGATTTTTGTTTCCATACCCATGCTGCGATAATGGCCAGTATCGACATCAGAATTCCAGAGAGTGACAGGCTGATAGCCGTTGCTTTAAAATTCTCCGTTCTCAGCATCTCCAGTTTTCTCGTATTGTTGATGTTTACTTCTTTTAGCATCTGAAGGGACAATACTTCCACGATGCTGGTTTTATCCGCCAACATTTGAAAGAGGGGGAGTCGCTTCTGCGTAGATTGATTCTTTAGCCTCGTATTCGTCTTCGTCGATTCTTATTGTAGAGTTTTGGAATTGAATTAGATAAGTTCCTTGTAGTTCCATTTCATCTTGATCTATTCGTACTTTTCCCTCGTAGTTGTTCAAAAGTATTGTGCTGGCAACTATTTCTTCATGATTTGGTATGTGTTGGCTGTTTATGTTTTTACATTGTGGTTTGCGATTTTGCAAAAGCGGAGTTATACAAGTGTTGTTACTTAAGTTTGAAATGTTATTTCTATTACAAATGGTTTTATCGCTATGTGTTTCACAATTTTTAATTTGGGCATATACAGTTTTGTTGCACATTATAATTTTTTCATATTTAATTTCATTTATCGTGCTACATTTTTTTTACAGGGTTCTTTTTCGATTAAAGGTATGTTTATCATGTAGAGTAAATTTTTGCAACTTGTGGCTATTTTGTTTTTGCAAATTCTAATAGTTCTTCTACATTGATGAACATGCCTTCCTCGTTATCTAATATTTCTTCTGCTTTAGTGACCTCTGCTTCTGACAGTAATATGGAGTTTACAGTATTGGTTTTAGCCCAGTTTAGTGCATGGATTAAATTGGTTAGATCATCTTTTAAGGTTTGTAATTTGAATCTTAATATGTCTATTGCTTCTTCTCTTAATGTCTTATCATTTTGGGTGGATTTTATTATGACATTGGTTATTTTACTTAATTCATTCATTCTATTGTTTAGGACTCTGTTAATGACTACTTGTCTATTGTTATTTTCTAGTTGTTCGTTGATTTTTGCTGTTATAATCTCGTAATCGTTTTTGTCCGGCGTGCCGGCCAACCACTTCCATGCTGTCCCTAATGCATCTATAGACCTAGTCGCTCTTCTAGTAGGTTTAAGTCTACGTAGATCACTTTTTATTGTTTGAGTTCATATTCTAAGAATGTGTACAGCTGGTGGGAACGGCTCACATTTCGTACGGCCTCTTCTAGTTTCCAGGTGGCGTTTTCATATTCTTCCATGTTAAAAACATGAATGATTCTAAATTCGCTATTCTGAACTGCCGCAATTCCGGTTTTTATTGGAATTAACTGCGAGTGCGAATAATCAAGAATGGTTGCCAACCCATGGCATAATGGCAAGAAAAATCTGTGAATGGATATTATGATTTTATATTATTTTTGTGAACTATTTTCCTGATTGAGTTTTTACTGTTGTATTTTGGTCTATTGAAACTATTTCTTTTTTATATTTCGATGTTAATTTTGAACCCAGCCTTTTATCTACTCTAACGTAAATAATTTCCCCTTTTTTATATTTCTTTATTGGCTTTCTCTTTTGGTTATGGTATGTCAAATCTTCGTTATGTTTTGAGCATTTAACAAGAATTTGATGGCTGCTGAGTTCATTGCCTTTTCATTGTCCATAACGATTGATTGTGGCATTCCGAACTCTATCATGATTTCCCTGAGAGGAACTTTTAGATCTTCTGATGCTTTTGATTTTACTATCTTTATTTGCGCGTACTTTGAAAATTTGTCTATTGCGGTGAGAACTATTTTTTTCTTTTCTGTAGTATACAAATCTATGTGTACAATTTGACCAGGGTATGTGGGGATTGGAGTTTTTTTAATTTCTCCTTGCTGTGGGGGCCTATCGTATTTCGCTAACTTACAAGTTTCGCACTGGTTGGCTATTGCAGTGACATTTTTTTATTAATCCGGGAAAAAAGAATTTATTTAGTATTTGGATCTTATTTTCTGTTGGGTTCCTGTGTGCTCTAATATGTTCCTTTGTGATTATTTCATTTTGCTCCCCTTCTAACGGTACATCCGTTACTTGTTTCTGAGTATACCTTACTTTGTAATTGTTAAAATGCGTGGGGAATATATTTTGTATTTTTCCCATTATACTCTCGGAAGTGAGTACTCCGTTAATTAGTTTTGGATCTAATCGCTCTTTAAGTATTTTTAATAAATCGGACTCTGAGTAATTATTTTTTTTTATAGTATGTCTATGATATTGTGGGAAGGGTATTTCAAATTTATATGACTCTTCTTCAGATATTAATAGGAAAATTTGGTTCTTAAATACATTGATTGGGACTTCCATGACTGGTATTAAATTATGTGGTGAACTGTCATCACTATGAATTGACGCGGTTGTGCTGTTTATTTGCGTGTCTGTGGGGTTTCTTGAAAGTGCATCGGCCTCTACGTTTGACGTGCCTGGTTTATAGTGGAGTTCGTGATTGTATTCTTCGAGGTAGCTTTTCCACCTTTTGAGCTTACCGTTATGGTTTTTTGTTGCTTAGGGCAAATGTCAGAGGTTGGTGATCGGTAAAGATAAGCACTTTAGAGGTACCGTAAAGGTACATGCGTAGGCTATGTAGTGCCCATACTATTGCCAACATTTCTTTTTCGTTAGTGGCATAGTTTTCTTCGGTTTTTGTAAGCGAACGCGAAATGAATGTGATTGGTCTCCCGTTCTGTTCCAGAACTGCGCCAATAGCGTAATTGGAAGCGTCTGTAGTAAGGTGGAACTCTTTCTTGAAATCGGGATAAGCATGTATAACGTCTTTTGAAACTAATGTGTTTTTTATCTTCTGGAATGCTTCTAAAGCATCTTGTTCTAGAGAAACTTTAATTTTACTGGAAACGTTTTTCGAGAGTCAGCCATTCTCTCCCCTGAGTAGGTTGGTAAGTGGTTTCGCTATCTTAGCGTAATCGCAAATAAAACGTCTGTAGTAGCTACCTAAGCCTAAGAAGGCTCTCAAATCTCTCAATGTTTTAGGTACTGGGAATTGTTGCATGGCTTTTACTTTTTCGACGTTAGTTTTTACACCATCGGCTGAAATTGTAAAGCCTAGAAAATCAACTTCTGTTCTAAAGAACTCGCATTTGTCGATTTGAATTTTCATATTGGCTTTGGAAAGGGTAGAGAATATCTTCTATAGGTTTTCCGCGTGTTCTTTTTCTGATTTTCTGAACACTATAATGTCATCTATGTAGACGTAACATCTCTTACTAACATGGTCTCTTAGGATGTCGTCTAGTGCTCTCTGATATATTGATGGGGAGTCCTTTAATCGAAAGGTAAACGTGTGGACTCGAATTTACCACCATTTACCGAAAAGGCTGTTTTCTCTATATCTTTATGTTTAAGTGGAATCTGGTGAAACCCGCTTTTCAAGTCTATCACGGAAAAATATTTGTTGTCACCCAATTGTGCTAAAATGTCTCCAATGTCTGGGATTGGGTATCGATCGGATATAGTTACTTTGTTTAATTTTCGGTAGTCTATAACTAATCTGTATTTCTTCTGTCTTAAAGCGTCTAGTTTTTTTGGCACCATCCACACAGGTGAGTTGTACGGTGACCGTGAAGGTCTTATTATGCCATCTTTTAGCAATTGTTGTATTTGTGTCTCTACTTCTGATTTTAGAGAAGCTGGGTACTGATAATGTTTACTGTATATTGGTGTATCGGACGTAGTTCTTATTTCACCTGTTACTGTTGTTGTATACGTTAGCTTTTCGTCGGGGTCAGCGAATAACTCTGCATGCGTCTCGGTCATCCGATCCATGAGTTCTTTCTGTTTCTCCGACATGTGCTCTGCTCTGACTTTTATGTTATTAACGGCTTGAGTGGCCAGTTGCTTGATATTATTCTTATAGTTTCCGTCTATTACCAGAACATCATTTCGGACATCGATTACAGCGTTAAGCTGTTTGAGGGTATCGTTACCCAATATACCATGAAAAGTCTTAAGAGTCGGGAGAAGGAAGAATTTAATAGGGGTTTGATCGTGTCCGAATAAACTAAGGTAGGTATGATGAGAGATTTTTGACTATCCTCCGACATAAAAAATGGTTTTTCGTTAAGTTTGGGGTTTTGTACTAATTTGGATTGGATATAATTTTGATTTGAACCTGTATCTATTAAAAATTTAAATGTTTTTCCGTCCCTCGTTTTGCAATTAAAATAAGGCAAGGAGGAACTGTTTAATCTAAAAAATTAATGTCGGCTGTGTCCACTAATCCTGTTGTATATTCTTGTTCGTTTTCGTATGGTAAAACTTCTGGTAAGTAATCTACTCCTGTTTGTTCTAGATATTCTAGATATTCTAGATAAGCCTGTTCGTAATCTTCTACTTGCGTATCATGCTCTTGTTCCTCTGTAACCGTTTCTGGTTCGCCTGTAGTTACATGAAATTGTCTCTGAAATTTTTGGAGTGGTCCAGTTTGACCTTGAGGTGGTGGACGCTTTCCAGTCAACTCATTATTTTGCATCCTATTCATGTAATTGAGGTGTCTTGATCGAATAGAATGATCAATGTCCATAGGCTCCGGTTTGGATTCTGGCTTTGGAGCGAATGGCCTAGGAGGCGCTGCATACGTTTGGCCTTGAGTAGGAAATTGCTGTTGGTAAGCAAATTGCGGATATATGGGTCTAGTAATTGGTTTGTTTTGGAAAGGACCTGCCATTGGCACCTGGTGTTGGTACGTAACGGGTCGTGGGGTATGATAGAGTTTAGGGTCGAAATTTCTCCATTGGTTTGTACTCTGTAAGGGCTTTTGTCCCAGGACTCTCATCATTGTCTGCCTAGGTGGCAGAGGTGGAGGCTGTTGTCTTATTTTGGGCGCAAAAGAATTTCTTTGTTTTTGATTTTCGACTAAGCTACACAAATGAAGTGCATGGCTTAGATCTCTTGGTTCTTTAATTGCTAAAAGACGTGGTAGATCTCCATTTAAACCACGTACGAACGTATCTAAGGCTTTGCCTCTGTAGTTATCGGTTAGAGCCCTAATAGTTTCTGGGGATTCTTCTTGTGCACCTATCTGATCTAATATTAGGGATAACTGGTGGTAGACAGCTTGATAAATTCGTTTATTGTTATTCGATTTTGGGTCAGAGAAAACTTCTGATATTCAAGAGTTTTTAAGTCTCGTTACCGGGTCGTTGGACCCATGCAGGTGCATGTTGGTAAATGCTGACGCGGCGCACGTGGCGGATGTGCTGCACGCGCTGTCGTCGTGATTACGCTTTGGCGTTTGTAATAATTGTTCTTAACTTACATAAGAGAGTTAGCCGAAATAGCTATAATTGGTGATGGAGCCTGCCTTTTAAAGCTCTTCTAAACAATATGAGTGCGCTATGTCATACTTATGGTACTGCATGCGAGCTTCAAGCAGCAGCAAAAATCCGGGTTCATGTCGTTTA
This sequence comes from Scaptomyza flava, assembly GCA_030179655.1. Taxonomy (NCBI): domain Eukaryota; kingdom Metazoa; phylum Arthropoda; class Insecta; order Diptera; family Drosophilidae; genus Scaptomyza; species Scaptomyza flava. The sequence goes on along the minus strand of JARNME010000071.1, from coordinate 57,370 downwards.
TAAGAATAGTTAGATCGTGGTAATCTTGATATATATAAAAGAGTTTGTCCTGATGATAATGGAAGAGCCACAGACTAAACGAAAACACAATTTTCCATGCAGGTAGGAGTTGAGCACTAAGAATTAAATTTTTATTTGGACAACTCCTTCAAGTACCTCCCATACGATATGGAGTACTTTTTACCCATTTTAAAAAACAAATTACAATTACAACAAGTACCCATTCCACTACTGTCGCCTGATTGTCGCACAAGCTGAGGGTTTGTTGGCGAGCGAGAATACAAAAATAAAACAAATGCGCAGTGACGCCTTCGCGTCGCACAAGTAAAATCTTAAAAAAAGGTTCGACACTTGCAAAAACGAAACGGATTTCTGCTTCTTAATGAATAAGTGCGTACACAATTAAGTGAACAATGCGCTTGAAAATAATTTTCATAATTTTATGTACATGCATCACTTCGCACAGTGCATATTCTTTTTTTTTCAAATTTGTGTGCCTTTGACAATTGATTTACGACCCAAGTAGCGTTTGTTGTTGTTGTCAGTTTTGTTGTTGGGCCCGCACTGCTACTTTTTGTTAGTGTCATTGATTTTAAAAAAACAACAACAACATAACAAAACTTGGTGCGTCTAGAAAAGTTTCCCACACCAGAATATGTTATGGGGGTGGATTCGCTAACTTGCTGCTTATAACACAATAACATTATTGATATATTATTGATATACAATTTCGCTCCTCCGCACACTCACTAAATTAAAGCTAAAGGCAATATACAATTTACTTAACTGCAGCCTCTTAGATATGTTTTGCATTGATTCAGTGCGTGTGAAGAAGGTAGCGATACTACGCTCTTTGATTGACTTGCAGAGCGCGCGCATAGATAAGAGAATTAGCCGAAATAGCCAACAACGAAGGCGCGATTTAAAAATAATTTGTCATCTAGCGCCGAACATGAAGATCGGTGCGCGAGCGAATCTGAAAACAAGTAAGAAGGTTTAAGCCGAGAATTCCCGACTAAAAGATACCCTGAACCCGTGAATAAAATGACTTGCAGAAGTGAGTTTTACTTGACTTTAACTTTAATTTAAAATATCTCGAGTGTTTCTTAACTGATTTGGATCAAATTTTCATGGAAGTTATCCATAGTTTCAACTTCTATTTTTAAATTTTCTTAATTCGAAATTTTTTTGTTATCAATTCCATATGTATATCGAAAGCAAGAATAGTTATCGATAGTTTGAAATAAAGTTGATCTGCCTATGGCTTAGGAGAAGTTATGCTCCAATTTTGAAGTCTCTAGGTCTTTTAGTCTTTGAGATTGACGCGTTCATACATACGGACGAACGGACGGACAGACGGACAGAAGGACAGAAGGACAGAAGGACAGAAGGTCATGGCTATATCGACATGGCTGTTGATGCTGATCAAGAACATATATATTTTATATGGGGTTGGAGATGCTTCTTTCTGCCTGCTCAAAACAATTATACCCTTTTTTTACCCATTTCATGGTTCAGGGTATAAAAATTTAATATTTAACGCATCGATTGCTTTCAAAACAAAGTTTTCCTATATTTTGTAGCCACAGTAAGATAACAGAGAGAAGAACAAAGAAGAAGAAATATGACTGTTCATGGTACTCACTGCAAGCAGCATGCACAGCTGCACGCGCGCTCTGCATGTCAAACATAAATCTTAATATCCCTATCTCCTCCGCGCTCACTTAGCTAAGCTTGCCATAACTAAGAGGCTGCAGTTAACGGAATGGCATTGCCTAATTTAACCACCCATACCTAGCTCTTAGGTGCATGCGTTGTATGTTAAAGCTCGGTGTCTGTTGCTTAGAGGAATAACTGTAATGCTCTTTCCAACCCGTGAAACCCGCTTTTCAAGTCTATCACGGAAAAATATTTGTTGTCACCCAATTGTGCTAAAATGTCTCCAATGTCTGGGATTGGGTATCGATCGGATATAGTTACTTTGTTTAATTTTCGGTAGTCTATAACTAATCTGTATTTCTTCTGTCCTAAAGCGTCTAGTTTTTTTGGCACCATCCACACAGGTGAGTTGTACGGTGACCGTGAAGGTCTTATTATGCCATCTTTTAGCAATTGTTGTATTTGTGTCTCTACTTCTGATTTTAGAGAAGCTGGGTACTGATAATGTTTACTGTATATTGGTGTATCGGACGTAGTTCTTATTTCACCTGTTACTGTTGTTGTATACGTTAGCTTTTCGTCGGGGTCAGCGAATAACTCTGCATGCGTCTCGGTCATCCGATCCATGAGTTCTTTCTGTTTCTCCGACATGTGCTCTGCTCTGACTTTTATGTTATTAACGGCTTGAGTGGCCAGTTGCTTGATATTATTCTTATAGTTTCCGTCTATTACCAGAACATCCTTTCGGACATCGATTACAGCGTTAAGCTGTTTGAGGGTATCGTTACCCAATATACCATGAAAGTCTTAAGAGTCGGGAGAAGGAAGAATTTAATAGGGGTTGATCGTGTCCGAATAAACTAAGGTAGGTATGATGAGAGATTTTTGACTATCCTCCGACATAAAAATGGTTTTTCGTTAAGTTTGGGGTTTTGTACTAATTTGGATTGGATATAATTTTGATTTGAACCTGTATCTATTAAAAATTTAAATGTTTTTCCGTCCCTCGTTTTGTAATTAAAATAAGGCAAGGAGGAACTGTTTAATCTAAAAAATTAATGTCGGCTGTGTCCACTAATCCTGTTGTATATTCTTGTTCGTTTTCGTATGGTAAAACTTCTGGTAAGTAATCTACTCCTGTTTGTTCTAGATATTCTAGATATTCTAGATAAGCCTGTTCGTAATCTTCTACTTGCGTATCATGCTCTTGTTCCTCTGTAACCGTTTCTGGTTCGCCTGTAGTTACATGAAATTGTCTCTGAAATTTTTGGAGTGGTCCAGTTTGACCTTGAGGTGGTGGACGCTTTCCAGTCAACTCATTATTTTGCATCCTATTCATGTAATTGAGGTGTCTTGATCGAATAGAATGATCAATGTCCATAGGCTCCGGTTTGGATTCTGGCTTTGGAGCGAATGGCTTAGGAGGCGCTGCATACGTTTGGCCTTGAGTAGGAAATTGCTGTTGGTAAGCAAATTGCGGATATATGGGTCTAGTAATTGGTTTGTTTTGGAAAGGACCTGCCATTGGCACCTGGTGTTGGTACGTAACGGGTCGTGGGGTATGATAGAGTTTAGGGTCGAAATTTCTCCATTGGTTTGTACTCTGTAAGGGCTTTTGTCCCAGGACTCTCATCATTGTCTGCCTAGGTGGCAGAGGTGGAGGCTGTTGTCTTATTTTGGGCGCAAAAGAATTTCTTTGTTTTTGATTTTCGACTAAGCTACACAAATGAAGTGCATGGCTTAGATCTCTTGGTTCTTTAATTGCTAAAAGACGTGGTAGATCTCCATTTAAACCACGTACGAACGTATCTAAGGCTTTGCCTCTGTAGTTATCGGTTAGAGCCCTAATAGTTTCTGGGATTCTTCTTGTGCACCTATCTGATCTAATATTAGGGATAACTGGTGGTAGACAGCTTGATAAAATTCGTTTATTGTTATTCGATTTGGGTCAGAGAAAACTTCTGATATTCAAGAGTTTTTAAGTCTCGTTACCGGGTCGTTGGACCCATGCAGGTGCATGTTGGTAAATGCTGACGCGGCGCACGTGGCGGATGTGCTGCACGCGCTGTCGTCGTGATTACGCTTTGGCGTTTGTAATAATTGTTCTTAACTTACATAAGAGAGTTAGCCGAAATAGCTATAATTGGTGATGGAGCCTGCCTTTTAAAGCTCTTCTAAACAATATGAGTGCGCTATGTCATACTTATGGTACTGCATGCGAGCTTCAAGCAGCAGCAAAAATCCGGGTTCATGTCGTTTATAAGAATAGTTAGATCGTGGTAATCTTGATATATATAAAAGAGTTTGTCCTGATGATAATGGAAGAGCCACAGACTAAACGAAAACACAATTTTCCATGCAGGTAGGAGTTGAGCACTAAGAATTAAATTTTTATTTGGACAACTCCTTCAACTACCTCCCATACGATATGGAGTACTTTTACCCATTTTAAAAAACAAATTACAATTACAACAAGTACCCATTCCACTACTGTCGCCTGATTGTCGCACAAGCTGAGGGTTTGTTGGCGAGCGAGAATACAAAAACAAAACAAATGCGCAGTGACGCCTTCGCGTCGCACAAGTAAAATCTTAAAAAAAGGTTCGACACTTGCAAAAACGAAACGGATTTCTGCTTCTTAATGAATAAGTGCGTACACAATTAAGTGAACAATGCGCTTGAAAATAATTTTCATAATTTTATGTACATGCATCACTTCGCACAGTGCATATTCTTTTTTTTTCAAATTTGTGTGCCTTTGACAATTGATTTACGACCCAAGTAGCGTTTGTTGTTGTTGTCAGTTTTGTTGTTGGGCCCGCACTGCTACTTTTTGTTGGTGTCATTGATTTTAAAAAAACAACAACAACATAACAAAACTTGGTGCGTCTAGAAAAGTTTCCCACACCAGAATATGTTATGGGGGTGGATTCGCTAACTTGCTGCTTATAACACAATAACATTATTGATATATTATTGATATACAATTTCGAATAAGCAAAGGGCGTTCACATAATTTGAAATCTCGCTCCGATCATGCTCCTTTTTTGTTGCTCATTTACGTTCACTCTCTATTTTAAGTGCGCGCTTTGCATGTCAATCATAAAGTTTAATAACCCTAGCTCCTCCGCACACTCACTAAATTAAAGCTAAAGGCAATATACAATTTACTTAACTGCAGCCTCTTAGATATGTTTTGCATTGATTCAGTGCGTGTGAAGAAGGTAGCGATACTACGCTCTTTGATTGACTTGCAGAGCGCGCGCATAGATAAGAGAATTAGCCGAAATAGTCAACAACGAAGGCGCGATTTAAAAATAATTTGTCATCTAGCGCCGAACATGAAGATCGGTGCGCGAGCGAATCTGAAAACAAGTAAGAAGGTTTAAGCCGAAAATTCCCGACTAAAAGATACCCTGAACCCGTGAATAAAAATGACTTGCAGAAGTGAGTTTTACTTGACTTTAACTTTAATTTAAAATATCTCGAGTGTTTCTTAACTGATTTGGATCAAATTTTCATGGAAGTTATCCATAGTTTCAACTTCTATTTTTAAATTTTCTTAATTCGAAATTTTTTTGTTATCAATTCCATATGTATATCGAAAGCAAGAATAGTTATCGATAGTTTGAAATAAAGTTGATCTGCCTATGGCTTAGGAGAAGTTATGCTCCAATTTTGAAGTCTCTAGGTCTTTTAGTCTTTGAGATTGACGCGTTCATACATACGGACGAACGGACGGACAGACGGACAGAAGGACAGAAGGACAGAAGGTCATGGCTATATCGACATGGCTGTTGATGCTGATCAAGAACATATATATTTTATATGGGGTTGGAGATGCTTCTTTCTGCCTGCTCAAAACAATTATACCCTTTTTTACCCATTTCATGGTTCAGGGTATAAAAAATTTAATATTTAACGCATCGATTGCTTTCAAAACAAAGTTTTCCTATATTTTGTAGCCACAGTAAGATAACAGAGAGAAGAACAAAGAAGAAGAAATATGACTGTTCATGGTACTCACTGCAAGCAGCATGCACAGCTGCGGGAATATATGCATGTCTGCATCACAAAGAGCGGCTTTAAGCTTAATCAGCGCGCGCGTCGCTCTTATGACTGCAGCTAGATATAAATAATTTGAATGCAATCATGCGTCTTTGTTGTTATTAACGCTCACTCTTTTGTTTATGCGCGCGCTCTGCATGTCAAACATAAATCTTAATATCCCTATCTCCTCCGCGCTCACTTAGCTAAGCTTGCCATAACTAAGAGGCTGCAGTTAACGGAATGGCATTGCCTAATTTAACCACCCATACCTAGCTCTTAGGTGCATGCGTTGTATGTTAAAGCTCGGTGTCTGTTGCTTAGAGGAATAACTGTAATGCTCTTTCCAACATTATGTTTTTGCATATGTTTTGCAATGGTAAGAGAATTGGTTATGCATTTTAGTTCATATTTAATGTGAACAAAAAAAAGTTACTTTTCGTTTCAGTGAATATTAAGGATAATAATAAAATCGAAAGTTGATATTTGAATCAGTGAGTTTTTCAATATTCTGATTTTCGTATTATATGTATATACATGCCTTTAATATTACGTATATATATAAGTTCATATAAAATACGTATTTTATGATAAGTGCAAAAATTTAATTGCTATTATTAAGATATTAAAATAACGATCAACGCATTTTAATTTCTTTTGTTGTTTTTAAACACTAGAAAATTATGTCGATTTTCGACTTAATAATTTAAGCCACATTATGTATAGTTGACTTCTATTTTGCATATTATATAATAGTTATATAGACGCTGCTTTAGTGCATTTAAAAATCAAATAAAACTAAGCAGTCTTAATATTCTATTAATTTAATATAAGTTGGTTTATTCAATTTTATTGAATTCTATACTTACGTATAGACACTGTAACGTTGTAACAATCGTTTTACAGTGAAGTCAATTTACTCACAGCCAAATTAAAATATGTCTATTGAAGCTTTAGATATTAGTGGTGTTCTGGTGCCGCATTCAGTTGTTGCCATAATTGGTGATGGAGCCTGTCTTTTTAGATCTATTTCCTACCTTTTATTTGGTAGGCAAGGCTTCCATGGCACCATACGCCAAAATATTGTTGAACATGTTGTAACCAACTGGCAAACAAATGCTTGCTTCAGCATAAACTTAAATGGAGAGTTTTATAGCTGTTCTGAACAATATGAGTGCGCTATGTCATACTCAAATACTTATGGTACTGCATGTGAGCTTCAAGCAGCAGCAGGAATTTTTGCTGTAAATTTCCAAGTTTTTCAAAATGGAAATTTATTGCTAGCATTCGGAAATAATATGCATCCTGTAAAAAGATTGCGTTTTACCGGCGAATTAATGAATGGACATTTTGATGTTTATATTCCTTTAGAGGAAGTATTAACTCAAGATTCTGATACTTCAAATGAATGTATAACTGAAAATGTTAAAAGTCCTGTTAAAAGACGCAGTCGGTTCACCCGCAATACAGAAAAAGAGGTAAAAAATATAGTGATATCAATAGGGGTAAGCGCATAGAAGCATCAAAAAGATATCGTGTTAATAATCCAGATGTTATTAGAGTTGTAATGAGAAGAGATCAGACTAATAATCCTGACGCTCATAGAGTTGCAGTGAGAAGACATCAGGATAATAATCCAGATGCACATCAAGAAAGGCGTTTGCGTGCATGGAGTGTTAAAGCCATGTCTGGCTTAAACTATGATTTTGAAATAGCTTACAAGTCAGATAAAATTACTCAACTTGGTAGTATGAATTGATATGCAAACATTGTAATGCTTTAAAATGGAAAAATGAGCCTTTGGGTGGCTGTTGCAAGGCAGGAAAAGTTAAACTTTCACAAAATAAAAGTTTGCCTGATCCACTTAAAAGCTTAATAATTGGTGGACATCCAAAGCATGATCATTTCATTGATCGTATAAGAAAGTATAACAGCTGCTTTCAAAGGACTTCTTTTGGAAGTACAAAAATTATAAATGAAAGTTGGTCAACCTTCAAAGTCCAAGGACAAGTGTATCACCTAATTGGTAGTGTCCAATCTTTGGCAAATGAAGAAATGCAGTTTCTTCAAATTTATTTTGTTGGTCATGATGAAAAGGAAGCTCAACTACGTTGCAAAAATATTTCAAATTTTGATTTAAGCGTAATAAAGGATCTTCAATGTATGTTTCATCATCATAATCGTTATGTTAAGGATCTACAAATGGCTCTCAATAAAATACCAACAAGAACTAAAGACTATAAATTGATTATACATGCTGATCGAACACCCGCTGGTGCTCATAAAGGGCTTTACAATGCACCTCAATCAAGCGAAGTAGCTTTAGTTATTGTTGGGCAGCAATTTGAAAAGCGCGATATTATTATTGAAAGCCATAATAATAAATTACATCGTATAAGTGAGGTGCATCGATCATACGATGCCTTAGAGTACCCTTTGATATTTCGTTATGGCGAAGATGGCTATTCAGTGGATATACCACAATGGAATCCATTATTGAAAAAGAGGAACCAAAAATAAATGATATCTGCGTTAAGCTTTTACAGCTATAAAATAATGATTCGTCAATCTGAGATAAAAATTTTAATTTATTGTCGTTCCATTTTTTGTCAGTTTTTGGTTGATATGTATGCTAAAATTGAAACAGAAAGGTTAAATTATATTCGCTACAATCAAGCGAAACTTAGAGCATATACATATATACATCTACAAGATGCAATAGGCCAACAAGATGTTGTCGCAGCTCAACTTGGTCAGATGGTAATTTTACCATCTTCTTTTACAAGCTCTGCACGATATATGCATGAAAAGACTCAAGATGCTATGACATATGTTCGCCATTATGGGCGACCAGATCTTTTCATAACATTCACATGCAATCCACAATGGAATGACATCAAAAGTGTTTTATTACCGGGTCAAAAATGGCATGATCGTCACGATATTATAGCTCGAGTTTTTCATTTAAAAGTTAAAGCTTAATGTCACTATTGATAAAAGGTTCTTTGTTTGGAAGCGTGCAATGTTTCATGTACTCTGTGGAATGGCAAAAGCGGGGCTTACCACATATACATATTCTGCTTTGGTTGGAAAATACAATAAGACCAGATAAAATTGATAAAATTATCTGTGCCAAAATACCAAACGCAGATGAGGATCCTTTGTTATTTAACATTGTTAAGTCAAATATGAGTCATGGTCCTTGCGGTGCATTTAATAATAAATCGCCATGCATGAAAAATGTACCAAAAGGTTTCCTCGAGAATTACTTAAAGAAACTGTGACTGGAAAAGATAGTTCCCCTCTATAACGTAGAAGAGCGATAGAAGATGGTGGTAATGCAATTAATATAAATGGTAATTGCATAGATAATCGTTGGGCTGTGCCTTGTAACTGTGTACTATCAACAAGAATTCACTAAATAGAGCTGCCAAACAGCAAAATTCCATTATTCAATTGGAGCTCGTAACGTAACTAACCGTAGCTACCACTCGCTCTGAGAGCGCACTTCGGGCTTTTCTCGTGCTTCGTGTGTCATTCGCCAGCCATTTCGCTTCCTAACTTTGCTACAACATTTTTGTTGAGAGCACAAGCAGCCAGCCATACTCTGTGTATGCGCCGCTAGCCTGCGATTTTCTAGCGCGCAGTGGCTTCTTCAATTGCTGTACCCCCATTTTTTTCCTTGTATTCCTTATGTGCTCTTATTTTATTGCTTATTTTACTGCGTCGACCTAGCACCAGCAAAGCAAATGAGCGAATTAATATAAACATACATATATAATATATATGTATGCAGTTTTGGTGGTAGCCAGGCATTGATTTTGGATTTTTGCTAGCCGAAAGGCTAGCTACCATAAGCATGTGTGTGTCCCTGTCTCTATGCATGTCCATATTTTAATGTATGCGTACCATTTGCCAGGCAATTCATTGACCTTCCCTCAATTTCGGCAAACGCTAAACAGCCAAATTTTATATTAAATTTGTATTATGCCTTCAAAAACCCAAGAAAAACCAGAAGAACAATACTTCCAAGGCAGTTAGTGAATTCTTGTTGGTACTATTGAGAACATTTGAAGCTCACATAAATGTTGAGTATTGTAGTTCTGTAAAGTCCACGAAAGTGGCCGTTTTATAAGTAGCTCAGAAGCGGTATGGAGAGTCCTTGCATTTCCCATACATGAACGTTTTCCGGCTATTACACACTTAGCTGTTCATTTAGAAAATGGTCAACGGATATATTTTAACCCCAATAATCCGCAACAATTACTTGACAGATTAAGCACTACTCCCAAAACCACTTTGCTAGCCTTCTTTGAGCTATGCACACGTGATGAGTTTGCAAGAACGCTTCTATATTGTGAAGTTCCATCGTATTTTACATGGAACAATAAAGTATATCAAGAAAGTAAACGAGGGCATGATGTACCAAATTTTCCTGGAGTAAAAAGAGATTCAGCTTTGGAAGAGTTTACACTATTCATCCTAATAATACAGAATGTTTTTATTTAAAGCTTCTATTATACGAAACGATACTACATAGCGTTGAAGCAGAAGAGGGAGAAATCTATTATTTAGATGCACCTGGTGAAACAGGTAAAACGTATTTTTTAAATTTATTATTGGCAAAGGTACGGCAAAGCAAAAAAATTGCATTGGCCGTTGTTTCTTCCGGTATCGCAGCCACTTTACTATATGGTGGTCGCACAGCGCATTCTACACTTAAGATTCCATTTAATTTGATTCATTTAGAAACACCACATTAGTAGTAGGAGAATGGTGGTTCTTGAACGGGAAGTAGCTGTCACTTTAATTAGCCCCAATCATAGTTTATGACCCCGTAAAGTAATATGATCCCTTAATTTTTGACACTTTTATCCCCCCCAATACTATAATTTATGACCCTTTTTTTAACACTTTTATTACCCGCTTATACTATAATTTATGACCCTTTTTTTAACACTTTTATCACCCCCTAATACTATAATTTATGACCCTTTTCCCATGATCGTGCCCCGCTTTAATTAGACTAGGAATTAAGGACAAAGGCATGACATTCCTAGCCGCATTGTTATGGTTGCGAGAATCAGTGATCATAGAAACTGGTGTTAAGTGTACATCTGTTTGAACGTGCGTTGTCTTTTACCCCCTGCAAGCAAGCCACGACATGCATTGTTATTGTCAAGAGCAACAGCAACAACAGAATCCTTGAGAATCAGTGATCATAGGATCGGGTGTTAAGTGTGTAGCTGTTTTAGGTGCGTTGCCTTGAACACGTGCAAGCAAGCCACAGCATACATTGTTTTTGTCCACAATAACAACAACATTCATGTGGGTTTGTGAGCAAGGGATCGGGTGTAAAGTTGTGAAAATCGGTGTTCACACTATAAGTTTTGGATATGTAACCAAGTTGTATTAGAGTCAAGTGTGCTCCTGTTTGACAAGCAGGCCATAAACATTGATCTTAATGGTTGTGATAATGACAGGATCAGTTTTAGCTATTTAACCATTTAGTGCTAGAGTCAAGTGTGCTTCAGTTTTAAAGTGCGCTAGTCAAAGGTAAAGTACAATAGTTGGCTAATGTGTTATAGGTAAGATAAGAGAGAGAGTCAATTGTGAGCAGGTTTGTTAGATACGAATAAGTAGATAAGAGAGAGTCGAGAGGGTGGCTGTTTGACGTGCGTTGCCTTGCACACCTGCAGGCAAAACATAAACAATGAATGTTTGTGAAAACCAGTGATCAAAGAAAAAAAGGACACAAGATTGTGCTTGTTTGAAGTACAATAGTCAAAGGGCAGTATGTTCGTAGGCCGCATGGTTATGATCAAAAGCAACAAGCAAGGTGGTATGTTAATTGATTGTTCCTTCTTCTAACGCACACCCAACTTATTCGCTTCTTACGTTTCTAACCTTTGTTTGCATATATCTGTTTTGATTATTGCACTGAATTCTGTTACTTTTATAGAGCTAATTAGTATAGCTTTTAATAAACCAATGAACACATTTTAAATTGGTGTACTTTGTTAAGAAACTATCAAATTATGTTTTTCGTATGGGTATGTTTTAATTTTATTTCATACAAGTGGAAACGTTGCAGTCGGACGCACCCGACTGCGGCATACTCGATACCAGTATTTAAACCACTTAAAAAGAGGCGTGATTGCAAAAGGGTACAGATGGGGCAGGGGTTTGCGCTGCCCTAAAGATTCTGCCACCAACTATCTTCCTTCCAAATTTAGTGACTCTAGCTCGAAAATTTTAAGAAGTGGGGAAAGAAAGGCTGGATGCTGTATGGGTGGGCATGGCATCCAAAGTTTTGATGCAGATCTGTGTGGAATGTCAATTGCTATCTTCATACCAAATTTGGTGACTCTAGCTCGAAAATTGGAAAAATAAGAGAAGGGGGCTGGGGGCGGTATGGGTAGGCGTTGCAGCCAAATTTTTGATGCAGACCATTGTGGAATGTCAATTGCTATCTTCATACCAAATTTGGTGACTCTAGCTCGAAAAATGTTAAAAGTTGGGTGAGGGGGGCTGGGGGCGGTATGGGTGGGCGTGGCATCCAAAGTTTTGAAGCAAATCAGTGTGGAATGTCAATTGCTATCTTCATACCAATTTGGTGACTCTAGCTCGAAAATTGGAAAAAGTGTGGAAAGGGGGGCTGGGAGCGGTATGGGTGGGCGTGGCATCCAATGTTTTGATGCAGATCTGTGTGGAATGTCAATTGCTATCTTCATACCAAATTTGGTGACTCTAGCTCGAAAATTGTTAAAATGAGAGAAGGGGGGCTGGGGGCGGTACGGGTAGGCGTTGCAGCACATTCATCATTGCTTGGATGTACTGAATAAATCCGGCCAATCGCATCGGTGGAATATACATTTGTATATCCTGGAACTGGTTTTCCTTGTTTCCGTCGTATAAATCTCCTTGAGGATTGATTCCAGGTATAATATTTTGGCATTTCAGAATATAGCAATGTTTGTGCGAAATCATCGTTTTGGCATGTCTCAAAAAAACTGGTTAATGTAGTAGATGGTGGCTGAGCAGCTCTTTGTACTGCGTTCTGTGCTGTAAAATACACTCTTTGTCCATTTTCTAAATGCACAGCTAAGTGAACAACAGAAGGGTGTCTCTCATGAATAGGAAAAGAAATATTCGCCAAACTGCTTCATTACTACTGACATAGCGGCCCATTTGGTATTGGGTAACTTCATCATTGGAATTCTCTGCACCAATTCCAATCACAGCCATATCACTCCCTTTGGTTACATATTTACAAATGTATTTAATGGATTTCACTGAATGGCAAGATTCAACGTTGATGTGTGCTTTGAATGTCTTTGATAAAATGGGTGAATATGGAACAATCCAACGATTATCTATTTCAACATCTTGTTGATTTAATTTGACAATAGTTGATTTTCCATTGTCTGCTGTCGATCTGCGACGATACAATGAATAACCGTCATTACCAGTAATTGTTTCCGATATAATGTCCGGGGATATCGTTTTGAACATTACCATCCATCATTAACGGTGAATTTTGATTAAGAGTTCCACAGGGACCATGTATCATGTTTTTGATAACTACCTCATGCAATCCAGGATCTACTTGTACATTAGGGATTTCAGCTGATATCACTGCATCAACTTCATTTGGCCTTATCTTTTCAACCAACCAAATCAAAATGTGTGCATGTGGGAATCCTCGTTTCTGCCACTCCATAGAATACATCCAGCAGCGTGTCTCACCAAACACATTATGTTTTACGATGAAATCCATTAAAGATTTCAATTTTTGTCTAAAGACTTTGGCTGTAATATCATGACGATCAATGGGTGATGGCGGATTGCATGTAAATGTGATGAACAAATCTGCTGTACCATAATTACGAACATACGACATGGCATCTTGAGCATATTCGTGCATACGCCGAGGGCTTCCGATGTATGTTGCTGGAAGAATAGTCATCCGACCGACATTCTGTGCATTTCCATCAGTATTAATCGCATCTCGAAGGTGAATATACTCTTCAGATCGGAGTTTGGTTTGATTCAACCTGATGAATGTTAATCTCTCCGTTTCAATTTTAACATACATGTCAACAACATATTTGTGATATAATCGCCGACATTTCAATATGTGATTATCTTCATTTTCCCGAATCATTAGGCGGTATGAATAATAGTTCATTGAACTGACTTTTTTGTTGGTTTCAGAACCTGTAAATAGATTTTGTTTTAATAACATTCAAATATAAAATTAAAATACATAATATAATGACTGAGATTTTTAGTTACCTGTAATGGGATTTATCATTTTTATTGAGAAATCGTAGCCATCTTCACCTTGCCAAAATATAATGGGATATTGCAGTGCATCATATGAGCGGTGTGTTTCCTTTGTACGTTGTAATTGATCATTCCGACGATGTAAAACAATATCACGGGATTCCAAGTTTTCTCCAACTACAACGATAGCAACTTCATCAATAGTTGGTGCATTAAAACGTCTTGTATGTTGACTTGCAGGTGTTTTATCAGCTCTGATTACAATTTTGTGATTATCGGATGGCATCAGATCCAGGGCAGTTTTAAACAATATAATCAATTGATTGTGTTGATGAAATAAAGTTTGTAATTGTTCTACAATAGATCTCTTTACTAAATTGTTATGTGCACAACGCAGATCAATTTCTTGTGGTGAATTGCCCATAAAATAAATTTGCAGGAATTTGTTGTCGTTATCTGACACTGGTAACAGTGAACCTGCTCTGTGATATATTTGCCCTTGTATCTGCAAATAAAAAAAAATATTATGGTGTGGTATAAATTAATGGATTGTCAGTGATCAAACTTAAATAATATTTGTAAATCTTAAGAAGTATATATATAGCTTTAACTAATATCTATCAAATATAAAATATAATATAAGTGTCACTGAAACTGAATCACCATATAATATGATGACTAAGTGATATATAAGTGATTAAGAAATTGAAGATTAGTGACACATCTTAACTTTGGTGACAGAAAATTTTGTTCGCTAAAATAATTATGAGTAACTGCTATAATACATACCTTGAAAGTTGGCATAAGATTTTCCCGAACTACATTTGTTGCCCCAAATGAAGTCATTTGAAAGCAATGGTTATATTGTTGGATATATGTCAAAAAGTGTATAGAATCTGTTCCTATTCCTGAAACCAATGAGTACAATGGTTCTGGTGGTGGATCCAATGGTATCAACTTCACTTTACCATTTGCGCAACACATTCCATTGGCTTCGTTTTTGTATTTTAATGCCTTACAGTGTGAGCAAACCGAGTTCATAGAACCAATAACAACACATTGGTAGTTACTGTAGTCAATTGACACATCGTAACTGAAAGCAGCTCGATTCAAACTTGCGTGATTATTAGTTGAATGTCGCGCTCGCGCTTCACGCGTTTGTGATATCCGAATTCTTTCACGTTCATTTCCGTCGTCACGTTCTTGTGCAGTACGATTAGATCGGTAATTAGCTTGGTTTGTAGCATTTCTGGTTCTTCTACCTAAATTGCTTCGTCTTATAGGAGGCATATCAAATATAAATAATTTTTTTACTAATCACGAACTAAACAAACACTAACTAAGTAAACACTCTGCACAAAACACAATCTTGTTGATTTAATTTGTTTTCTATTCAAACTTATCAGTCTCAATAAACAATATAACATTCTTACAATAAATGTGGGAGTGCCCTGGTCAGTCAGCTGTTGAAACGTGGTTTAAAGGTTATTATCGGTTAGCAGACCTGCCATGCCTTGCGAACGCCGATGTGACCGTAGGTATCGGTATCGATTAGTTTTGATAGCGTCGGATCGTCGTAGGCGAAAGATCGTTCGACCAAAGCGTCATGACTTTTTCAAAACACGATATACGAATTTGTTTCGTGTATCAGTTGTGAAAAGCAAACTCAGTAGATTAGGAACAGACAACTTTTTTTTTTTAAATTTGATATGACTTGAAGTCAAATTCTTTAAGCCGTAAAAATAATAAAACACTGTTGTTTGACTGTTGTAATGACGTGGAAACTGATGCATTTTATCTCGCGTGCCGAAACTAATACAAAAGAAACGCGAGTTTCGGAACGCGACATTAAACTCCACCAACTATGTATTCTGTGCTCCAACGCACACACGCACATTGTTTTGATAGATATGATCTTTGACGTTAGGAACACATCTACATTGCTTAGACAACAGTGAGTGCTTGTAATTTAATATGAACTTTATACCATAGCAATAAGGCTCAAATTGACTACGTTTTAGTTACAAACCATTTGTATGGGAAAAAGAAAAGGGCTATTTTTAGGGTTTTTACAGCAATAATTCAAATTTTTCTCGCCGTATAAACCATCCTTGAACTTCAACGAACATTTAGAAAAAAGATTTGGCCAAATTGGTCCAGGCGTTGTTGAGTTATGCGCTTACCAACACATTTTGCGATTCAATTTTATATTATATATATATATATATATATTTTTTTTATATTTTTTTATAGATTTTTGTAGTATGTTAAATTTGAGATTTATATTAAGCTTGTTCCGTTGAGGGATTTAGCAAACACAAACACCGAACATTAAGATTAATGACATATAGTTATAGCCGGTAGAACACACAAGTCATACTCCATGATTTTGTTTCGGCTTTATAAAAAGCTTTTTTAAGTCAATATTATAAGCCTTAGTTCTAGTACTCACTTGAAAGCTTAACGAAGTTCGTGTAGCTGGTATAATAAATCATGTTTTAACAAACTAATTTTGATCTTAATATTTATACTTCATCGTTTATTGAGATTATTGTTATTATTATATTTTTCTAATCCCCATACATTGGATTCCGTTCTATCTCAGTAATAATTTATTTTGCTTATACATTCTTTAAATTCCTTAAGGTAATCTTTTAGGCTTATTAAATAATCTTTTCCTTAACTTTCCCTCTGATCGCTTTAAGATTTTCATCAAATGACACTTTTCATATTTAAGATATCCGTCAGACTATTTCTTATACTCAACTAAAATTATTTCATCAAACTCACATATCAAATCAATTTCTAAAATAAAGAAAATGAAAACAGTAAGATGTTCTTAGCATCTTGATTTTTTTTTTTCTAAACGGGTTTTACCAACTCTTTCTCAGTATGCTACCTACGATAAAAATGTATAAAGAATGTGTTTTACTGACTTCAAAAATTCTTCTATTGACGTTGTATATTTAATCGTTTTCTTCAACTTAGTATTCTACAGATTTTTAAACATTTTATGTTATGTAGTTAGCTATTTTGACTAGGCTTTACGCTTAAAACGAGATAGATTGTATTATTGTCCTTAACAAGTTAACTTAATTTTAACAGGGAAATCGATCGGATATTGATTTTTCACTTTATAATTGATTGCTTTAATATTTTAACTGTCAACCTATGTACATTTCTACTTTTTTAGTGATTATGTTAGATTATGTTAGATCCAAACTCATTGCTTAAACTTACATAATTTCGTTACTATTTTTTTAAATTGATGGATGGTAATATTTAATTTCATTATTCTCCCCATTTTTCTTGCATTTAATAGGAAGTGCATTGAACTAGCTTAACAGTTCGAGATATGAGCCTTACACTGTTTCGAAAAGTATGAATACGTTAAATGTTTTAATTTAAGGGTTAAGTATCTATTAGATGCCATGTTATTAGGGCGTATTTATTCATATAATTATTATAATTATTTCTTAAGGAGACTTATTTTCTTTAGTGCTCAAACTTATTGTCGCTAAAGGATTTATTTTTTCATGATCTGAGTTATTTATTTTATTCGTGAAACCATTGTATTGTGTTTTATTATTCTTGAACCTTTGCATAAATCTTGAATTTGGATGGCAAAATACGGTTGTGATGTACTAAAGCTAGAGATGCCTTAAAAGTCGGTATTTTGCAAAACAGGCGGTAATGTACGTTAACTATCACCGGATTGAATTATACCCACTAAATATTGGTATTTTCTGTTTTTTCTTCCTATGCATTAGTCGTTTTATACACCCTAGCTCTTGATCCTGTTTTTTGATTTTAGATTAGGGTCTGATTTTATTGTATACTGTTTGTTGAGGAGGCTCCATATTATAAGATTTGATTCAGTAATTGTATGGTAAGATTTATTCTTCTTTTTTGTGGTTGTATTTAAGAGCACTAGTTGTGTGTATGTTAAACTAATAAAAAGAGCGCGAGCAAGTCATTTACAATAATTTTCACTAGTTTAGGATTCATGGTCTTAAAACTGTTGGACTTCATCGTAAGTAGTTTGCTAGGCTATATTCTATTATGATTCTTGTGGGCTATAATTCGTACATTGAAAGAGCGAGATAAAGTTGTTCTTGTTTAGGTCCACAATCTATTTTCTTGGTCCATTTTCCTTGGAATATAATACGGCAGGGAGTAAGATTTAAAAGTAGTATGTCATTCCATTCTAGTAACATTTGTATATTGTTTTAATTATTTTGTTATTTAATTTTTAATTTTATTCTTTTATGTTATTTGACTTTATATATTGCCTTTAAATTAAATGGTTTTGCCTATCAATTTTTGAACCGAGACATTGTATTTTTTCTGTGCTGCATAAACGAAAGCATGCTTGATCTCAGATATGTTTATTCTTAATCAATATTTAGATCAACACCGTAAGCTTCCTAGATCCATATGTCTGTATCTATATTTTATCAGCTTTTAGGTATTGAGATTAAATTTTGCTCAGAATCTAATCGCTGACTTAAACATATGAGTGTTACAGCTTTCACACGACGCTTTTAAGAACAATTTGCTTGCCTGAGCTTGGTAGGTTATACAGTTAAAAAAACAATTAGTGGAAAGACGGAACTGTCTTATAGAATTTCTTCAACATTATTAGTTGGTTCTTTCCCTTTCGCTTTTTATCACGCACTTTGAGATTATCATATTACTTAATGGAATGTGCTCTATGTTCCTGATTGTTTGCTGATTATTGTTGTTAATTATTATTTTGTTTATTTATTTCTTTTGCATCTCATATAGTATTTTACCTTATGTTCCTTTTTTTCGCTTCACTTTTATACTTACTCTAATAATTTATCATATGTTTCCCACAATTTATATTCAATCGCCCTTTATTTGACAATAACTGGGGTGTTAAAAACGGAAGTTTGTAGTAGTCTCGACTATGACTTCACGATTTAATGTAAACCATAATAAATATTTTGGGTATTACATTGTTCGATCAAATTTCCTCCGAATACTTTATAAATTTTTTAATAGCTCTTGGTGCTTGATAGTCGTTGTCTAATAATTCATATAATAATTTATATCCAAATTATATATTTTGTGGGCTGGTGTGTTAAAAGTTTAAGGTGTGAGCCTTGGAAAGTAGCTGGAAATAATATAAATCAGGGGATCTAAAATCGGTGCAATTAGAACAGTGAAATACTATTCAAATAAGGCGCCTACACGCAAACTGTACATTATCTAGGTAAAACTTTATTATGTGTATACGAGTGATGGTCCAGGTGAGGATCGCTTCGTAGCATGGGAGGGTGGGGTGTCAAGTGATGATGGTGAGCGATTGAGTCTTTTTAGGATGCCAGCCTGCCATAAACAATAACAGTACTTTTAATTTAATATAAGTAAATATTGTGTGTACCCGTATAACAGCTTACTTTATTTTAAATGAAAATATCACAACTTTCCTTCATCAGTTTTAGATTAATGGCTTCGTTTCAACGCCAGTTTTGTCATAAAGCGAAAGGGAAAGAACTGAGCAAAATTTAATCTCAATACCTAAAAGCTGATAAAATATAGATACAGACATATGGATCTAGGAAGCTTACGGTGTTGATCTAAATATTGATTAAGAATAAACATATCTGAGATCAAGCATGCTTTCGTTTATGCAGCACAGAAAAAAATACAATGTCTCGGTTCAAAAATGATAGGCAAAACATTAATTAAAGGCATATAAAGTCAATAACATAAAAGAATAAATTAAAATTAATAACAAATAATAAACAATATACAAATGTTACAGAATGGATGACTACTACTTTAAATCTTACTCCCTGCCGTATTATATGCCAAGGAAAATGGACCAAGAAAATAGATTGTGGACCTAAACAAGAACAACTTTATCTCGCTCTTTCAATGTACGAATTATAACCCACAAGAATCATAATAGAATATAGCCTAGCAAACTACTTACGATGAAGTCCAACGGTTTTAAGACCATGAATCCTAAACTAGTGAAAATTATTGTAAATGACTTGCTCGCGCTCTTTTTATTAGTTTAACATACACACAACTAGTGCTCTAAAATACAACCACAAAAAAGAAGAATAAATCTTACCATACAATTACTGAATCAAATCTTATTATATGGAGCCTCCTCAACAAACAGTATACAATAAAATCAGACCCTAATCTAAAATCAAAAAACAGGATCAAGAGCTAGGGTGTATAAAACGACTAATGCATAGGAAGAAAAAACAGAAAATACCAATATTTAGTGGGTATAAACCAATCCGGTGATAGTTAACGTACATTATTTTAAAAACACACTACGATTGAAAATTTTAAGTACTCTACCGCCTGTTTTGCAAAATACCGACTTTTAAGGCATCTCTAGCTTTAGTACATCACAACCGTATTTTGCCATCCAAATTCAAGATTTATGCAAAGGTTCAAGAATAATAAAACACAATACAATGGTTTCACGAATAAAATAAATAACTCAGATCATGAAAAAATAAATCCTTTAGCAACAATAAGTTTTTAGCACTAAAGAAAATAAGTCTCCTTAAGAAATAGTTATAATAATTAAATGAAGAAATGCGCCCTAATAACATGGCATCTAGAACAAAAAGGTTTTGTTTCTCATTAAAATTAATAAAGCACCTACAAAAAAAAAAAAAATAAATAAATAAATAAATATATATATTAAAAAAAAATAGATAAAAAAATATGGAAGTGAGATTTAACAAAACTGCAACTATCACAGTTAAGGATAAGAAGTGTAGATACTTAACCCATAAATTAAAACACTTAACGTATTCATACTTTTCGAAACAGTGTAAGACTCATATCTCGAACTATTAAGCTAGTTCAATGCACTTCCTTATTAAATGCAAGCAAAATTGGGAGAAAAATGAAATAAAATATTACCATCCATCAATTATAAGAAATTAGTAACGAAATTTTGTAAGTTCAAGCAATGAGTTTGGAATATAAAAATCTAACATAATCACTAAAAAAGTAGAAATGTACATAGGTTGACAGTTAAAATATTAAAGCAATCAATTATAAAGTGAAAAATCAATATCCGATCGATTTCCCTGTTAAAATTAAGTTAACTTGTTAAGGACAATAATACAATCTATCTCGTTTTAAGCGTAAAGCCTAGTCAAAATAGCTAACTACATAACATAAAATGTTTAAAAATCTGTAGAATACTAAGTTGAAGAAAACGATTAAATATACAACGTCAATAGAAGAATTTTTGAAGTCAGTAAAACACATTCTTTATACATTTTTATCGTAGGTAGCATACTGAGAAAGAGTTGGTAAAACCCGTTTGGAAAAAAAAAATCAAGCTGCTAAGAACATCTTACTGTTTTCATTTTCTTTATTTTAGAAATTGATTTGATATGTGAGTTTGATGAAATAATTTTAGTTGAGTATAAGAAATAGTTTGACGGATATCTTAAATATGAAAAGTGTCATTTGATGAAAATCTTAAAGCGATCAGAGGGAAAGTTAAGGAAAAGATTATTTGATAAGCCTAAAAGATTACCTTAAGGAATTTAAAGAATGTATAAGCAAAATAAATTATTACTGAGATAGAACGGAATCCAATATATGGGGATTAAAAAAAAATAATAATAACAATAATCTCAATAAACGATGAAGTATAAATATTAAGATCAAAATTAGTTTGTTAAAACATGATTTATTATACCAGCTACACGAACTTCGTTAAGCTTTCAAGTGAGTACTAGAACTAAGGCTTATAATATTGACTTAAAAAAGCTTTTTATAAAGCCGAAACAAAATCATGGAGTATGACTTGTGTGTTCTACCGGCTATAACTATATGTCATTAATCTTAATGTTCGGTGTTTGTGTTTGCAAATCCCTCAACGGAACAAGCTTAATATAAATCTCAAATTTAACATACTACAAAAATCTATAAAAAAAAAATAAATAAAAAAAATATATATATATATGAAATAAAATTAAAACATACCTATAAGAAAAACATAATTTGATAGTTTCTTAACAAAGTACACAAATTTAAAAAATGTTCATTGGTTTATTAAAAAGTTATACTAATTCGCTCTATAAAAGTAACAGAAGTCAGTGCAATAATCAAAACAGATATATGCAAAGAAAGGTGAGAAACGTAAGTAGCGAATAAGTTGGGTGTGCGTTAGAAGGAGGAACAATCAATTAACATACCACCTGCATTTCATAGACGCTCGTGTATAGAATCGCATACGGGAGCGTGTTTTAATATAATAATACAAGCAGGATCACTTTCCCCTATAACACTTTCCCCCTCTAACACTTACTCTCTCTAATACTAACTCTCTCTTTCTCCCTCTAACACTTTCCTCCTCTTACAACTTTCCCCTATAATATTTCAAACTAAATCTGCAAGTCTCAATACTCTTGTGTTGATCTTGCTGCTGCTGCTGCGAAAAAAATTCCCATCACTTGCTTGCATAACACTCACGAATGTTGTTGTTCTTGTTGTTGTTGATGTTGCTTTTGATCTTTACAATGCGGCCTACGAATGTACTGCCCTTTGACTAGCGTGCTTGAATCAAGCACAATCTTGTCTCAATCCTTTTATTCTGTGATTACTGGTTTTCACAAACATTCATTGTTTATGTTTTGCCTGCAGGTGTGCAAGGCAACGCACGTCAAACAGCCGCCCTCTCGATTCTCTCTTATCTACTTATTCGTATCTAAGAAACCTGCTCACAGTTGACTCTCTCTCTCTCTCTATCTACTAACTTGTAGCTAAGAAACCTGTGCTCACTCGACTCCAGCATTTAATAGTTTCATAGGCAATGTACTTTGCTCACTGAAACTCACATACGGTGATACCTATAACACATTAGCCAACTAATGTACTTTACCTTTGACTAGCGCACTTTAAGCATGCACAATTTTGTCTCTAAGTCTTCCTCCCTCTAACACTTTCTTGCACACAGTATCCTTCTAACACTATCCCCCTCTTACTCTTTCCTCCTCTAACACCTTCTCCCTCTAACACTTTCCCCCTCTATCCTTTCCCCCTCTTACACCTTCTCCCTCTAACACTCCCCCTCTTACACCTTCTCCCTCTAACTCTTTATAATCTAAATGTACAAGTATCAATACTCTTGTTTAAAAACAATGTGTTGATCTTGCTGCTGCTGCTGCGACAGAAATTTCCCATCCTTGCACACATAACCCCCCCCCCCCCCCCCACACCATGAAGGTTGTAGTTGATGTTGTTGACAATTACAATGCACGTGTGCAGAGCAACGTATTTAAAACTGAAGCACACTTGACTCAAGCACTAAATGGTTAAATAGATAAAACTGATCCTGTCATTATCACAACCATAAAGATCAATGTTTATGGCCTGCTTGTCAAACAGGAGCACACTTGACTCTAATACAACTTGGTTACAAAGCTAAAACTAATAGTGTGAACACTGAGTTTCACAACTTGACACCCGATCCCTTGCACACAAGCCCACATGAATGTTGTTGTTGTTGTTGACAAAAACAATGTATGCTGTGGCTTGTTTGCACGTGTTCAAGGCAACGCACTTAAAACAGCAACACACTTGACACCCGATCCTATGATCACTGATTCTCAAGGATTCTGTTGTTGCTGTTGCTCTTGACAATAACAATGCATGTCGTGGCTTGCTTGCAGGGGGTAAAAGACAACGCACGTTCAAACAGATGTACACTTAACACCAGTTTCTATGATCACTGATTCTCGCAACCATAACAATGCGGCCTAGGAATGTCATGCCTTTGTCCTTAATACCTAGTCTAATTAAAGCGGGGCACGATCATGGGAAAAGGGTCATAAATTATAGTATTGGGGGGTAATAAAGTGTTAAAAAGGGTCATAAATTATAGTATTGGGGGGTAATAAAAGTGTCAAAACAAAGGGATCATATTACTTAATGGGGTCATAAATTATGATTGGGGGTAATTAAAGTGACAGCTACTTCCTGTTCCAGAACCACCATTCTCCTACTACTCACATTGCTCAATTTCAAAGCAATCTAATATTGCTGCTGTGCTCAAAGATTGCAAGCTTATTGTTTGGGATGAGTGTACTATGGCCCATAAAGGTGCTTTTGAATCTGTAGATCGATCTTTGAAAGACATTCGTGATAGTGAATACTTCCAGTGATCCCCAGAGGAACAAGAGCAGATGAAATAAATGCGTGCTTAAAGTCTTCAATTTTGTGGCCCAAAATACAGAAAATTGCATTAACGAAGAATATACGAGTGCACTTAAAAGGTGATAGCATCGCTGGTGCATTTGCAGAAATGCTTCTTCAAATAGGAAATGGATTATTTCCAACCCGTGATGACAACATATTTTTACCATCCACTTTGTGTCATGTTGTGAAAAGTATTGAAGAGCTAACTCGAAAAATTTTTCCGGATATTACAAATATCTCTTAAAAATCACTCGAATGGTTTTCAGAACGTGATATTTTGACTGCGAGAAAAGACAATGTATTGGAAATAAACGAGTTTTTATTAAAATCATTTCAAAGTGAAGAAATGACATATAACTCTATTGATTCTGTGACTGAAATCGAAGATGCAGTTCATTACCCCGTCGAGTTTCTTAATTCATTAAATCCGGCTGGCCTGCCTCAACATAAATTAACTTTAAAGATTGGTTCACCTGTAATGTTGATTCGCAACTTGAAGCCGCCAAAACTGTGCAATGGTACAAGATTGCAAGTTAAAGTCCTTCATAAGAATGTTGTCCAAGCAATTATCTTTACTTGCAATGGTATAGGGGAAACGGTTTTTATACCGATAATTCCATTAATACCTTCTGCTTCTGAATTGCCAATTCAATTTAAAAGATTGCAAATTCCTTTAAAAGTTGGCTTTGCCTTAAAAATTAATAAATCACAGGGACAAACTCTTAAATTAGCCGGACTAGACTTAGGTTAGGTTAGGTTAGAGCGTTTACCAAGGAGGGATACCCCCTCGGCGCACTTAGGCCGCACTCGGCCCATTGTGATGCCGCGAAAGGCTCTGAGACCCCTCTATAACTCTTGGTATGACTCCGCATCATGAGTCCATCCTGTGACTTGGATGTACCTTGCTACATCTTTGGGTCTTTTACTCGCAAGTTCAGATAGATCTTCGAAGAAAAATCACCAAGGATTCTTTGCCTAGTTTTGCATAAGGCCGGACAGGTACAAAGAAGGTGAAGAACTGTTTCTTCTTCCTCGTCTCTACAACTTTTGCAGAAGTCGTTGTGTGGACCAATAATCTGGCCTGCTACATCTTGGGTCTTTACTCGCAAGTTCAGATAGATCTTCGAAGAAAATCACCAGGATCTTTGCTAGTTTGCATAGGCCGGACAGTACAAGAGGTGAAACTGTTATTCTCCTCGTCTCTACAACTTTGCAGAAGTCGTTGTGGGACCAATATCTGGCCGCATGTGCCCCACAAGCCAATGCCCAGTCATCACTCTGGTATCCATAGAGCACTTGTTCCGGCTTAGGAGGCAGAGCTCATTTGATCTTTTCCGGCATCTGGTTGGCCAGGTTTGATGAGCAATACGTGAGCTGTGAGTGGAGAGCTGCCATACTCTGTTGGCTTCCATCTCGAAGAAATCTCTTAGGTTGAGTCTACAGGATGCCATAGGTATACCAATGCACTCTTTGTCTGGAAGGAGTTCCATAGTAGTTCCCAATCTGGCAAGTTCATCAGCGATGCAGTTGCCTTCTATGACCCTATGTCCTGGGACCCATACTAGGCATATGCTAAACTGCTCTGCCATCTTGATTAGAGATTTTCGACAGTTATGAACAGCCTTAGAGTTCGACGTGTACGACTCCAGCGATCTAATAGCTGCTTGGCTGTCTGTGAGGATATAGATTTTACTGACATTACACCGATGTGGAATGCAACTTAGTGACTCCTGAATTGCTAGCACTTCTGCCTGGAAGACGCTACAGTGGTCAGGGAGTCGAAAAGCTTTGCGTAAGTTAAAATTGGCGCAGAAAATGCCGCCTCCTACTCTACCGTCCAGCTTTGAGCCGTCTGTAAAAATTTCTATAGCTTCCGCAGGTCTTGCGGGCAAGCCTTCTTCCCAGTTCTCTCTAGTTGGGATAAGGATGTTAAAGGGAGTGTCTAAATACACCTGTGGGATCTGATAATCCGTATTGTCTGGTATGAGTGGATTGTCTCTCAAGATACTTGAATGTCCAAAGTCCTGGCCTATCCACTGTTTGGCTTCCCTCAATCGGAGCGCTGACATAGTAGCTATTTTCCGCCCCATCATTTCGACAGGTAGGAAGTGCAGTATGGCGTCAAGAGCGTTACCCGGGGTCGTACGTAAAGCTCTTGTTATGCGAGGCAGCATTCGCTGCACCCTTCCTAATTTCCTGGTGACTGTTTTCTTGTCAAATGCAGGCCACCAGACAGAAACACCATAGAATAAAATTGGTCTGACTACCGCAGTGTAGAGCCAATGGACAACTTGCGGAGTCATGCCCCATTTAAGTCCGATTATCTTCCTACAGGCGTATAGAGCAACATGTGCCTTCCTTATACGCTCTTCAGTATTGAGATTCCAGTTTAATTTCTTGTCTAGAATTAGACCTAGGTATCTTGCTGAGTCACTAAAGGACAGTTCTACCCCATCTAGAGTTGGTGGCTGTAGAGACGGAATTTTTTATTTCCTCGTAAACAGAACCAGCTCCGTTTTATCAGGATTAACTCCTAATCCAGATCTTTTTGCCCAACCGGAAAGCCTAGCAACTGCTTCCGTCATTCGGTCACATAACGTCTGCGGGAACTTGCCTGAAAAGGCTAGGGCAACGTCGTCTGCATAGGCTACCACTTTGCACCCTCCCCCATCCATGGACAGCAGCAGTTGGTTTACTGCTACGTTCCATAGAAGAGGAGAGAGGACTCCGCCTTGTGGGGTTCCACGATCAACGGATTTGGTGACAGTCACTGCCCCCAGTGCGGCCCTTAGGATCCTGCATTGGAGCATCTGATCGATCAGGTGCACAGTCAGGGAGTCAACCCCCAAATCCGTCAGCGAGTCGGTGATAGTTCTAGGAGTGACGTCGTTGAAATCTTCCTCTATGTCTAGGAACGCTACTAGCGTATAGTTTTCCCTGTGTATAGACTTTTCTATGTATGCAGTAAGTGCATGCAGTGCGGTCTCGGTAGACTTGCCCTTAGAATAGTCATGCTGAACTGGTGAGAGAAGCGATATGGGAATAGTGCTTCTCAAATGAAGACAGAGCAGCCTCTCCATCGTTTTCAGTAGAAAAGACGAGAGACTGATAGGTCGGAAATCTTTAGCTGTTGTGTGCGAGGGTTTTCCGGCTTTTGGGATGAAAACTACTTTCGATTCCAGCCAGAGCCTCGGGATTATACAACTTTTAAAACCCTGGAGAATATGTTCTTAAGCCAATTGATGGCTAATTTCCCCGCGGACTGCAATTGGGCAGGAATGATATTGTCTATTCCTTCTTCGGGAGCAAAAATATGTTTAAATTAGTGCTGCAAAAATATCGATATTTGGCGGTATCGATATTTTCGATATTTTGGGAGAAAAAATCGATTATATCGATTTATCGAATTTTAAAAAATATTTTTATTTTTTCAGCGACAATCACTGCAAGATTAAAAGAGAAAACAAAATCTTTTTAGAGATCAAACAAAAACTATTTATTAAATTCATCATTAACTTAAAACTAAAAAATCATAAGAATAATATATTCAAAAAAACAAATCAAATATTAATAAAATTAAAAAAATTAACAAACAACACAATTGCCTTCATGGCAGTTGCTTATTGAGATCAAAACCATCTATGGCAAAATCCACTGGTTTTTGCTTAGGAAAACTAAATTGTTAACTGTGTCAGATTCTAAGGAAGCTCTTTTTTTGTTTGCTATCATGCCAGCTTTGCTGAACACGCGTTCGCTCTCCGTGGAGGTGGCCGGAATACATAAATATTTCACTGCAAGCTTTTGAAGTGATACGTCGTTGTTGGCGCTCTGAAAAAGAATAAATCATTTACGAAACATAATCAATTTGAGCATAAGCGCTAAACTTACCTTCCAATACATAAGAGGGTCTTGATTTTCGTCAAGATTGTGACTCGTGTAGTATTGCCTGAGGTTTATTATAGAGTCAACTCTGTCGTTTTGCTTCTTTTGATCGATATTCCTTTTTACTCGTTTAAAAAATGGCTGGTTTGATTCGACTGGCTCTAGCGGCTTTGGGGAGATCTCTTGTGGCAAATGCACTGATTTGCTTAAAATTTTTAATTCGTTTTCCAGTATTTTGGTGGCTTCTTTGGTATGGACCGGAAACAAAAACCCCTCCTTTTTAAACCTAGGATCGAGCAGCGTTCCCAATCTTGTTGGTGTGCGGGACTCATTGTCCAGGAGCCTTGACCTAATTTTTGCCTCCAATAGATCACGCATTTCTCGACCTTCCTCCGTTAAAAGAGTATTTTTGAACAATTCCATTTTATCCAATAGTTCGCTGGTCAGAGGAATAACTAACGAAATCGTCACCGCAGTTGCAGAAGATGATTTTTTTGTTGCAACATCAAATGGCATTAGGAGATTAACCAGATCCTGCATAATGTTTATATCCTCTGCGGTCAGGGGTGGCGGTGCCTTAGCCGTGCTTAATAGGACCTTAGCAAGAGCATCTTTGGTAATCAATAATCTTTCAATCATATAGTAGGCGCTATTTCACCTGGTGGGCACTTCTTGCTTAAGACTGTACTTTTTGGCCCCTGGCGGTTGCGCGGCTTTAAACTTGGCTTTTGTAATGGTGCTCTTTTTTACAAACGATACTATGGCTTTGCATTTGGCAATTATTGGCTGCACGTTTTTCAAACAAAGTTCGTCCTTTACTATTAAATTAAGTGTGTGAGCGAAACACGGGATATGTGTCTTTTTTACAATTTCGCACATTTTTACCATAGTTCTATCATTGTCTGTGACGATGGCCGCAACTTTGTCGAATATATTCCATTTATTTAATACGATAATAACTGAGTCTGCAATATTTTGTGCACTGTGATTGGTTTCATCATTTAATGTATTGGTGGACAACACCGCAGAACGCAAAATGAACTCTTTGTCAATAAAATGGCAAGTTACTGTTATATAGGACTCATTTGCGAACGACGTCCACAAGTCGGTGGTAATGGCTACATTTTCAATTTTATCAAGTAAAGAGACCAACGCGTTCTTCATAGACACATACCTTGTCTCCATTTGATTGGTTTTCAATGTTGTTCTTGACGGCAATTCATAGCGTGGATCCAGAACTTTGCAGAATTCTCGAAATGATGCCTCTTCGACTAGACTGAAGGGCTGCATACTTGTGGAAACAAATTTTGCTAATGCACTGTCTGCTGTTTTTTTACGCTCGGACGTTGCCTCATATTTATTGGTTAAAAAAGGCAGAACGCTGCCGGAGGTAGTGGGCAGCTCATTCACTAGCAGCGTAGGGTGCATTCGTATCAAGTGGTTTTGCAGATTTGTGGTGTTTCCACTTGTTTTACACACTTTGCCACACTTCTTGCACATGGCACTACCACCATCCTTTGATTTTTCAAAAAAACTCCAGACTTTTGATTTGCCACTCCTGTCGGTTTTTTTAACATCTTCTGCAGCACCTAAAATACTCAAGAGCTATAAATTCATGTCTATACATTACTGTAAGTCAATTATACATACGTTTTCTGCCAACAAATTGGTCCATCCTTTGGCCAATCTTGTTCATTTAAATCAAACTAGAATAATTCAATTATTATAAATTTTGTAATAATTTGTCTAACTTTTTACTTACCCAGCCAACGCAAACGCAAAGTGTGACCATTATTTCGATATATCGATCTTATAAAAATGGATCGATATTTGCGCAAATTTTGACAATATCGATATAATCGATACTGAATCGATATTTTTGAAGCACTAGTTTAAATGTCTTTTTGCAAGTATGCAGGTTCTATATCTACCTTCAGTTCCAGCTACTAGTAGCTTGTGTTCATGTGTCCTCAGTCCAGAAACCACACACCCAGGGTTCCTGTATAAGGACTATGTCCACTGTACCCCTCTCCAGGTACAGCAGAAGAGCAGCCGATGCTGCCTTACTGTGGTGTAGATTTATCTGAAGAAGTCTCAAGGACATTCTTCAAATCCTTCTCCACCACAGTAATGTCGGCATCTTCATCGTCTTCTACCTCTATGTCTCCCCCGCTGTGGCCTAGCCGGGAGAGATCTCGAGCTAGCTCTGATGTCTCAGAGGCATAGCCTAATAGCTCCCCCTCATCTAGATCCTCGTCGTGGTCGATCTCCAGATCCGGCTCTTGCACGACGGACTCGTTGGCCTTGTCCAAGCGATACACCCTAACAGCCACGGTTTTAAAGCCGTACTGTAAGGTGTCGCCGGACTTGGCGAGTTGCTCGACAATCTTGTCGTTCAACACCAAGAAAATCTGGCGCCGTGGACCATCCGCCTTTTCCAATTTTGCCACCCGCCAGTCGCTTGACGGCAGCTGAGGGTTGCAAAATTGGTAGACCTCTAGGATCTCGGCCGGATCATCGGGTTTAGCCGAAACCCATACTCGAGCCCTAGGCCTGCTGGGCACATCCTTCCAGTCCACAGCCTCCAACTTGGCCCCAGGGTAGACCTCACCCAGGGCAGAAATGGCCTCTTTGTATATCTTGGCTGAGTGCATATCAGCGCATGCCACCACCTTAACGCAACCTTGATGCCAGCCGGCATCTTGGCATTAATGGTCCTCCATTTGCCAGCATGATCTGCATAAAAGCTCTTTGCAGCTCGTTCTCCACCCACGGCCATTGGCTATTCGGGATTTGACCCCCTCGCTGCCCTTATCCAGGACACCGGGAAGAACCTTACCCCTCGTCACCTCGGCGTAGGATTTCGTCCCGAGCTGCTGGCGCGATCGCTTGGCAAGTGGTGCGCTACTAGCTACCGGTAGCTGCCGCTTTGGCTTAGCGGCATCTGGCTCTTTCGCTGGAGCCTAGATACCAGTACAAGTACCGGCATTAGACACTGCGTGATCATCCCCCTGTAGCACCTGACGGCTGACGGCCCGGACTAGACTTAAGACACGATGGTTTTTCTCATGGCCAATTTTATGTAGCCTGCTCAAGAGTCAGTTCACCAAAAAGTTTATTTGTATTAGCACATGACGGAAAAACAACCAGTATCGTTTATAAAGAAGCTCTTAACAATTGTTAATAATTGCAAATTCAATTCAATAAGTGGATAAGGTCTACTGGGGAAACCACAATAAAAAAATACGCGCCTGATTCTCTACCTCAATGGTAACGTGGAAAAGAGAATATTAAATACTTTGCTTTAATATTTTGTGAAATATTTTCTAATTTATTTATTTTGTATCTATCTTCTATTGCTAATATTTATATACTCAATCCGCGCAGCGAAGTAAGCGGGCCACTTACTAGTATTTATATATTATTTAAAGATGGCATGCTTGTTGTCTGAAAATAAAAACAAACATATAAAAACATGATTTGTAGTTGAAAGTTTTTAGTTTTAAAGGCAAGTAGGAAAAAAAAATCGGAAAATGTTTGTATTTAAATAAATGGAAAGTGTAAAACTGTAACTCTGAAAAGATCGCTTTTACGTTTGTTATGCGTTTAATTCATATAGTGTTAGTATATACATACTTATATACATGTGTTAAAAGGTTTAAGCCAAATCATATACGAGAAGCAAACAAATATAAATATAATATATGTATGCATTGTAGTATGCATGACAATCTGTCATAAGCCCACTATATTGCAGGGTACGTAACCTTCAGACATAGCAACACTTTGTTGCTACGTATATACAAATATAACGCAACTACACAAACGGTCAGCGCACTTGAAATCTGATCAACCACCACGAAGTGTGGGATCCGCAACGTAAGCACTTTAGCCCTTACCAGCTAAGCCAGCGCTTGCCTTATATATGTATATTTAATGTATATGCATTCTTTGCCTTCTGCATATACATGTACATTCATAAATATACTACAACTCTCTCTCTCTCTCTTGACCGCTGCAACGGCAGCGGCCGCTCTGCTGCGACAGAGCTTTATACATAAGCAACCCAATTGCATTTAGGCTAAGAATTCTTTTGATCAAAAATAAAGAGACATTCATAAAACCTTAACCGAATATCACAGACGTGCCAGCGTATAATTATTTAATTGACACGACAAAAACTGTCCGACATGGCGACCGTGACAGGACGTCCAAAGGACCTAGGATATTGAAATACTTCAACAGCAACAACAAGGATTAATTACACCAGCCTCAACTGTAACAGCAGCATAATCACGTCAACCTTGCTGGAATTGGACATCGATCGATTGAATAGTTCTGAGTGAGTAAGGTGTTTTATTGGTATTGTGTGTCGCAAATGTCTATACGCATCACTCTCGACGAGTACAGGGCGAGAAAACTTTCGGTAAATGCACAGACTACTAGTAAGCCCGAATCAAGAAAAACAAGAAATCGTGGAGGCATACAGCTGCGTATAAAGAAACGCAAAGCTGAAATTTGTAAGCAGCTATATAATAGCAACAAGCCCCCGACTTGGGAAAATGCCAAGAAGCTAGCAGATGAGCTAGTCTTTCTTGATGAAGAATCAAAACGACTTAAAACACAATCCAAAGCACCTTATCCTCAATATATAAAGAACTTAGCTAATATATCAAAAACTCAACCAACAGAAAGGAAGCAGCTGCCGAAACCAATAAAGAAGTGCCCTGGAGACTGCAAAGGACCATTATACTCCCCAGCCTGTGCGATGACCTGCACCGGCAACGCTGACCGCACCAAGGCAGCCAAATAAGACGTGAAGAAGCAGTACATCGGCGACAGCAGCGGTTATATTAAGTAAAATAAAAATAATATAGAATTTGTAATAACTCGCACTGTGTTGTGCGAGTTAAGGAGAGTATGGCATAAAAAACCATACAAAAAAATAGACAGGCGATCACTGTTATGATCAAAATAGGGATACAAATAGGAAAATGAAAAAAACAATATATTAAAAATAACAAATGTAAATTACAAATAATTTCAAAATTGGAAATCTTTATAATAATATAATATCTAAAACGGAAAACGTTTATTACACAGAATTGGCCAAAATGGGTCTCATAGACACAAAAACGGTGGATTCCACCGCTAATGTTATAAATAAAGTAGAATCAAGTAGTGTAGATTTAGGAATAACAAATACTTTGTTAATAATTATCGTTGTTATTCTAAGCGCAAATATGTTCTTTAAATTATACAAGCTACACAATAAGTGCCTCAGAAAAAAATACATCAACAAGGCTAACGACCTAGATAAAATCTAGAATTGAATGAAAAAAAAAGAAAAGAAAAAACGATAAATACTAATAAAAATTTGAATAAATTAAATTTATATATATATATATATTATTGTATGATGGATATACCTCAAGTATCAGAATAAAACTCTGTTACAACGTATGCTTAACAAAGACCCAGATTTCCCAAACAAAGTATGAGCATGAGTATCACATAATAAGTATTTCAAAATGCATGCGGCAATAGCCGAAGCATTCGAAAGAGACCCAGAGTTCATTATACGAGCAATTTGTGTACTAAATCAATTTCACGAATTAATTTCGATACCTGATTTTGAGTACGCCTACGTGGACTCGTATAATAGAATTACTAGCCCACTATACCACTGTAGTATAAAAGAAAAAGGTATAGTGCTATCCACTTTGCCATATGTGATGGTAAAAGAACTAACAGAAGATAACGTCTTCTTGGGTCCAGTTACTAAACTAATGGTGCGACTGCATCGATAAATATTAGTAACTCATGGAATGGACAGAATTCAGAGAGCTTATAATACAAAAACGCGTTGAGTTCATTAAATCGTATAAGTGCTTAAATAAGAAAGTTCCCATACGAATTGGAACTATAATCAAGCATACCCAAATACTAGTACAAACGTACAACGAATGTCGGGAACTTATACATTTCAATTATGACAACTTAAATAGTCTACACAAATTACAAGCAAGGGAAATTATCGACAAATTAAGATCAGCGTTAATTACCTTGGACACAAAACACGACCTACACCTATTTCTTCCTTCGGTACTAAGTGTACCGGTAACATTCGATCCATCCGTATTAGACAACCGGATGCCAGACAACGAAACTGACATTGATTTTGATTCTGATTCTGAAGAAGAAATCAAACCAATAAAAATGATACAACAAGAAGTAGTAGATTTTCTGAAAACAGCCTCGTCTCTTCTATTCGAGTACGATGGCAAAGCAGAAAATCTACAAAGCTTCAAAGACGCTTTAAGTCTATTAGACACAATTAAAGGTGACCACGAAGCAACGGCCATAGAACTTATAAAGACAAAATTAAGAGGCCACGCAAGAAACTTGATTAGCAATGAGCAAACGATCGCTCAAATTATTGCAAAACTATCAAGCACAGTAAAAGGCGAGTCAGTAGAAGTATTGTCAGCCAAATTACTCAACTTGCAACAACGAAGCAAAACTGCCAACCAGTATACACAAGAGGTTGAGCAGTTAACAAGAGCTTTGGAAGGCGCATATATAAACGATGGTTTAACGCCGGAACTGGCCAATAAATACAGTACAGCCCAAGCAGTTAAGGCAATGACCAAAAACTGTACTAACGATAAGGTAAAACTTATCATGCAGGCCGGCACATTCAATAACATGAATGATGCGATATCCAAATTTGTCAACAGTTGCACAGAGGCAACTGGACAACCCAACTCTGTATTGTTCTACCAAAATTACTCTCAACGTGGCGGAAACCGCGGAAGAGGTAACTATAGAGGCCGACCTTACAACAGAGGCGGTCAAGGACAATACTACAATAATAACAGAGGCAACACTCGAGGCCAAAACACTAGAGGCAAGTCAAACAGAGGTCATAACAATGTCAGAGTAACCCAAGATGTTTCGGGAAACTCCGAGCAACCTTTAGATACCCAGCAATAGAAAACACTAAAGTTCATACAATAAATTTTAGTCTCAATATATTTGTTTCATTTGACCACGTGTCAACAGGTAAAAAACTTACCTTTTTAATAGATACAGGTGCAGACATCTCAATACTTAAAGAAACTTCTGATGTCTTTCATGACATCCAGCCTAATAATGTAATAAACATTCAAGGCATAAGTAAAGAGATTTTAAAATCCAAAGGTCTAGCATCAATAGAGATTCAGACAGGAAAATATATAATTCCACACAATTTTCACATAGTTGATTTAGATTTCGCTATACCATGTGATGGAATAATAGGCATTGATTTTATAAAAAAATTCAATTGTCAACTAGATTTCAAACCATCGGAAGATTGGTTTATAATTAGACCCAATAATCTAAAATATCCGATCCATGTTCCAATAACATATGACTCTGGTATAAACTCAATACTTCTGCCAGCAAGATCTCAAGTTGTCCGAAAAGTCACGCTAACCTCAAAAGAAGATGGTGTATTTATTCCAAATCAGGAAATTCAACCTGGTGTATATGTTGCAAACACAATTGCAACATCTCAAAATACGTTTGTCCGTTTACTAAATACAACTAGTACCGACCAATTAGTTACAATAAATAATTTAAAACATGAATCACTTTCGAGCTACGATGTAGTTCACACAAATCAAGAACATAGAGAAAAAACTGTCATATCTCAGCTAGCAAAAAATTTCCCCCCACAATTCAAGTCGGAATTAACCAATTTATGCACCAATTACAGTGACATATTCGGTCTTGAAACCGAATCAATCACAACAAATAACTTCTATAAACAACAACTGAGACTAAAAGATAATGAACCAGTGTACATTAAGAACTATCGAAGCCCGCATAGCCAGACAGAAGAAATACAAAAACAAGTTGGAAAATTAATCAGCGACAACATTGTCGAACCGTCTGTATCAGAATACAACAGCCCACTCTTACTTGTCCCAAAGAAAGCCCTTCCAGGCTCAGAAAATAAAAAATGGCGGTTAGTAATTGACTATCGTCAAATTAATAAAAAATTACTGTCCGATAAATTTCCACTGCCTAGAATTGATGATATATTAGATCAACTAGGTAGAGCAAAATATTTCTCATGCCTTGACTTAATGTCAGGCTTTCATCAAATCGAACTCGAAGAAAGTTCAAGAAATATAACTTCATTTTCAACGAGCAATGGCTCATATCGCTTCACGCGATTACCATTCGGTTTAAAAATAGCGCCAAATTCATTTCAGAGAATGATGACTATAGCGTTCTCTGGCCTTGATTCTTCGCAAGCTTTCCTTTATATGGATGATTTAATAGTTATTGGTTGTTCCGAAAAACATATGTTTAAAAACTTAACTGATGTTTTTGACAAATGTAGGAAATACAACCTTAAATTACATCCGCAAAAATGTTCATTTTTCATGCATGAAGTAACCTTCCTCGGTCACAAATGCACGGATAAAGGAATCTTGCCAGACGACAAAAAATACGACGTCATTAAAAACTATCCAGTCCCACATGATGCAGACAGCGCGAGACGATTCGTTGCATTCTGCAACTATTATAGACGATTTATAAACAATTTCGCCGAATATTCACGGCACATAACAAGATTATGTAAAAAGAATGTTCCTTTTGAATGGACAGTTGAATGCCAAAATGCATTCCAATACCTCAAAGACAAGCTAATTCAACCAACATTACTACAATACCCAGACTTCAGCAAAGAATTTTGCATAATAACGGATGCTAGTAAGCAAGCGTGTGGAGCAGTTTTAACTCAAAACTATAATGGACTCCAACTTCCAATTGCATACGCATCACGTTCATTTACAAAGGGTGAAAGTAATAAAAGCACAACAGAACAAGAATTAGCAGCAATCCACTGGGCAATAGTACATTTTCGTCCATATATTTATGGAAAACACTTTACAGTGAAAACTGACCACAGACCATTAACTTATTTATTTTCTATGGTCAATCCAAGTTCCAAACTTACACGCATGCGGCTCGAATTAGAAGAATACGACTTTACAGTCGAGTATCTAAAGGGTAAAGACAATTTCGTGGCAGATGCCCTATCACGGATAACAATATCCGAATTAAAAGATTTACAAAATAAAGTCCTGAAAGTCACTACCAGGCAACAAAGTAGACAAAATAAATCCTGCGCAGGAAATGAACAAGAACCTTTGCTTAGGCAAAATCATGAAAAAGCTTCTAAGCCCAACGTATATGAAGTCATCACAAATGACGATGTACGAAAAGTAGTGGCCTTGCATATGAAAGGAAAGCTGTGTTATTTCAAACACGGAAATAAAATCGTTGCAAGAATAAATGTTAGCGATCTGTATACTAATGGAGTTATCGACTTAGGTCAGTTTTTCCAAAGGCTCGAAAAGGAAGCCGGTATGCATGATATACGCCAACTAAAAGTGGCACCGCATGAAATCATCTTTGAACAAGTTTCAATAGATAATTTCATAAATATGGGCAATAATACATTGAGATTATTAAGAGTAGCGCTACTCAAGCCGGTGACCATTGTATCAAGCGATACATAAAAGAAGCAATTTTGTTTACATTTCATGATAATCCCATACAAGGAGGACACACGGGCATAACAAAAACTTTGGCCAAAGTAAAAAGACACTACTATTGGAAAAATATGACTCGTCATATAAAAGAGTACGTACGTAGATGTCCAAAATGCCAGAAGTCAAAAACAACAACACATACTAAAACTCCTTTAACAATTACCGACACGCCAATAAGTGCTTTCGACAGGGTAATAGTTGACACAGTAGGTCCATTACCAAGATCTGAATATGGTAACGAATATGCAGTTACGCTTATTTGCGATTTAACAAAATATCTTGTTGCCATACCGATCCCAAATAAAAATGCAAATACTGTCGCTAAAGCTATATTTGAATCTTTTATATTACAGTTCGGTCCAATGAAGACGTTCATTACGGACATGGGAACTGAATATAAAAATTCTATTATAAATGACTTGTGCAAATATTTAAAAATAGACAATATAACGTCTACAGCACACCACCACCAGACAGTTGGAACAGTAGAAAGAAGTCATAGAACTTTTAATGAATATATTCGTTCATACATATCAGTCGACAAAACTGATTGGGATGTATGGCTAAAATATTTCGTATACTGTTTCAACACGACCCCTTCTATGGCACATAATTATTGTCCATATGAATTAGTTTTTGGTAAGCAAAGTAACTTGCCACAATATTTTAATACAATAGATAATATTAATCCACTGTACAATATAGAAGATTATGCTAAAGAAAGTAAATTTAGACTAGAACAAGCTTATAAAAGAGCTAGAATTATGTTAGAAAAAATAAAATTAGAAATAAAGAATACTACGATAAAAATATAATTAATTTTGAATTAAAAGTAGGAGATATGGTTTTATTAAGAAATGAAACTGGCCATAAGCTAGAATCAGCATATTTAGGCCCTTACACAGTAGAACAAATAGATGATAGAGAAAATATTTTCATAAAGGATAAAAAGGGTAAGGTACAAAAAGTACATAAAGATAGGCTAAAACTTTTTATTAATTAATCATTCTCATCCAAAATATATATATATATAAATAAAATGAAAAAAAAAATAAAAACAAAACTTAAAAAAAAAAAAAAATAAATAAACAAAAAAAAAAAATAAAAAAATATAAAGCTACAAAGAACTAAAATAACTACACTAAGTTACGTTATTTTTCAAAGGGAGGGAGATGTAGTATGCATGACAATCTGTCATAAGCCCACTATATTGCAGGGTACGTAACCTTCAGACATAGCAACACTTTGTTGCTACGTATATACAAATATAACGCAACTACACAAACGGTCAGCGCACTTGAAATCTGATCAACCACCACGAAGTGTGGGATCCGCAACGTAAGCACTTTAGCCCTTACCAGCTAAGCCAGCGCTTGCCTTATATATGTATATTTAATGTATATGCATTCTTTGCCTTCTGCATATACATGTACATTCATAAATATACTACAACTCTCTCTCTCTCTCTTGACCGCTGCAACGGCAGCGGCCGCTCTGCTGCGACAGAGCTTTATACATAAGCAACCCAATTGCATTTAGGCTAAGAATTCTTTTGATCAAAAATAAAGAGACATTCATAAAACCTTAACCGAATATCACAGACGTGCCAGCGTATAATTATTTAATTGACACGACAAAAACTGTCCGACAGCATAAGCCTATAACAAAAATAACATTGTTTTATTTAGTCCAAGCCCGGTCTTTTAGTCTTAATAATTTAAGCCACATTATGTATAGTTGACTTCTATTTTGCATATTATATAATAGTTATATAGACGCTGCTTTAGTGCATTTAAAAATCAAATAAAACTAAGCAGTCTTAATATTCTATTAATTTAATATAAGTTGGTTTATTCAATTTTATTGAATTCTATACTTACGTATAGACACTGTAACGTTGTAACAATCGTTTTACAGTGAAGTCAATTGACTCACAGCCAAATTAAAATATGTCTATTGAAGCTTTAGATATTAGTGGTGTTTTGGTGCCGCATTCAGTTGTTGCCATAATTGGTGATGGAGCCTGTCTTTTTAGATCTATTTCCTACCTTTTATTTGGTAGGCAAGGCTTCCATGGCACCATACGCCAAAATATTGTTGAACATGTTGTAACCAACTGGCAAACAAATGCTTGCTTCAGCATAAACTTAAATGGAGAGTTTTATAGCTGTTCTGAACAATATGAGTGCGCTTTGTCATACTCATATACTTATGGTACTGCATGTGAGCTGCAAGCAGCAGCAGAAACTTTTGCAGTAAATTTCCAAGTTTTTCAAAATGGAAATTATTACTAGCATTCGGAAATAATATGCATCCTGTGAAAAAATTGCGTTTTACCGGCGAATTAATGAATGGACATTTTGATGTTTATATTCCTTTAGAGGAAGTATTAACTCAAGATTCTGATACTTCAAATGAATGTATAACTGAAAATGTTAAAAATCCTGTTAAAAGACGCAGTCGGTTCACCCGCAATACAGAAAAAGAGGTAAAAAAAACGTTTGTTCGAAAAAAAATAGTGTTACAATAAGGGTAAGCGCATAGAAGCAACAAAAAGATATCGTGTTAATAATCCAGATGTTATTAGAGTTGTAATGAGAAGAGATCAGACTAATAATCCTGACGCTCATAGAGTTGCAGTGAGAAGACATCAGGCTAATAATCCTGATGCACATCAAGAAAGGCGTTTGCGTGCATGGAGTGTTAAAGCCATGTCTGGCTTAAACTATGATTTTGAAATAGCTTACAAGTCAGATAAAATTACTTAACTTGGTAGTATGAATTTGATATGCAAACATTGTAATGCTTTAAAATGGAAAAATGAGCCTTTGGGTATCTGTTGCAAGGCAGGAAAAGTTAAACTTTCACAAAATGAAAGTTTGCCTGATCCACTTAAAAGCTTAATAATTGGAGGACATCCAAAGCATGATCATTTCATTGATCGTATAAGAAAGTATAACAGCTACTTTCAAATGACTTCTTTTGGAAGTACAAAAATTATAAATTAAAGTTGGTCAACCTTTAAGGTCCAAGGACAAGTGTATCACCCAATTGGTAGTGTCCAACCTTTGGCAAATGAAGAAATGCAGTTTCTTCAAATTTATTTTGTTGGTCATGATGAAAAGGAAGCTCAACTACGTTGCAAAAATATTTCAAATGTTGATTTAAGCGTAGTAAAGGATCTTCAATGTATATTTCATCATCATAATCGTTATGTTAAAGATCTAAAAATGACTCTCAATAAAATACCAACAAATACTAAAGACTATAAATTGATTATACATGCTGATCGAACACCCGCTATTGCTCACAAAGGGCTTTACAATGTACCTCAATCAAGCGAAGTAGCTTTAGTTATTGTTGGGCAGCAATTTGAAAAACGCGATATTATTATTGAAAGCCATAATAATAAATTACATCGTATAAGTGAGGTGCATCGATCATACGATGCCTTAGAGTACCCTTTGATATTTCGTTATGGCGAAGATGGCTATTCAGTGGATATACCACAATGGAATCCATTATTAAAAAAAGAGGAACCAAAAAAAAAAGATATCTCCGTTAAGCTTTTACAGCTATAAATAATGATTCGTCAATCTGAGATAAATAATTTAATTTATTGTCGTTCCCTTTTTAGTCAGTTTTGGGTTGAAATGCATGCTAAAATTGAAACAGAAAGGTTAAACTATATTCGCTACAATCAAGCGAAACTCAGAGTAGATAGCTATATACATCTACAAGATGCAATAGGCCAACAAGATGTTGTCGCAGCTCAACTTGGTAAGATGGTAAATTTACCATCTTCTTTTACAAGCTTTGCACGATATATGCATGAAAAGACTCAAGATGCTATGACATATGTTCGCCATTATGAGCGACCAGATCTTTTCCTAACATTCGCATGCAATCCACAATGGAATGACGTCAAAAGTTTTTTATTACCGGGTCAGAAATGACATGATCGTCACGATACTATAGCTCGAGTTTTTCATTTAAAAGTTAAAGCTTTAATTTCACTATTGACAAAAGGTTCTTTGTTTGGAAGCGTGCAATGTTTCATGTACTCTGTGGAATGGCAAATTAGAAAATAAAATAAGACCAGATAAAATCGATAAAAAATTATCTTTGCCGAAATACCAAACGCAGATGAGGATCCTTTGTTATTTAACATTGTTAAGTCAAATATGATTCATGGTCCTTGCGGTGCATTTATTAATAAATCGCCATGCATGAAAAATGGAAAATGTACCAAAAGGTTTCCTCGAGAATTACTTAAAAAAACTGTGACTGGAAAAGATAGTTACCCTATATAACGTAGAAGAGCGATAGAAGATGGTGGTAATGCAATTAATATAAATGGTAATTGCATAGATAATCGTTGGGTTGTGCCTTATAACTCTGTACTTTTGAGAACATTTGAAGCTCACATAAATGTTGAGTATTGTAGTTCTGTAAAGTCTATTAAATACATTTGTAAATATGTTAACAAGGGCAGTGATCAAGCATCATTTACTCTTGAAGACAAACGTAATGAAATCAATATGTACGAAAGTGGCCGTTATATAAGTAGCTCAGAAGCGGTATGGAGAATCCTTGCATTTCCCATACATGTTTTCCGTTTTCCGGCTATTACACACTTAGCTGTTCATTTATAAAATGGTCAACGGATATATTTTAACCCCAATAATCCGCAACAATTACTTGACAGATTAAGCACTACACCCAAAACCACTTTGCTAGCCTTCTTTGAGCTATGCACACGTGATGAGTTTGCAAGAACGCTTCTATATTGTGAAGTTCCATCGTATTTGACATGGAACAATAAAGAATTTCAAAGAAGTAAACGAGGTCATGATGTACCAAATTTTCCTGAAGTTAAAGAGATTCAGCTTTGGAAGAGTTTACTCTATTCATCCTTATAATACAGAATGTTTTTATTTAGGACTATTATTACATTTTGTAATGGGCCCAACTTCATTTTTAAATTTAAAAACCGTTAAAAAGATGATAAGCACTGGGATTCAACTATAGCCGATGCTGTCATATGTCAAAATCCTACAAAACTGCGAGAACTTTTTGCAATAAAGTTAGTATTTTGTCAAATTTCAGATGCTCTTCAACTGGCGTGTAAAGCTATAGGATTACTAGAAGATGATAAGCACTGGGATTCAACTATAGCCGATGCTGTCATATGTTAAAATCCTACAAAACTTGACTTATTATGGACTTCCACTACCAATTAGATCCGAGGAAATTGTTCTAAATATTGAATATCATAGAGAAACAAATTATGAAAATTGCGATAATTTTGATGTTAATAATGAGCTTCTCCTTACTGCTGAGCAAAAACAAGTATACGAAAAGAAACTACATAGCGTTGAAGCAGAAGAGGGAGAAATCTGTTTTCTAGATGCACCTGGTGGAACAGGTAAAACGTATCTTTTAAATTTATTATTGGCAAAGGTACGGCAAAGCAAAAAAATTGCATTGGCCGTTGCTTCTTCCGGTATCGTCAATTTGATTCATTTAGAAAACACCACATTGCTCAATTTCAAAGCAATCTAATATTGCTGCTGTGCTCAAAGATTTCAAGCTTATTGTTTGGGATGAGTGTACTATGGGCCATAAAGGTGCTTTTGAAGCTGTAGATCGATCTTCGAAAGACATTCGAGATAGTGAATACTTAATGGGTGGCATAACTGTTCTCTTAGCTGGTGATTTTCGACAAACACTTCCAGTGATCCCCAGAGGAACCAGAGCAGTTGAAATAAATGCGTGCTTAAAGTCTTCAATTTTGTGGCCCAAAATACAGAAAATTGCATTAACCAAGAATATGCGAGTGCACTTAAAAGGTGATAGCATAGCTGGTGAATTTGCAGAAATGCTTCTTCAAATAGGAAATGGATTATTTCCAACCCATGATGGCAAAATAACTTTACCATCCACTTTGTGTCATTTTGTGAAAAGTATTGAAGAGCTAACTCGAAAAATATTTACGGATATTGCAAATATCTCTCAAAAATCACTCGAATGGTTTTCAGAACGTGCTATTTTGACTGC
Source organism: Scaptomyza flava (assembly GCA_030179655.1). Classification (NCBI taxonomy): domain Eukaryota; kingdom Metazoa; phylum Arthropoda; class Insecta; order Diptera; family Drosophilidae; genus Scaptomyza; species Scaptomyza flava. The sequence continues at coordinate 13,601 of JARNME010000071.1, read as the reverse complement.
GAGAAAAGAAAATGCATTGGAAATAAACGAGTTTTTATTAAAATGAAATATATCTGTATGGATTCTGTGACTGAAATCAAAGATGCAGTTCATTACCCCGTCCAGTTTCTTAATTCATTAAATCCGGCTGGCCTGCCTCAACATAAATTAACTTTAAAGATTGGTTCACCTGTAATGTTGATTCGCAACTTAAGCCGCCAAAACTGTGCAATGGTACAAGATTGCAAGTTAAAGTCCTTCATAAGAATGTTGTCGAAGCAATTATCTTTACTGGCAATGGTATAGGGGAAACGGTTTTTATACCGAGAATTCCATTAATACCTTCTGCTTCTGAATTGCCAATTCACTTTAAAAGATTGCAAATTCCTTTGGCTTAATAAATCACAGGGAAAAACTCTTAAATTAGCCGGACTAGACTTAAGACACGATGGTTTTTCTCATGGCCAATTTTATGTAGCCTGCTCAAGAGTCAGTTCACCAAAAAGTTTATTTGTATTAGCACATGACGGAAAAACAACCAATATCGCTCTTAACAATTGTTAATAATTTCAAATTCAAATTAATAAGTGGATAAGGCCTACTGAAGAAACCACTATAAAAAAATTACGCGCCTGATTCTCTACCTCAATGGTGGCGTGGAAAAGAGAATATTAAATACTTTGCTTTAATATTTTGTGAAATATTATTTAACTTATTTATTTTGTATCTATCTTCAATTGCTAAAGTTTATATAAACTATCCGCACAGCGAAGTAAGCGGGCCACTTACTAGTTACCATATAAAAGCTTTGTGGTTTCATACTTTACAATGCTGCTTCTAACTTCGGACGCTAATTAGAACCAGTTTATAAGAGTCTTGTGTGATCAACGGATCTTGTAAGAGTATGCGACCGGGCTTGGACTAAATAAAACAATGTTATTTTTGTTATAGGCTTATGCATACATATATTATATTTATATTTGTTTGCTTCTCGTATATGATTTGGCTTAAACCTTTTAACACATGTATATAAGTATGTATATACTAACACTATATGAATTAAACGCATAACAAACGTAAAAGCGATCTTTTCAGAGTTACAGTTTTACACTTTCCATTTATTTAAATACAAACATTTTCCGATTTTTTTTTTCCTACTTGCCTTTAAAACTAAAAACTTTCAACTACAAATCATGTTTTATATGATTGTTTTATTTTCAGACAACAAGCATGCCATCTTTAAATAATATATAAATACTAGTAAGTGGCCCGCTTACTTCGCTGCGCGGATTGAGTATATAAATATTAGCAATAGAAGATAGATACAAAATAAATAAATTAGAAAATATTTCACAAAATATTAAAGCAAAGTAATTAATATTCTCTTTTCCACGTTACCATTGAGGTAGAGAATCAAGCGCGTAATTTTTTATTGTGGTTTCCCCAGTAGACCTTATCCACTTATTGAATTGAATTTGGAATTATTAACAATTGTTAAGAGCTTCTTTATAAACGATATTGGTTGTTTTTCCGTCATGTGCTAATACAAATAAACTTTTTGGTGAACTGACTCTTGAGCAGGCTACATAAAATTCGCCATGAGAAAAACAATCGTGTCTTAAGTCTAGTCCGGCTAATTTAAGAGTTTGTCCCTGTGATTTATTAATTAAAAGTTTTAAAGGAATTTGCAATCTTTTAAATTGAATTGGCAATTCAGAAGCAGAAGGTATTAATGGAATTCTCGGTATAAAAAACCGTTTCCCCTATACCATTGCCAGTAAAGATAATTGCTTCGACAATATTCTTATGAAGGACTTTAACTTGCAATCTTGTACCATTGCACAGTTTTGGCGGCTTAAGTTGCGAATCAAAATTACAGGTGAACCAATCTTTAAAACTGGACGGGGTAATGAACTGCATCTTTGATTTCAGTCACAGAATCCATACAGATATATTTCATTTTAATAAAAACTCGTTTATTTCCAATGCATTTTCTTTTCTCGCAGTCAAAATAGCACGTTCTGAAAACCATTCAAGTGATTTTGAGAGATATTTGTAATATCCGGAAATATTTTTCGAGTTAGCTCTTCAATACTTTTCAGAACATGACACAAAGTGGATGGTAAAGTTATTTTGCCATCATGGGTTGGAAATAATCCATTTCCTATTTGAAGAAGCATTTCTGCAAATTCACCAGCTATGCTATCACCTTTTAAGTGCACTCGCATATTCTTGGTTAATGCAATTTTCTGTATTTTGGGCCACAAAATTGAAGACTTTAAGCACGCATTTATTTCAACTGCTCTTGTTCCTCTGGGGATCACTGGAAGTGTTTGTCGAAAATCACCAGCTAAGAGAACAGTTATGCCACCATTAAGTATTCACTATCTCGAATGTCTTTCGAAGATCGATCTACAGCTTCAAAAGCACCTTTATGGCCCATAGTACACTCATCCCAAACAATAAGCTTGATCTTTGAGCACAGCAGCAATATTAGATTGCTTTGAAATTGAGCAATGTGGTGTTTCTAAATGAATCAAATTGACGATACCGGAAGAAGCAACGGCCAATGCATTTTTTTGCTTTGCCGTACCTTTGCCAATAATAAATTTAAAAGATACGTTTTACCTGTTCCACCAGGTGCATCTAGAAAACAGATTTCTCCCTCTTCTGCTTCAACGCTATGTAGTTTCTTTCGTATACTTGTTTTTGCTCAGCAGTAAGGAGTAGCTCATTATTAACATCAAAATTATCGCAATTTTCATAATTTGTTTCTCTATGATATTCAATATTTAGAACAATTTCCTCGGATCTAATTGGTAGTGGAAGTCCATAATAAGTCAAGTTTTGTAGGATTTTAACATATGACAGCATCGGCTATAGTTGAATCCCAGTGCTTATCATCTTCTAGTAATCCTATAGCTTTACACGCCAGTTGAAGAGCATCTGAAATTTGACAAAATACTAACTTTATTGCAAAAAGTTCTCGCAGTTTTGTAGGATTTTGACATATGACAGCATCGGCTATAGTTGAATCCCAGTGCTTATCATCTTTTTAACGGTTTTTAAATTTAAAAATGAAGTTGGGCCCATTACAAAATGTAATAATAGTCCTAAAGAAAAACATTCTGTATTATTAGGATGAATAGTGTAAACTCTTCCAAAGCTGAATCTCTTTTAACTTCAGGAAAATTTGGTACATCATGACCTCGTTTACTTCTTTGAAATTCTTTATTGTTCCATGGATGGAACTTTACAATATAGAAGCGTTCTTGCAAACTCATCACGTGTGCATAGCTCAAAGAAGGCTAGCAAAGTGGTTTTGGGTGTAGTGCTTAATCTGGCAAGTAATTGTTGCGGATTATTGGGGTTAAAATATATCCGTTGAACATTTTCTAAATGAACAGCTAAGTGTGTAACAGCCGGAAAACGGAAAACATGTATGGGAAATGCAAGGATTCTCCATACCGCTTCTGAGCTACTTATATAACGGCCACTTTCGTACATATTGATTTCATTACGTTTGTCTTCAAGAGTAAATGATGCTTGATCACTGCCCTTGTTAACATATTTACAAATGTATTTAATAGACTTTACAGAACTAGAATACTCAACATTTATGTGAGCTTCAAATGTTCTCAAATGTACAGAGTTATAAGGCACAACCCAACGATTATCTATGCAATTACCATTTATATTAATTGCATTACCACCATCTTCTATCGCTCTTCTACGTTATATAGGGTAACTATCTTTTCCAGTCACAGTGTTTTTAAGTAATTCTCGAGGAAACCTTTTGGTACATTTTCCATTTTTCATGCATGGCGATTTATTAATAAATGCACCGCAAGGACCATGAATCATATTTGACTTAACAATGTTAAATAACAAAGGATCCTCATCTGCGTTTGGTATTTCGGCAAAGATAATTTTATCGATTTTATCTGGTCTTATTTTATTTTCTAATTTGCCATTCCACAGAGTACATGAAACATTGCACGCTTCCAAACAAAGAACCTTTTGTCAATAGTGAAATTAAAGCTTTAACTTTTAAATGAAAAACTCGAGCTATAGTATCGTGACGATCATGCCATTTCTGACCCGGTAATAAAAAACTTTTGACGTCATTCCATTGTGGATTGCATGCGAATGTTAGGAAAAGATCTGGTCGCTCATAATGGCGAACATATGTCATAGCATCTTGAGTCTTTTCATGCATATATCGTGCAAAGCTTGTAAAAGAAGATGGTAAATTTACCATCCTACCAAGTTGAGCTGCGACAACATCTTGTTGGCCTATTGCATCTTGTAGATGTATATAGCTATCTGCTCTGAGTTTCGCTTGATTGTAGCGAATATAATTTAACCTTTCTGTTTCAATTTTAGCATGCATTTCAACCCAAAACTGACTAAAAAGGGAACGACAATAAATTAAATTATTTATCTCAGATTGACGAATCATTATTTTATAGCTGTAAAAGCTTAACGGAGATATCTTTTTTTTTTGGTTCCTCTTTTTTTAATAATGGATTCCATTGTGGTATATCCACTGAATAGCCATCTTCGCCATAACGATATATCAAAGGGTACTGTAAGGCATCGTATGATCGATGCACCTCACTTATACGATGTAATTTATTATTATGGCTTTAAATAATAATATCGCGTTTTTCAAATTGCTGCCCAACAATTACTAAAGCTACTTCGCTTGATTGAGGTGCATTGTAAAGCCCTTTGTGAGCAATAGCGGGTTTTCGATCAGCATGTATAATCAATTTATAGTCTTTAGTATTTGTTGGTATTTTATTGAGAGCCATATTTAGATCTTTAACATAACGATTATGATGATGAAATATACATTGAAGATCCTTTACTACGCTTAAATCAACATTTGAAATATTTTGCAACGTAGTTGAGCTTCCTTTTCATCATGACCAACAAAATAAATTTGAAGAAACTGCATTTCTTCATTTGCCAAAGGTTGGACACTACCAATTGGGTGATACACTTGTCCTTGGACCTTAAAGGTTGACCAACTTTAATTTATAATTTTTGTACTTCCAAAAGAAGTCATTTGAAAGTAGCTGTTATACTTTCTTATACGATCAATGAAATGATCATGCTTTGGATGTCCACCAATTATTAAGCTTTTAAGTGGATCAGGCAAACTTTCATTTTGTGAAAGTTTAACTTTTCCTGCCTTGCAACAGATACCCAAAGGCTCATTTTTCCATTTTAAAGCATTACAATGTTTGCATATCAAATTCATACTACCAAGTTGAGTAATTTTATCTGACTTGTAAGCTTTTTCAAAATCATAGTTTAAGCCAGACATGGCTTTAACACTCCATGCACGCAAACGCCTTTCTTGATGTGCATCAGGATTATTAGCCTGATGTCTTCTCACTGCAACTCTATGAGCGTCAGGATTATTAGTCTGATCTCTTCTCATTACAACTCTAATAACATCTGGATTATTAACACGATATCTTTTTGTTGCTTCTATGCGCTTACCCTATTGTAACACTATTTTTTTCTAACAAACGTTTTTTTTTACCTTATTTTCTGTTATGCCGGTGAACCGACTACGTCTTGTAACAGGATTTTTAACATTTTCAGTTATATATTCACTTCGTCAATATCAGAATCTTGAGTTAATACTTCCTCTAAAGGAATATAAACATCAAATGTTCATTCGTTAATGGAACGGTAAAACGCCATCTTTTTACAGGATGCATATTATTCCAAATGCTTGTAATAAATTTCCATTCTGAAAAACTTGGAAATTTACAGCATAAATTTCTGCTGCTGCTTGAAGCTCACATGCAGTACCATAAGTATTTGAGTATGACATAGCGCACTCATATTGTTCAGAAGAGCTATAACACTCCCCATTTAAGTTTATGCTGAAGCAATCAAAAGTTTGCCAGTTGGTTACAATATGTTCAACAATATTTTGGCGTGTGGTGCCATGGAAGCCTTGCCTACCAAATAAAAGGTAGGAAATAGATCTAAAAAGACAGGCTCCATCACCAATTATGGCAACAACTGAATGCGGCACCAAAACACCACTAATATCTAAAGCTTCAATAGACATATTTTAATTTGGCTGTGAGTCAATTGACTTCACTGTAAAACGATTGTTACAACGTTACAGTGTCTATACGTAAGTATAGAATTCAATAAAATTGAATAAACCAACTTATATTAAATTAATAGAATATTAAGACTGCTTAGTTTTATTTGATTTTAAATGCACTAAAGCAGCGTCTATATCACTATTATATAATATGCAAAATAGAAGTCAACTATACATAATGTGGCTTAAATTATTAAGACTAAAATCGACTTATTAAATTTGTTTAAAAAAAAAACAACAAAACAAATTAACAACTTAATTTAAAGTAAGTATTATAAATAAATAAATACTTCAAAATAAGTCAAAAATTGACTTCACTGTACAACGTTACAGTGTCTATACGTAGGTATAGAATTCAATTAAATTGAATATACCAACTTTTATTAATTTAATAGAATATTCAGACTGCTTAGTTTTATTCGATTTTTAAATACACTAAAGCAGCGTCTATATAACTATTATATAATATGCAAAATAGAAGTTTGGATTCTTCACCTGTTGTTTGTATGTAACTCTCATTTGGACTTAGAGCAAGTGGCCTATTATTTTTAGTACAATATCCCACCACCTTACCTGCGATCGTTGACCGAGCGGCCTAAGGTGCGGGTCATCGCAGACGTCAACCCCCAGACACAATTTTACTCAATTCAGTCCACATACCCTGGCCATCAAAATTCATTTTTACAATATATTATTTTTATCTTAAGCGCACAAAGTCAACAAAAGGTTCCCGCCACAGAAGTTCATTGTGTATTGTTAAGGTCATACATCCTATACTTCCTGGCAGTTTATGGGGTGGTTCTTGATTCATTTAATACTTACATGTTAAACTCAAGAACGCTCAACTCCTCTGGAATACTCTCAAAATCCGACTGATTTTCTGAGCTATTTCCAAAAAATTCTACGTCTTCCCTTTGTTTTGCTTTACGCAGTTCCCAACGAAGCAGGCATTCAAGTTTTTTTTTATCATTTGCAAAACATCTTCATGCAATTCTGTTAAATCTTCTACACATTCATATTTGGTCCCGTTGCCTGTAAAGCCAATGGATTTTCTCGCGGTTGCCTTTCCTGTTCTTTCGTGATTTTGCGTCAAGTTAATCTGCTTCTTGAAGCTTAGATTGTTCTTGATCGTGAAAAATTCGATTTTGGCGCTCATATTCTCCTTGACTTGTAAAATAGAACCAAGTGATCGCTTTACCAGGGTCTAATTCTTCAGATTCGCATATTATATCTTTTCAAAATCTTTTTGCTCGACTCCTGCCCAGTTCTTGAATTTTTCGGGAATCTCAGATCTTCGCTTTTCTTCACGCATAAGCTCGTAAATTTTCGGGCTTTCGTCCAGCTTTGATTACTAAATCAGATTCAGTTTGTTTGCCAATAGTATGGAATGTTCAGCTTTTTTGTCTCCAGAATTGAATATTGGAGGAATCTCTGATCTTCGCTGTATTTCACGTATGAGCTCATCAATTTTTAAACTTAACCTTTTTAATCTAAAAATTAATATAAAAAACAACGCAACCGACTGCGACATACTCGATACCAGTATCAAAACCTTCAAAAAGAGGCCTGGTTGCAAAGGGGTACGGATGCGGCAGGGGTGTACGCTGCCTTGAAGATTCTCCGATGAAGATGGGGATTCCACCAGCTATCTTCCTTCTAGCACAAAGTTTGTAAAAGCTGTGGAAAGGGGGGCTGGGGCAGTATAATTGTGGCATCTAAATTGTTGGTGCAGATCTTTGTGAAATGTCAATTGCCATCTTCATACCAAATTGGTGATTCTAGCTAGAAGTTTGTAAAAGGTGGGGAAAGGGGGGATGGTGGCGGTATGGGTGGGTGTGGCATCCAAATTTTTGATGCAGATCTATGTGAAATGTCAATTGCCATCTTCATACCAATTTGGTGATTCTAGCTAGAAGTTTGTAAAGGTGGGGAAAGGGGGGCTGGTGGCGGTATGGGTGGGCGTGCCATCCAAAGTTTTAATGCAGATCTATGTGGAATGTCAATTTCTATCTTCATACCAAATTTGGTGGCTCTAGCTCAAAGTTTGTTTAAGGTGGAGAAAAGGGGGCGAAATGTGTGGGCGTGACTCCAAAACTTTGATGCAGTTTTTTGGGGGTCGTTGCCAGCTATCTTCTTAGCAAATTTGTTGGCTCTAGCTTCACAACTCTGGAAGATACTCGCATTCCCGTTTTGGACGAAGCGGTAGGGGGGGATAGGGGCGGCTAAAAAACTGTGGGAGGTATATGCAATTATGATTTCAAAATGCAGGGGGCTGGTGGCGGTATGGATGAGCATGGCATCCAAATTTTTTGTGCAGATCTTGTAAAATATCAATATCTATCTTCATACCAAATGGGTTGCTCTAGCTAACATTTTGTAAATTGTGGGGAAAGGGGGGCAAAATTATGGGCGTGGCTCTAAAATTTTTATGCAGTTCTCCTACCAAATTTAGATGCTCTAGTTCCACAACTCTGGAAAATACACGCATTCCAGTTTTTGACAAAGCGTTGGGGTGGATGGGGGCGGTTAGGGCAGTATCGGTAGGCGTGGCATTCAAACTTTTGATGCAGTTTTTGGGGGGTCGTCATCATTTATCAAATCAAAATGGCATCAAATTTAGTGGGAATAGCTCAAAACTGTGGGAGATATAGGCTTTTTTGACTTTACAATGCGGAAGGGCTGGGGGCGGAACAGGTGGGCTAAGCTACAAAATTTTTAATCCAGTTTTTGGGGGCTGCTAGTAGCTATCTGCTCACCAAATTTGGTGTAAGGACTTGCGAAATATGTGGATTATCGGTTTTGAGTTATCGAATGTGATCGTAGAGCCCCAATCTGGACACTTTAATTTACTATGCCATAGATAAAGATAATTGGAAAGTTTCAAGTCTCTAGCTTGAAGGGTGTGGAAAAAACTTCGGTATCGAGTATAGAAATAGAGCTTAAAAGGTTTTTGAAAATAATTAATTTCACTTGTGTGTGTGTCATAAATATATTTAACGTCAGTGTTAAGTATACGTAACCGTCAATTACTCCACAATATTAGCCATTGTCAAAAAATAACAGATGCTGAATAAAGAATGTTTACCCAAAACAATAAAAAAAAACTTGTGTGTGTGTGTTTTACGTCAGCTGTTTTATATGAGTGCTTTAAACTTCTGAACGAGATGTCAGACGGACCAAGTTTTTCGTTTAAAGCTTAGTACGCTGGAACTAGAAATATTTCTAGGAGTGTCAAACTCCATATAAAAAGAACGCTAGAAATAATTTCTGAACATAATTTCTAGAGATATTTCTAATGAGTATATGCAGCAGCTAGAAATGTATACTCAAAAAATGTTGAGAGTTGCCACATCGATTACATTGAAGTGGATCGAGTGGATTGCATTGAACAGCTGCATTTCTGCTAGAAAAACTGAGCAGCACATTATTTCTAGGCGTCAATTGTGAAAAGTCGTGTAAAACAATTTTAACATGAGGACAAGATAAAGTTAATCAACGCAGTGAGAGAAAATAATTGCATTTGGGACCTAACAGCAATCAATTGAGGCGGAAAGGAAGATGAGTTAAAAACTCTATTAAAAAAATAATGAAAACAACAGCAAAATAAAGTTATTATAGTTATTTATAAACTCAGGCAAGCTTATAATAAAAAATGCAGCCACTGCCGTTAATAACATATCACCAGTCAGTTTTATGTTTAAACATAGTGGCGCATAGCTAATTTTGGCTATGCCAAGACTATGATACCCTTCACACAGCCAAATCAATACTCCCCCTCTTATGTTTCTGTGCAGTTGTTGGTAATTTTTATACTCGTTACCGAAGGTAAAGAGTATATTGGTTTTGTGCAATGTCCGTCATGGTGTCTGTCCGTCCGTATGTGTGCAAGTTTTTTCCACACCCTTCAAGCTAGGGACTTGAAACTTTCCAATTCTCTTTATCTATGGGATAGTAAATTAAAGTGTCAAGATTGGGGTTCTACGATAACTGGGGGGCTGGCAAATCGATAAATTCGATAACTCAAAAACGATAAGTCCGCATATTTCACACACCCTTACAGCTAGAACTACCAAATATGGTAAGAAGATAGCTACTAGCAACCCCCAAAAAACTGCATCAAAAATTTTGAAGCCACGGCTCCCCATTCCGCCCCCAGACCCCCCGCATTTAAAAGTCAAAAAAGCCTATATCTCCCACAGTTTTTGAGCTAGACCCACCAAATTTGGTGCCAATTTAGCTGATGATGACCCCCAAAAACTGCACCAAAAGTTTGGATACCACGCCCACCAATACCGGCGTAGCCGCCCCCAGATGCCCCAACGCTTCGTAAAAAATGGGAATGCGTGTATCTTCCAGAGTAGTGGAGCTAGAGCCACCAAATTTGGTAGGAATATAGCTGGTAACGACTCCAAAAGAACTGCATCAAAGTTTTGGAGCCACGCCCACCAATCCCGCCCCCAGCCCCCCCGCATTTAGAAATCAGAAAAGTATATCTCCCACAGTTTTTAGCTAGAGTCACCAAATTTGGTGCCAAGATAGATGATGTTGACCCCCCAAACACTGCATCAAAAGTTTGGATGCCACGCCCACCAAAACCGCCCTAGCCACCCCCATCTTTCCCAACGCTTCGGCAAAAACGGTAATGCGTGTATATTCCAGAGTAGAAGAGCTAGAGCCACCAAATTTGATAGGAAGATAGCTTACAACGACCCCCAACAATCTGCATCAAAGTTTCCCCTTTCCCCACCTTATACAAACTTCGAGCTAGAGTCACCAAATTTGATATGTAGAGAGCAATTGACATCCCACATGGATCGTCAGCAAAAATTTGAATGCCACGCCCAACCATACCGACCCAAGCCCCATAGCCCCCCTTTCACCACCTTTTACATGCTTCGAGCTAGAGTCACCAAATTTGGTATGAAGGTAGCATTTGACATTCCACAAGGATCTGCAGCAAAAATTTGCATGCCACGCCCACCCATACCGCTTCCAGCCCCCCTTTCCCCACTGTTTACAATTTTCGAGCTAGAGTCACCAAATTTGGTATGAAGATAGCGATTGACTTTCCACAATGGTCTGCATCAAAAATTTGGCTGCAACGCCTACCCATACCGCCCCCAATCCCCTTCTCTCATTTTAACAATTTTCGAACTAGAGTAACCAAATTTGGTATGAAGATAGCAATTGACATTCCACACAGATCTGCATCAAAACATTGGATGCCACGCCCACCCATACCGCTCCCAGCCCCCCTTTCCACACTTTTTCCAATTTTCGAGCTAGAGTCACCAAATTTGGTATCTTTTATCTTTCTCTTGTGTTGATCTTGTTGCTGCTGCTGCGAAAATTTTTCCCATCCCTTGCTTACTTAGATAACACTCACCAATGTTTATGTTCTTGTTGTTGTTGGTTTTGCTTTTGATCATAACAATGCGGCCTACGAATGTACTGCCCTTTGACTAGCGTACTTCAAACAAGCACAATATTGTCTCCTTTATTCTTGATCACAGGTTTTCACAAACATTCATTGTTTATGTTTTGCGTGCAGGTGTGCAAGGCAACGCACGTCAAACAGCCGCCCTCTCGACTCTCTTATCTACTTTTTCGTATCTAACACCTTCTCCTCTAACACTTTCCCACTCTATCCTTTCCCCCTCTTACACCTTCTCCTTCTAACACTCCCCCTCTCACACCTTCGTCCTCTAACTCTTTATAATCTAAATGTACAAGTATCAATACTCTGTTTAAAAACAATGTGTTGATCTGCTGCTGCTGCTGCTGCGAAAGAAAATTCCCATCCTTGCACACATAACCCCCCACGAAGGATGTTGTTGTTGCTGTTGACAATAACAATGTACGTGTGCAGAGCAATGTATTTAAAACAATAGCATACTTGACTCTAGCACTAATTGGTTGAATAGCAAAAACTGATCCTGTCATTATCACAACCATAAGGCTCAACGTTTTGACATTGCTGCTGCTGCTGCTGCGTAAGAAAAGTTCCATCCCTTATTCAAAGAGCCCCACGAAGGTTGTAGTTGTTGTTGCTGTTGGTGTTGCTTTTGATCATAACAATGCGGCCTACGAATGTACTGCCCTTTGACCAGCGTACTTCAAAAAAGCACAATCAAGCATGCACAAACTTGTCTCTAAGTCTTCCACCCTCTAACACTTTCTTACACACAGTATCCTTCTAACACTATCCCCCTCTAACTCTTTACTTCTATAGCACCTTCTCCTCTAACACTTTCCCCCTCTATCCTTTCCCCCTCTTACACCTTCTCCCTCTAACACTCCCCTCTTACACCTTTTCCCTCTAACTCTTTATAATCTAAATGTACAAGTATCAATACTCTTGTTAAAAACAGTGTGTTGATCTTGCTGCTGCTGCCGCTGCGAAAGAAAATTCCCATCATTGCACACATAACGCCCCCACGAAGGTTGTAGTTGTTGTTGCTGATGGTGTTGCTTTTGATCATAACAATGCGGCCTACGAATGTACTGACCTTGACTAGCCTACTTCAAAAAAGCAAAATCTTTTCTCAATCCTTTTATCTTTGATCACTGGTTTTCACAATCATAAACATTCATTGTTAATGTTTTGCCTGCAGGTGAGCAAGACAACGCACGTCAAACAGGTGCCCTTTCGACTCTCTCTTATCTACTTATTCGTAGCTAAGAAACCTGCTCACAGTTGACTCTCTCTGTCTCTCGTATCTACTAACTTGTAGCTAAGAAACCTGTGCACACTTGACTCTAGCATTAATAGTTTCATAGGGAATGTACTTTGCTCTCTGAACCTCACGGACGGTGATACCTATAACACATTAGCCAACTAATGTACTTGACCTTTGACTAGCGCACTTCAAGAATGCACAAACTTGTCTCTAAGTCTTCCTCCCTCTAACACTTTCTTGCACACAGTCTCTTTCTAACACTTTCCCCCTCTAACACATTTAATCTTAATCAACAAGTATCAATACTCTTGCTTAGAAGCAATGTATTGATCCTGCCGTCGCTGCTGCTGCTGGTGCTGCGTTCGCAGAACCCAGTACATCGAACAAGCGAGTCATAAAATTTAATGGGGTCATAAATTGTCGGCTTCCCTTTGGTGTAGAACCCCCATTCACCTACTACTTGCATATATTGCAAAGATCTTGTTTTGATAGAAAAATATTATAATCCATGTATTTCTGTTAATAATGGATCGATTATTTCTCATTCACAAGCAACCAAAGAAACTAAGACTGCATACATATGTAATTATGGAATATGGAGTTAACCGCTACTAATCCTAGTTAAGTGCTATGCTAACAGACATCGTTTAATGCCAGCTGCAAATAATTGTGATTTAATTCGGCACATTGCCATTTTTACAATCAATTATGCCAGGCTATGAGTCACGAAAGTGTTCGGTCTTTAACTACGCTGCCTCTAAGAAACATTCATATGAATTAGCATGTGTCAATATTTGTGAAAT
>JARNME010000070.1:156982-169871 GCA_030179655.1 Scaptomyza flava | reverse complement strand
ACTCTAGCTCGAAGTTTGTATAAAGTGGGGAAAGGGGGGCTGGGGGCGGTATGGGTGGAATTGCATCCAAATTTTTGATGCAGATCTTTGTGGAATGTCAATTGTTATCTTCATAACAAATTTGGTGACTCTAGCTCAAAGTTTGTAAGAGTGGGGAAAGGGGGGCTGGGGGCGGTATGGTTGGGCGTGGCATTCAAATTTTTGCTGCAGATCCTTGTGGAATGTCAAATGCTACCTTCATACCAAATTTGGTGACTCTAGCTCGAAGTTTGTATAAAGTGGGGAAAGGGGGGCTGCGGGCGGTATAGGTGGAATTGCATCCAAATTTTTGATGCAGATCTTTGTGGAATGTCAATTGCTATCTTCATAACAAATTTGGTGACTCTAGCTCAAAGTTTGTAAAAGTGGGGAAAGGGGGGCTGGGGGCGGTATGGTTGGGAGTGGCATTCAAATTTTTGCTGCAGATCCTTGTGGAATGTCAAATGCTACCTTCATACCAAATTTGGTGACTCTAGCTCAAAGTTTGTATAAAGTGGGGAAAGGGGGGCTATGGGGCTGGGGGCGGTATGGTTGGGCGTGGCATCCAAATTTTTGCTGCAGATCCTTGTGGAATGTCAAATGCTACCTTCATACCAAATTTGGTGACTCTAGCTCGAAGCATGTAAAAAGTGGTGAAAGGGGGGCTATGGGGCTTGGGGCGGTATGGGTGGGCGTGGCATTCAAATTTTTGCTGCCGATCCATGTGGGATGTCGAATGCTACCTTCATACCAAATTTGGTGACTCTAGCTCGAAGTTTGTATAAAATGGGGAAAGGGGGGCTGGGGGCGGTATGGTTGGGCGTGGCATCAAAATTTTTGCTGCAGATCCTTGTGGAATGCCAAATGCTACCTTCATCCCAAATTTTGTGACTCTAGCTCAAAGTTTGTATAAGGTGGGGATAGGGGGGCGGAATGGTTGGGCAAGGCTCCAAAACTTTGATGCAATTCTTTTGGGGTTGTTGCCAGCTATCTTCCTACCAAATTTGGTGGCTCTAGCTCCACTACTCTGGAAGATACACGCATTCCCGTTTTTGACGAAGCGTTGGGGCAGATGGGGGTGGCTAGGGCGGTATTGGTAGGCGCGGCATCCAAACTTTTGATGCAGTTTTTGGGGGGTCATCATCACCTATCTTGGCACCAAATTTGGTGACTCTAGCTAAAAAACTGTGGGCGATATAGGCTTTTCTGATTTCAAAATGCGGGGGGGCTGGGGGCGGAATGGGTGGGCGTGGCTCCAAAACTTTGATGCAATTCTTTTGGGGTTGTTGCCAGCTATCTTCCTACCAAATTTGGTGGCTCTAGCTCCACTACTCTGGAAGATACACGCATTCCCGTTTTTGACGAAGCGTTGGGGCAGATGGGGGTGGCTAGTGCGGTATTGGTGGGCGTGGCATCCAAACTTTGGATGCAGTTTTTGGGGGATCATCATCACCTATCTTGGCACCAAATTTGGTGGCTATAGCTCAAAAACTGTGGGAGATATAGGCTTTTTTGACTTTAAAATGCGGGGGGGCTGGGGGCGGAATGGGTAGGCGGGGCTCCAAAATTTTTAATGCAGTTTTTTGGGGGTTGCTAGTAGCTATCTTCTCACCAAATTTGGTAGTTCTAGCTGTCAGGATGTGCGAAATATGTGGATTTATCGGTTTTGAGTTATCGAATTTATCGATTTGCGAGCCCCCCAGTTATCGTAGAACCCCCATCTTGACACTTTAATTTACTATCCCATAGATAAAGAGAATTGGAAAGTTTCAAGTCTCTAGCTTGACGGGTGTGGAAAAAAGTTGCGTTCATACAGACGGACAGACGGACAGACGGACAGACACCATGACGGACATTGCACAAACCCAATATACTCTTTACCTTCGGTATCTAGTATATAGTGAGGTAGCAGAAAACTACCGCACATTTATGTCTTCCGTCCGTGACGTCATATATGTTACCTTGTGGTGTGCGTACCATGCATGTTCCGCGCACATTTGCGCAACCGCGACGCGAAAGTGAGCGCTGGTTCACTATCGGAACCAGCAGAGAAACGACGTGTGGGGACCCAGAAAAGAGAAGAAGAAGACGGCGAGCAAATGATTTGCATATTTGCGATTTGCAATGGTTTTTGATGTTAAACGTGACAGTAAAAAGTTCTCGCGACGGTAGTGACAGCAACAACAACAACAACAGGAGTAGCAACCACAGCAGCCACCGCAACAACAACCACTGTCTGCAATAGCAGCGCACCACAGCAGCCACTGCAACAACAACAGCCACAGCCGGCAACAACAGCGCGCCACCGCAACGGCTATCACAACAACAACCACAGGGTGCGACCACCACCAGAACGGCAAACGCAACAACGGCCACGATCGGTGGCATCACCCGGCAGCAACGACAGCAGCGGAGGCAACAACAAAGGCAACGGCTAGCGAGGACTTGCAAAGAGTGGCAGCAAAAGTGCAGTAAAAACCGCGCACACCCACCGGCACACTCGCACCCCCAGGCACACACGCACACCCAGGCTTACGCACACACCCACAGGCACACTCGCACACCCAGGCACGCTCGCACACCCAGTCACACACGCACACCCAGGCTTACGCACACACACACAGGCACACACGCACACCCAGTCACACACGCACACCCAGGCTTACGCACACACACACAGGCACACACGCACACCCAGGCTTACGCACACACTCGCACACCCAGGCACACTCGCACACCCAGGTACACACGCACACCCAGGCTTACGCACACACACACAGGCACCCACGCACACCCAGTCACACACGCACACCCAGGCTTACGCACACACACACAGGCACACACACACACCCAGTCACACACGCACACCCAGGCTTACGCACACACACACACAGGCACCCTCGCACACCCAGGCTTACGCACACACACACAGGCACACACGCACACCCACGCACATCCAGGCTTACGCACACCCAGTCACACACGCACACCCAGGCTTACGCACACACACACAGGCACACACACACAGGCACACACGCACACCCAGTCACACACGCACACCCAGGCTTACGCACACACACACAGGCACCCTCGCACACCCAGGCTTACGCACACACACACAGGCACACACGCACACCCAGGCTTACGCACACACTCGCACACCCAGGCACACTCGCACACCCAGGTACACACGCACACCCAGGCTTACGCACACACACACAGGCACCCACGCACACCCAGTCACACACGCACACCCAGGCACACCCAGGCTTACGTACACCCAGGCATCGACACCCGCACACACACACAGGCACATATTATTATTATTTAGTTTAAATAAAGAATATAAAAAAAAAAAAAAAAAAAAAAAAAAAAACACCCGCACAGGCATCCACACACACCCACAGGCACACCCAGGCTTACACCCACCCCCAGGCTAATACACACACACACCCGGCATCGACACACAGGCTTATACATCCACACATACAAGCACACACACCGTTCGTACATTTACACACAGATTGGGGTAAGTGTCAGCCATCTGCGATGGGCCGAAAAACGGTTGCTTAGGCAGCTACATGTAGATTTGGTGCGGTCTAGGGCCATGTGTAGTGATAATTGTTAAATAAAAATAAATAAATATTTAAACGTAGAAGTGTTTGTGTATTCTATTTATTCCCCTCTACCCCTTTTCAGCTAGTGAGCACCTCATCCTGTGGCTCCCGTGGGGCTGACCTGAGGAGTACGCAAGCGAATCCTCCGAGTTTTACTCTAGATTCTGCGACGCCTGCTTCTTGGGTGGGTCCCATGGGTAGCGACGGGTGGAGAAATGGTGGTTAGGTGCGCCTCACCAAATGGCCCACGTGGGGCAGACTTGAGGGGTATGTTAGCGAATCTTCCGAGTCTTACTCTAGATTCTGCGACGCCTGCCTCTTGAGTATGTTCCACGTGTAGCGACAAGTGGGTAATACCCAGGCGTTGCCGTTGTGGGAGATCGAGTGGGGGGCGAGTACGCATTCCGAGTCTTACTCTGTGCGCGACGAATCCTCTCACTCGCATCTCTCATACGCGTCCGAGAGATTCTCAAGGACGCGGCCGGTGACAGGCGCGGGTGGATGGGATTAGGCAGTTGGTGCACGGGCTTCCGGGTCTTACCCTCAGCCTGACCAGCTAGCTGTTTAACTCTCACCCTCCCGTGCCCACAGAACCACACTCGACGCCCTGGTCGGCGACGAAGGGCCATTCGGGGAACGGTGGTTAGTTCTCCGAGTAATACTCTGGACTAACCAGCCTACTCCTTCGAGTGACTCCCAAATCGTCGCCAGCGCGTAAGGCATGCTCACGACTCCCTTCTCTCTTCACCTACGTCCTCCTCTATTGACCCTACCCCTGGGTATGCCGGTACAGCTCCTCCAGGGTCCCAGCAACTATAAATATTCTGTAAGCGACCCTGGCGCGACTGAGACGCCGACCCCAGCCCAGATTTACGTCGTTACAGATGGCGCCCGAGCAGGGACACTGGAAACACTTTTTGTGAGCACAACATCATTGTGGCTTAAAGACCCACCACCGCATAGTACCTGGGGAGTCCTGGGTCGCCCTCCTTGTGTATTTCTGTGATATTTGTGTCCTTGTTTTCTGTCCTTTTGTTGTCAAACCCTCAAAATGTATGTATATAGTCTCTTCACCCCCTTGCAAGTCCCTTGAAAACCCCTCAGCGCCCGACCCCCCTTTGCCGCAGCAGTCTACGTTTGTTGCCTCCGCAGCCGTGGGCGACGGAGGCTGCCGACGCCCAATAAGCGCAGCGCTGCTGACGACTAATAAGGGCAGCGCTGCCAAGCTTGATAAGGACTGCGCTGCCGACAACCAACAGAGCTGAGCCGCTATATAAGGCGGACCGCGAGCCCAGAGTAGGTAGTCAAGACCCGGTCACCGAAGTGAACACATCACAGTGCGACGCAACGATCCTCTCGAAGGATAATAATAAATAAAGCCTACAGATCCTCTCGAAGGATATAATAATCTACAGATCCTCTCGAAGGATAAAAATAAATAAAAATCTACAGATCCTCTCAAAGGATAATAATCAATAAAAATCTACAGATCCTCTCGAAGGATAAAAATAAATAAAGCCTACAGATCCTCTCAAAGGATAATAATAATCTACAGATCCTCTCGAAGGATAACAATAAATAAATTTTTTTTAAATCCTGCCGAAGGATAATAATAAATAAAATTTATCGAAAAAAAAAAAAAAAAAAACAAAAAAAATTTAAATTTTCCACAGTAGATAACATCATGGTAAATGTCAGCTGGATTACTACCGCAGGAAGGACGAACTCATGTCCATGGCCAGCGAGTTCGGGCTCGACGCCGAGGGCACGGTGACTGAGCTACGCAGTCGCGTAGCGGGCTTCGTATCTCTGAGCGAACACCCAGACACCTTGCTAGCACGCTTCTCAGAGCTAGAGGCGAAATACCGAGACAGCTCACCAGCCGATCCGGAAAGGAAACAACGCTCAAGGAGTCCTTCACTTTCCGATACCAACCCGGTAGCCCCAGCCCAACCCCAGATAGTGGTGACTATACCGATGGAGCTGTCCCAGACCCGACCCGACACGATTAGCAGGACGATCACCTCCGCGACCCCGGCACAGCTCGCCGCAAGTCACCACAGGCACCAGACCAGAAGCCCCATATGGACTGCTGGCGGAGAAGGTTCACCGCTGGGGCATAACTTTCGACGGGACCACGGACCCGCTTAGCTTCATTGAGCGTGTAGAGGAAAGGGCGGCAGCACATCAAATCGAGATGATCGCTTACCTCTGGCCATTTCGGAGCTCTTGACTGGGGAAGCCGAGAGTTGGTTCAGGGTCAGTCATATGTATGGGGAACCTGGACCAGGTTCAAAAAGGAGTTCTTGGATTTCTACCTGCCACCACGGTACTTCGAGAGGCTGGAAGATCAGATCCGCACCCACCTGCAGCGAAACGGAGAAAACATTCAAGCGCTATATGGTACAGCTGCGGCTTATGATGCAGCGTGCCGGTATACGGGCGACAGGGAGCTTGACCGAATCTACGAGAATTTATTACCGGAATACCAGCTGTACATCCGACGTCATGAGGTGAGTTGCCTGAGTCAACTTACTCAGTTGGCCACACATTATGAGATGGTCCGTGAGAGAGAAGGGCAGATGAAGGCACCTACGAGACCCCACTCGTGCATAAACCAGCCACAGCAATCCAGAAGTTCCCACCCCGACACCTCGACATCGCAACCCGTTTCGCGACAGTGCCCCCGGAGCCAGCAACGGACCCCGACCGGACACACTGATAGACGTCCAGACCGCATGTCGACGCTGTGGGCAACCAGGACATCTCAACCGGGATTGCAGAAACCCACAAGTGCTCCACTGTTGGCAGTGTGGACGACGAGGCGTGAGGACGATTGAGTGTTGCACCCAGCCGTCGGGAAACGGAATGCCTCCCTCCTCGAATCCGGACCAGGGGGGAGCGATAAACAGCCAGCCACAGAAATAAACGGAGCCATACGACTAGAGAACGCGCGGATAGTAGCCAGAGTGAGAATGGAAGGGAAACCCTTTCTGGCTACTATCGACACCGGAGCGACGCGAAGTTTCATCAGTGAGGCAGTCGCACAAAGGTTGACAGCAACGGGACAACAGGACATTCAAGTGGGAGTAAGCCTAGCAGACGGGTCTCATACCACCGTCACTAAGGCCTGTACGACGACTGTACAGTTCGGGGAGCAGCATGTCCACCTGCCGCTGCTGGTGCTACCTACGATCATTGATGAGCTCATCCTGGGATCGACTTCCTGTGCGCGGTGGAAGCCACCCTGTCTTTCGGAGCCATGGAACTGCAGCTGACGCCCGGGATGCTTCAGAGCCCGACTGGCCGACGGAGGGTACGAACAACCGACCACCACCCGGAGCCACCCACACCAGCCCCGAGAGCGCAAATAGCAAAACACCACCAGGAACCACCCACACCAGCCCCGAGATCCGACCAATTAAAGGAAGACCCGAGCACCCGTGAGCCACCAGCTGTCTACAGTCGTGAGGTGACCTTTAGGGCGTCAACGGAGCTGCTCAGGATAAGGAGATAAGACCGGTCGACGAGGAAGAGCAGCAAAGGATTGTACGACAGGAAGGCGATATTTCACGAGGGCCACTTGAGGGTGGCGTACCACCCCAACGTCCTCGTTCCCCTTCGGGGAAAAGAAGCGAACATTTCGCAGTCGCCCAAGATTTACCAGGCCAGGCAAGATGGAAGACGACCATGCAGTGGAAACAGACCCTCGGTACGGGAGTTTCTGGAACGTGAGCTAGCGCTGTTTGATGGTTTGAAGGGCGTGTCACACATCGCGGAGCACGTGATCACCATGCGCGATGAGAGACCAATCAAACAGAGATATTATCCGAAGAACCCAGCGATGCAGAAGGTCATCTACGACCAGGTAGATGAACTTCTGAAAAACGACTGCATCGAGCCTTCGAAGAGTCCCCACAGTGCGCCTATTGTGTTAGTAGGAAAGAAGAACGGGAGACATCCGGATGTGCATTGACTACCGGCAGCTAAATGCACGCTCTGTTCCGGATGCGTACCCGCTGCCGAGGATTCATCACATCTTGGAGAGACTTCGTAACGCGAAATACATTACCACATTGGATCTGAAGAGTGGGTACTGGCAGATCCCCATGGCCCGCAACAGCCGTCAATACACGGCGTTCACGTGCCGGACGAGGCCTTTCCACTGGAAGGTCATGCCTTTTGGCTTACACTCCGCACCAGCCACGTTCCAAAGAGCACTCGATGGAGTCATAGGCCCCGACATGGAACCACATGCCTTCGCGTATCTCGACGACATCATCATCACGGGCTCGGATTTAGACGACCACCTCCGGAACCTTCAGGAAGTTCTTCGCCGTCTACGCGAAGCAAATCTGCGCCTGAACAAGCCAAGTGCAAGTTCTTCCGCAAAAGCATTGCTTATCTAGGCCACGTCGTCAGCGAACAAGGGATACACACCGACCCGAGAAGATCGCAGCCGTCCGAAAACTAACTCCCCCAACCAACGTTCGGGAATTGTGCCGCTGCCTGGGGATAGCATCGTGGTACCGGAGGTTCGTGTCAAACTTCGCGGAGGTAGTGCAACCGATGTCGATACTGCTCCGGAAGAGCAACGATGGGAGTGGGGTGAACCACAACAGGCCGCGTTCGACGAGCTGAAACTACGCCTTACCAAAGCTCCGATCCTTGCTTGCCCAGATTTCTCGGCCAAGTTTGTGCTACAACGGACGCCAGTGACTTTGGGTTGGGAGCAGTGTTGACACAAGAAATAGACGGGGCAGAGCGCGTGATAGCGTACGTCAGCCGACGGTTGTCGAAGCCCGAAGAAAACTACTCAGCGACGGAGAAGGAATGTTTAGCGATTGTTTGGGCCATCCGCAAGCTGAAATGTTTCCTCGAGGGCTACCGTTTCGATGTGATCACAGACCACTTAGCCCTTAAGTGGCTTAATAGCATTGACAACCCGACTGGCCGAATTGCGAGGTGGGCCCTGGAATTGCAGCAATACCAATTCGACATCCACTACCGTCGGGGAAGTTAAATGTCGTGGCTGATGCGCTGTCGAGGCAACCCTGGAAGAAGTACTACAGACGGTACTAACCGAAACCATCACGTGCCCATGGCTCCTAAAATTGACAAAGCGCATCGAGGAGTACCCAAGAATCACCCGGACTATACGCTGGAGAACGGTCACGTGTACCGACACCTAGGTCATCGCCCACGGAAGAGGACTACGTCCCCTGGAAGCTATGCGTAGCATCGGACCAGCGCTCCCGCGTCCTGAAGGAGTGTCACGACAACCCCACCGCTGGTCACCTGGGAATACGGAGGACAGCGAGTCGAGTAACGCAACGGTATTACTGGCCCGGCTTGGTTCGAGACGTAACCCGATACGTACGACGATGTACCAAATGCCAGGCGTACAAGGTGAGCCAGATGAAGCCTGCGGGAAGATGTTGACCAGACAAGTAGCGGAACCCTTCGGGACTGTCTGCTCGGATTTCATTGGTCCCCTGCCACGCTCGAAACACGGAAACACCATGCTCCTGGTGTTCTTCGACTTATTCTCTAAATGGGTGGAGTTAGTCCCGCTGCGCAAAGCTACGACTGCCCACTTGGAACGAGCCTTCCGAGAACGGATCCTTTGTCGCTTCGGGACACCGCGGTGTTTCGTTTGTGACAACGGGACCCAGTTTACGAGCAGATCTTTTCACCGATTCTGCGAGAAACTCGGATGGAGCTACAACACACCGCCCCCTACAGCCCCCAACAGAACCCGACGGAGAGAGCAAATCGGACGATAAGACCATGCTGGCCCAGTACATCGAGGGACACCAGAGCTCGTGGGATGAATTGCTCCCGGAGATAATGTTGGCCATAAATACCAGCGCTTCAGACACGACGGATTCAGCCCAGCGTTCCTAGTCCAAGGACGCGAACCCCGTCTGCCGAACGCACTATACGACCAGGTTACCCGGAGTGGAAGAATACAGACAACTCCCGAGACACGCGACACCGAGCTACGAAAGGTTTTCGAGGCAGTGCAACAGAATGTACAGAGGGCGTCCCCAGACCAGGCAAGACAATACAACCTACGCCACCGAGACTGGCGACCAACCGTGGCACTCAGGTATTGGCCAAACATCACGTCTTGTCTAACGCCGCCGAAGGATTGCAGCAAAGTTGGCGCCAATGTTCGACGGACCCTACGTCCGTGAAGAAATTCGTCTCCCCGAATGTGGTACGCCTCCAACATAGGGAGACAAATCGGCGTCGGATGGCTAGCCTAGCAGATCTGAAGCCGTTCGTCACGGACCCGCGACGAGGGCCACCCAGACACCACTCTTGCCCTAGAACCAAGTCCACCTTCCCCCATCACTGTGTCAAGTCCTTCAGACCCCCCCACAAGCCGCACTGTAGGTAGGGCGATGCAGATAATACTAACACCCCCATCTTATTATAGCGAGAAGATGTCCGAAGCAGAAGGCCGCATCCTGTTCGATCCGGAGGGGCACAGCCGTCAATACCTGAATCCGGACGGATACCACTCCGATGATAGTAGGAACACCGACATCTACGAACCACCTGAGGACACCCCCGACTCTAGTGGAAGCGTACCCCTACCCGCCATGGACCCCTGGAGAGACCTAAGTATGGACCGGGATGGCTGCAAGACGACGCCGTTGAGGAGGTGCTAAACACACTCACCCTCCGAAGACGCTGGACATCAACGACCTGCCGCTTTTCACCATTGACTGGGTGATGGCCCCGGAGAGCTGGCGGGTAGAGGGAACGGGGGGACTGCTACCCCAAGACGTCCTGGACAGCGTCGAGGTGGCGGTGCGGCGCAACACCCATTCATGGGACCAAGTACCTGATGGAGGTGGAAGGCCCTGCTTTCCAGGTCAAGGTGACCAAAGCCGGAAAGTTACTGTCCGTCATCGCCACCCGAAGTAAGGAGAGGGTGTGAGGTAGCAGAAAACTACCGCACATTTATGTCTTCCGTCCGTGACGTCATATATGTTACCTTGTGTTGTGCGTACCATGCTGTTCCGCGCACATTTGCGCAACCGCGACGCGAAAGTGAGCGCTGGTTCACTATCGGAACCAGCAGAGAAACGGACGTGTGGGGACCCAGAAAAGAGAAGAAGAAGACGGCGAGCAAATGATTTGCATATTTGCGATTTGCGAGTCTGGTTTTGATGTTAAACGTGACAGTAAAAAGTTCTCGCGACGGTAGTGACAGCAACAACACAACAACAGGAGTAGCAACCACAGCAGCCACCGCAACAACAACCACAGTCTGCAATAGCAGCGCACCACAGCAGCCACTGCAACAACAACAGCCACAGCCGGCAACAACAGCGCGCCACCCGCAACGGCTATCACAACACAACCACAGGGTGCGACCACACCAGAACGGCAAACGCAACAACGGCCACGATCGGTGGCATCACCCGGCAGCAACGACAGCAGCGGAGGCAACAACAAAGGCAACGGCTAGCGAGGACTTGCAAAGAGTGGCAGCAAAAGTGCAGTAAAAACCGCGCACACCCACCGGCACACTCGCACCCCCAGGCACACAACGCACACCCAGGCTTACGCACACCACCCACAGGCACACTCGCACACCAGGCACGCTCGCACACCAGTCACACACGCACACCAGGCTTACGCACACCACACCGGCACACACGCCACACCCAGTCACACACGCACACCCCGGCTTACGCACACACACACAGGCACCCTCGCACACCCAGGCTTACGCACACACACACAGGCACACACGCACACCCAGGCTTACGCACACACTCGCACACCCAGGCACACTCGCACACCAGGTACACACGCACACCCAGGCTTACGCACACACACACAGGCACCCACGCACACCCAGTCACACACGCACACCCAGGCTTACGCACACCACACAGGCACACACGCACACCCAGTCACACACGCACACCCAGGCTTACCGCACACACACACACAGGCACCCTCGCACACCCAGCTTACGCACACACACCAGGCACACACGCACACCCACGCACATCCAGGCTTACGCACACCCAGTCACACACGCACACCCAGGCTTACGCACACACACACAGGCACACCCACACAGGCACACAACGCATACCCACGCACACCCAGGCTTACGTACACCCAGGCATCGACACCCGCACACACACACAGGCACATACACACACCACTCAAGCACACCCGCACAGGCATCCACACACACCCACAGGCACACCCAGGCGTACACCCACCCCCAGGCTAATACACACACCAACCCGCATCGACACACAGGCTTATACATCCACACATACAAGCACACACACCGTTCGTACATTTACACACAGATTGGGGTAAGTGTCAGCCATCTGCGATGGGCCGAAAAACGGTTGCTTAGGCAGCTACATGTAGATTTGGTGCGGTCTAGGGCCATGTGTATGTGATAATTGTTAAATAAAAATAAATAAATATTTAAACGTAGAAGGGTTTGTGTATTCTATTTATTCCCCTCTACCCCTTTCAGCTAGTGAGCACCTCATCCTGTGGCTCCCGTGGGGCTGACCTGAGGAGTACGCAAGCGCATCCTCCGAGTTTTATCTAGATTCTGCGACGCCTGCTTCTTGGGTGGGTCCCATGGGTAGCGACGGGTGGAGAAATGTGGTTAGGTGCGCCTCACCAAATGGCCCACGTGGGGCAGACTTGAGGGGTATGTTAGCGAATCTTCCGAGTCTTACTCTAGATTCTGCGACGCCTGCCTCTGAGTATGTTCCACGGGTAGCGACAAGTGGGTAATACCCAGGCGTTGCCGTTGTGGGAGATCGAGTGGGGGGGCGAGTACGCATTCCGAGTCTTACTCTGTGCGCGACGAATCCTCTCACTCGCATCTCTCATACGCGTCCGAGAGATTCTCAAGGACGCGGCCGGTGACAGGCGCGGGTGGATGGGATTAGGCAGTTGGTGCCGGGCTTCCGGGTCTTACCCTCAGCCTGACCAGCTAGCTGTTTAACTCCTCACCCCCCGTGCCCACAGAACCACACTCGACGCCCTGGTCGGCGACGAAGGGCCATTCGGGGAACGGTTGGTTAGTTCTCCGAGTAATACTCTGGAGTAACCAGCCTACTCCTTCGAGTGACTCCCAAATCGTCGCCAGCGCGTAAGGCATGCTCACGACTCCTTCTCTCTTCACCTATGTCCTCCCTCTATTGACCCTACCCCTGGTATGCCCGGGTACAGCTCCTCCAGTGTCCCAG
>JARNME010000070.1:0-156971 GCA_030179655.1 Scaptomyza flava | reverse complement strand
AATATTAAAAGTGCACAAATATAAATTTTACTGACTAGTTAAGTCACTCTAAGTAAAATATTCCTTTCTTTTGTTACATTTAATCAATCATATTGGTCTTAGTTACAGGATATAACTGTCATACACATAAGTATGTTCGTATGTATACGAATGCACGCACATTTCATTTCTCTCTCGCTCTCTTTTGTTCTCATTTCTACTAGGCAACGCAAGAGAGGAAGTGAGGCTACCTAGCAGTGTAGCCAGGCTTTGAGCGCCCACATAAGCTTGATTCTGGGAAAAAATAAGCTTAAATAACCTCAATTATTATTATTATATTGGGGGTAAATACACTGCGACAAAATATATCTATTGTGCCACCTTCTTGGCCTATAGCTCTTCCATAAGGCCCAGGTGTTGCATAAAAGCAAGTACCTTTGTTGGGTCGATAGTTTCTAAGTCGCTAAGTTGCACAATATTTTTTCCTAGAAAACTACTTTTTTTCCTTACTTAGGCTACGCATTCTGCTATAATGTGCAAGGAGGATTCTCCTTCCATTTCGCAGAATCTGCAAATCTCGCTGCTGACTATTCCTAGCTTTGCCAGGTGACCTCGTAGTCTACAATGTCCTGTCTAGAGACCGGTGAGTATCCTAAGTCTTTTTTTACCCATTGATATTACTTGCTTAAACCGTTTGAGGTTATAGCTACCCAAGAAAAGCTTTGCTTGTCTGAGTCTTGATATCCTTGCCCAGCTCGTTCTTCGCAGAAGTCTCTCTTCGCTCCTAAGCTTCTACCGTATTGTGCTTCTTCCTATACCACAGTACGGCTCGGGTCCTATTAGGGGTGTCGCTGCCCCCAGCCTTGCTTTCTTGTCTGCCTCTTCGTACCCCGCTATTTCGACATGTCCCGGGACCCATCTTAGGGCAAGCCTATTTTGTGATCCCAGAGTGTCTAGCTTGGTTCGTACCTCACGAACTACCTTTGACCTGATTTCGGTCTTACTAAGTGCCATTATTGCTGCTTGACTATCGGATAGGATGGCTATATCCCTATTCCGATAGTTACGCTTTAGATTAAAGTCCACACACCTCCCGATTGCACATACCTCAGCTTGGAATATGCTTGTGTGCATACCTAGGGGCTCATGGTACATTAGCCTACCACACCAAGACCGGAGCCTTGTTGCGTTAGGGACCCATCGGTGTACCATTTCATGGTGTGTGGCTTCATGTTGTGGACCTCTTTCAGAGATGTCCACTCCTTTTTGTTACAGAGGTGAACTTGAAACTTTTGGCCGAACATGTGTTCGGCTTTCATTTCGTCCCTTGGCTGTGCCAGTAGGGGAAGTTCACCCTATAGCACTACTAAGAATGTGTCCTCTCCCAACTCATTCAACGGAAATTCTTAAGAGGGTTGCCTTCTCTTGCAGCCTAATTGTGTGATGGAGTGGCGTTATCTCCAATAGAACCTCAAGCGCTGCTGTCGGACAGGTCTTCATCGCTCCCGTGATTCCTACACATGCCATTCTTTGTAGCTTTTGAAGCTGCTTCTGTACGTGAGCATGGGCCTTACTACCATAAGGTATAGCCATCTTATTATCTTTGGTGATGTTCCCCATCACTTCCCGGCTATGCTACGACACGTATACAGCGCTCTGCAGCACTTTGCGATCGTATTCTGAACATGGGTGCCAAAGTTTAGTTTACTGTCGAAATTTACCCCAAGGTACTTAACTTCCTTGCTTGTTTCTATTGGACTCCCTGCGAGCCTAATCTCCCTCATCCTTTGTAGCTTGTACCTTCTGGTGAACGGAACGATGATTGTTTTAGTAGGGCTTAAGTTGAGACCAACCTCCCTTCACAAATCATGCGTAATATTAAGTCCCAGTTGAACATTATCAAAAAGAGTTTCTTCATACTTGCCCCGAGCTATTATCACAATGTCATCTGCATAGCCTTGACATTGAATTCCCCTGTTCGCAAGTCTACTTAATAGTTCGTCTACTAGTATACTCCATAAGAGGGGTGATAAAACCCCCCCTTGAGGACAGCCCCTTGTGGTTGTTACTGTTACGGTACTATCTTGTATAGATGCCGTAGCCTGTCTGGACCCTCATAGGGATGAAATCCATCTACTAGTTGTACTGTCCAGCCCTCTTCTATTCAAGGTAGCTTCGACAGCATCATGTGATGTGTTGTCGAAAGCACCTTCAAAGTCTAAAAATGCACAAACTGCTACTTCTTTGTTTACTACTGCCGCCCGCAGAGTACGGTGCAGCTCATAGAGGGCAGTGTCCGTAGACCTGCCTGTTCTGTATGCGTGCTGCGTTGCCTGCAGTGGACTCTGTGTGAGCAGAGTACTCCTTATGTTATAATCCACCAGCTTTTCCAACGTTTTCAACAAAAAATATGTTACGCTGTTGGGTCTGAAGGACTTTGGGTTGGTGGTATCTGTCTTCCCTACCTTGGGGATGAAGACCACCCTAGCTCTACTCCAAGTACCGGTGATATGCAATCTAGACCAGGAGTTTTGTAACGCTGGAAGGTTCCAATTGCCCATTTTATTTTCTCCACTGTGACCACCGACTTGGCACATGCCCAGTCAATGGCCGTTGGTCTGTGTTGACCTCCTGTTTCAAGCGATTCGCACGGTTGCCAAGGGATACTTCCTGGGAAGTGCGTCTCAAACAGAAGCTCTAACCTTTGCATATTGGTGCTCGTATATGTATTATCTTTACGCTTCAGGGCTAAATTAGCCTCCGGCGCCTGCTTTGATAATGCTCTATGGAGCCGGGCACCTTCACTCGTGCTTGTTATGCTTTCGCAGAAGTCCCTATAGTTCCTGCGCTTGGCCTTCCTAATCTCCTTGCTGTAGGAGGTGAGGCTTTCGCCCATGACCCGTCCCTCTTAGCTTTAATGAGGAGGTGACGTGTTGTGATACGCAGCCTCTCAAGACCGTCATTCCACCATGGGGCATCTTTTTCTTTACGCGTTTTCCCTAGTGGGCAGCTTTCTTCATATGCATCTTTAATGCTACTATTTAGATTTCTAACAACTCTTTCTAGCTCACTCGCGCATCTGGGTATTCCAGAGTTTTCAGTGGCTAGGTTAAGTTCTTGGGTAGACCTAAATTTTGCCCAGTTCGTTTTCCTGGGGCTACGAGTTGGTATACTACTATCCGTATTAACCTTAAGTTTGAATAGGATAATCCTGTGATTGGACATGGATTCTTCTGAAGAGACATGCCATTCTCTGAAATGTGGCCTAAGAGACCGACTAATCAGAGTAATGTCTAATACCTCTTCTCTAACTCTAGTTACAAATGTCGGTGTCGATCCGACATTACCAATTTCTAAGTTATACTTGAATATAAAGTTGGTAAGACACTCACCCCTTTTGTTGATGTCCGTGCTGCCCCATATGGAGTGGTGCGCATTGGCATCGCAGCCGATTATAACCGGCAGCTTCTCTCTTCTGCAGTGGTCCATCAGCTTTTCTATTTCCGGTGGTGGGCAGTCCACATCACCAGCAAAATAGGCAGATGCCACCACAATTAGGGGGGGCGTTTCCAATTGCACCTACGGCAATAGGTCCGCAGTCCCTAGTGAGGAATTCTGAAAGAATAGTAAAATTAATACATTTCCTTATCATAATGCATGCTCTAGGTGTAGGATCTCTTTGATCCCAGATCACCTTTGAGTCAGCGGTGTACAGGACTTTTATACCATTGTATATCCATGGCTCCTGACAGCAGAGGCTGCCTTAGCCCGATGGAGGTTTATCTGGGCTAGCCCAGTGACGGTGACGTTTGATGTCACCATCACTCATCCGCCGCTCCAGCTCCTGGTGACGTCAGCTTCTGCCGTTTCAAGCTCCTCAGCGAGCTCTTGCGAGGACATCGGCACCTCATCATCCATCCCTTCCAGCTCTGCTGGACCGAGCGTCATCTCCGCC
The DNA here is from genome assembly GCA_030179655.1 of Scaptomyza flava. Lineage (NCBI taxonomy): Eukaryota > Metazoa > Arthropoda > Insecta > Diptera > Drosophilidae > Scaptomyza > Scaptomyza flava. The sequence goes on along the minus strand of JARNME010000070.1, from coordinate 153,037 downwards.
AGGTCCTCATCCTCGGCCAGATCCTCTGATAAATCAGAGACACCTGCCAGATGAGCACTCGGAACAGTGGCGGTGGGAGGTGTGGGGGCCGAGCCTGCAGCTCCCGGGATTGTCATCTGGGCAGGGGTAGTCCTTGCGCCAACTTGGTGGCCTCTCGCCACTATCGCGTCCTTGGATGCCTCATCGATGCCTATCACCCATAGTGCACCTCCGCCTTCTGTCCTCCTAGACAACACCTTCCACGAGTCTGTCTCGATCTTGTTCTGGTTCCTCAGCAGAACCAACAAGGATTCGGTTGACCGATCCGCGCTTCTTGGGCAGAAGATGGTGATGTTGTAGGGTGATGGAATATCATCACCCACCTTGCAGTGCAGTGGAGCCCCTTTCCACGACTGCAGTCTTGGCGCCACGGTCCTCAGCCACTCCGCTGAGTGATCGTCGGAACATTCAATGACCAGGTATCCAACCCGGAAATGAATGCCCGCGAACGCGACCGCGGTGTCCCATCCTGTGAGGATAACCTCATCCAGGATGGCCTCCCCCAATGCGGACAAGTCCCCATGGCTGAGCATTACCTGCGGGTATTCCACAGGTAACACGGCCACCTTGACTTTTTTTGCAATCGCTGCTTACGATATGCGAGTCTCGGTGGACAATGGAGAGGTAGACCTCACTGCTGTTGCTACGGTGGATGCCGACGTGCTGGGACGCTCTTGGGGGTGGCAGTGGGTGGCGTCAAATTACTGCTCAGGCGTTTGGGGGCTGGTCCCCGTACCTGGATCGCCTAGTCTTTCAACCGTTGCCATGCGCAGTGCCTCAGCAGGGGGTAGTCCCTGCTGAAGGTACCTGAGGTACCATTTGGTTTTTGAGCCGTTCAGCGTTTTTCGGTTTGGGTCATAAAAACCGCCCGGCTCTCCCAATTTTGACAGCTGCGCTTTTGGCTGCTGGTGCTGCACGCCATGTCGCCTAACAGCGCTAACCTCGGTCGCATCGGCTGGGATGGTCCAGTCTTGCTTCCTTCAGCTTCACCATTTTGTCCCACGAGTTGCGGAGAAATATGGGGTCCACCAGGGCAGAGATCCGCAGTACCCGGGTAAGGCTAATTAGAACAGGCGGCCGCCATCTGCCTGAGCTCACCGTTAGCGACTGGGCTAGTTTTTAATCCGGGCCCCCGGCCAGGTTGGCTTTCGGCGCGGTTCGAATGATACCTTAGTCCAGCTCGGAGTGAGATATTGGGGAAGGGATGAAGATGGGTAAGTGTGAGGGATTTGGGAGTGTGTGAGGCTATGCTTTGAAGACGGCGACACATGCGTCTTGTCGATACGGTGAACGGTACCGTACCCGCTGTTTGTCTGGGACTGCTTATTTGCAAGGATTCTCGCTCATTCGCAGCTAACCTCATAATGAGGCCGTTCGCTATCCGCAACCCGCAACCCGCCTGTTGGCCACAGCTTAGCCCCCTCTGAACTATCCCACAAGTTCTATAGACCAGGAGTAACATACCATAGTAAAATTGATATTTGTGCGTCATGCTTTTTTTATGTATTTTTCGAAAATTTGACTTGCCTGATTTTTTGTTAATATTTTTTTTAAAATATGTAATTGCTGTTAAGATTTAATGTACACAATGTTTTTCAAATTTTTTTTATTTTTTATTAATAGAAAACATTATTTTGAAGAAATCTTCATGTAAAGTTGATAATTGTGCAAAAAGTTAAATACCACAGAAATTAAGGAGATAAAATAACTAAATGAACATAAATGAATATATTAATACGAAATTGAGTCGCCTCTTTGTTGTGCAACCAATTGCAAGCGGCGGGGCATCGAGTTGACCAAGTTATTTAAAGTGTTTACGTCAATAGTTGCCCATTTCATGACAATGGCCGCTTTTAGTTCCTTCAAGGACTCAAATTACCTTCCACCCTCATAAACCTTTGCTGAAAGGATGCCCCAAAGATCCTCAATTGGATTTATGTCCGGACTTATACCTGGCCACTGTAATAAGGGAATACTAAGGGAACAGAAAAACGACATCGTATGCCTTGCAACGTGCATAGGAGCGTTATCCTGCTGAAATGTCCAGTCGTCGCCATGGAACTCCTCCGCAAATGGTTTAAGTTTTCCTTCCGCATTCATCCGTCCCGGCACAAAGCAAATGGGAGACTTTCCAGCAGAGCTAAATGCCGTCCATACCATCAGAGGGACACCACCATGGTTCCGCCTATAGCTCGTCTTTCTTGGATGACTTGGGTTCCGCCAGTACTTTTTATTTCCATCTGGACCGTCTAAGTTAAACTTCTTTTCATCACTGAAAATCACCTTTGTGATTGTTTAATCATTATTTCAACTTTTTAACAAAAATAATTTAATTAATAATAACTACAATTAATAATCATTGGCTGCGTTCAGGGAACTAAGCGGTTATCAAGCTGCTTACTAAGCGCTTATTGCAAATCGCTGAAAACTTGTGAACGCACTGCTTAGTTGATCAGCTGATTATCATTATCGATATGTAAATATTAGTAATCGCATGGTGTTTATCGACAGCTTCTTCAACACAAGTAAAAATGGCTCAAAATGGTACGTTCAATTGGTTTTGTTTATTTAGATATTATTATTAAAATCTAACAATTGGTTTATTTTATACGACTATTTACAGAAGAAGAAAGTACTAAAAACGTTTGGGAGTCGTCCAAAACCAAACTTCTACTGAATGCGTACTTGGAACGGTTGTCGAAATTCCGTGATCACAAAATAAAAAAAAAAATGGTTTGGCGTGAAATAACAGAAGAGTTGCAAAACCATGGGTACACAGATGTAAATCCAGAAGCCTTGGATCGCAAAATGCGAAATTTAAAACAAACATATAAGACGATCAAAGACAACAACAAGAAAACAGGTAGAGGCAGTTTGACTTGGCCATACTACACCATCATGGAGGACATTTTTGCAGATGACTTGACTGTGAATCCAGGTGCAACGATATCAAGTTTTGAAGTTGCCGAATGTATGACTACACCGCATATGCAACTATCATCATGCATGCCACCATCTCCACAAATGCCACCATCCCCACAAGTGCCACCATCCCCGCAAATGCCACCATCACCCGACGAAGAACATTTAACGAACACAGCGCCTAAAAATCCAGTTTGCTCCTCTTATCGCCAACGCAAAGAAATGATTGAAATAGAGAAAAAGAGAGTAGCTGCCCTTGTCATTAAATTTACCATTAATGGATAAGCAGAGTCCCCAATTATATGTTGTTGTTGTGGTATTAGTGGATTCTGTATATTGGTCATCTTGGTATATAACGGACTATTCTTAAACACTCGCGCATCGTGCATCCTACCTGGCATTCCAATGAATACATCAATAAAATTTCCGGTTGAATCACAAACTCCTTGAAGAATTATTGAATGGAATTGTTTTCTGTTATAGTAGTCTTGTGAATTTCCAACCGGTTGTTGGATGGGTATGTGACATCCATCAATTGCACCAATAGCTCCATTTAATCCTGAACGACTTTTAAATAAAGACGAACTTTTCGCATTTTGTATTCCATTAGGCCATTTAATAAATTTTGACATCAGCTTCGTTATTTCTTCAATCATATATTTAACAAGTGGAAACGTTGCAGTCGGACGCAACCGACTGCGGTATACTCGATACCAGTATTAAAAATTTTGATGCCCATCCATGTGGGATGTTAATTGTTATCTTCATACCAAATTTGGTGACTCTAGCTCGAAGTTTGTATAAAGTGGGGAAAGGGGGGCTGGGGGCGGTATGGGTGGAATTGCATCCAAATTTTTGATGCAGATCTTTGTGGAATGTCAATTGCTATCTTCATAACAAATTTGGTGACTCTAGCTCAAAGTTTGTATAAAGTGGGGAAAGGGGGGCTGGGGGCGGTATGGTTGGGCGTGGCATTCAAATTTTTGCTGCACATCCTTGTGGAATGTCAAATGCTACCTTCATACGAAATTTGGTGACTCTAGCTCAAAGTTTGTATAAAGTGGGGAAAGGGGGGCTGGGGGCGGTATAGGTGGAATTGCATCCAAAGTTTTGATGCAGATCTTTGTGGAATGTCAATTGCTATCTTCATAACAAATTTGGTGACTCTAGCTCAAAGTTTGTAAAAGTGGGGAAAGGGGGGCTGGGGGCGGTATGGTTGGGCGTGGCATTCAAATTTTTGCTGCAGATCCTTGTGGAATGTCAAATGCTACCTTCATACCAAATTTGGTGACTCTAGCTCAAAGTTTGTAAAAGTGGGGAAGGGGGGCTGGGGGCGGTATGGTTGGGCGTGGCATTCAAATTTTTGCTGCAGATCCTTGTGGAATGTCAAATGCTACCTTCATACCAAATTTGGTGACTCTAGCTCAAAGTTTGTATAAAGTGGGGAAAGGGGGGCTATGGGGCTGGGGGCGGTATGGTTGGGCGTGGCATCCAAATTTTTGCTGCAGATCCTTGTGGAATGTCAAATGCTACCTTCATACCAAATTTGGTGACTCTAGCTCGAAGCATGTAAAAAGTGGTGAAAGGGGGGCTATGGGGCTTGGGGCGGTATGGGTGGGCATAGCATTCAAATTTTTGCTGCCGATCTATGTGGGATGTCAAATGCTACCTTCATACCAAATTTGGTGACTCTAGCTCGAAGTTTGTATAAAATGGGGAAAGGGGGGCTGGGGGCGGTATGGTTGGGCGTGGCATCAAAATTTTTGCTGCAGATCCTTGTGGAATGCCAAATGCTACCTTCATACCAAATTTTGTGACTCTAGCTCAAAGTTTGTATAAGGTGGGGATAGGGGGGCGGAATGGTTCGGCAAGGCTCCAAAACTTTGATGCAATTCTTTTGGGGTTGTTGCCAGCTATCTTCCTACCAAATTTGGTGGCTCTAGCTCCACTACTCTGGAAGATACACGCATTCCCGTTTTTGACGAAGCGTTGGGGCAGATGGGGGTGGCTAGGGCGGTATTGGTTGGCGTGGAATCCAAACTTTTGATGCAGTTTTTGGGGGGTCATCATCACCTATCTTGGCACCAAATTTGGTGACTCTAGCTAAAAAATTGTGGGAGATATAGGCTTTTCTGATTTCAAAATGCGGGGGGGCTGGGGGCGGAATGGGTGGGCGTGGCTCCAAAACTTTGATGCAATTCTTTTGGGGTTGTTGCCAGCTATCTTCCTACCAAATTTGGTGGCTCTAGCTCCACTACTCTGGAAGATACACGCATTCCCGTTTTTGACGAAGCGTTGGGGCAGATGGGGGTGGCTAGTGCGGTATTGGTGGGCGTGGCATCCAAACTTTGGATGCAGTTTTTGGGGGGTCATCATCACCTATCTTGGCACCAAATTTGGTGGCTATAGCTCAAAAACTGTGGGAGATAAAGGCTTTTTTGACTTTAAAATGCGGGGGGGCTGGGGGCGGAATGGGTAGGCGGGGCTCCAAAATTTTAAATGCAGTTTTTTGGGGGTTGCTAGTAGCTATCTTCTCACCAAATTTGGTAGTTCTAGCTGTCAGAATGTGCGAAATATGTGGATTTATCGGTTTTGAGTTATCGAATTTATCGATTTGCGAGCCCCCCAGTTATCGTAGAACCCCCATCTTGACACTTTAATTTACTATCCCATAGATAAAGAGAATTGGAAAGTTTCAAGTCTCTAGCTTGAAGGGTGTGGAAAAAAGTTGCGTTCATACAGACGGACAGACGGACAGACGGACAGACACCATGACGGACATTGGACAAACCCAATATACTCTTTACCTTCGGTATCGAGTATAAAAACGCCATGACTTGAACTTTTTGCAATGTTGAATCTATCACCCACGGCCAAAAATGATTCCTGTTTACCAATAAGCCATAAACAAAACAGCAATTTTTTTCCATTGGAATATCAGGGAAGAGTTGCACATGATTTTGCACATTAGTTTGGATAGCATTTAACAGACTCTGCAATGTTGACACACATGTATAAGATTATAAAAATTCGAAATGGTATACATATGTATATTTTTACCTCGAATGTGGTTCTATTCATCCGAAAGTGTTCAATAAATTGTACATCAGTATATCATGGAATTGTTTCTTCATAAAACTGTTTATTTCTTTCTTTCAACATTTGCCTCTGGATTTTCTTTTCTTCGCAAGAAATCGATGGGTGAAACTCATCTTTCAACGCCATTACAACCTCACTTACATCAGTATCCTCGCAACAAAATTGCAGTAACATTAATTTTATTCGTTTTCTTTCCATTTGAACAATGCAATTAACACTAAGCGCAATCACTAAGCGCAAAAGCAAACAAAAATTACGCTAACAAAGATGGCGGTCGCTGACTAAACATGTTTAGAAAGCGCTTACTAAGCAGAACGTTCAGCGAACGATTACTAAACATGTATTGTAAGCGCTTAGTTCCCTGAACGCAGCCAATACTTAACAGGTCTGCCCAAAACTTATATTTTTCATAGAAGGCAAGCCTTCTTATGCCGGGGTAACAGTTTTGGTGTCCGTACCCTTGAGTCATATTCAAGGTGCAACTCCATTCGACAAATCTGTTGCGCCCTCTGCTTACTTATTGGCAACTTCAATTCAGCCTTTATTTGAGCGCAACTCATATTTTTATCTGTTGCTAGCGCCTTTATGTGCCGTTTAGTGCGCGCATCAACTTTTGGTAATGCCCCACTTCTGTTGTTGCGGGCATATTTCTGTGGATTCTTCAAATAATTTGCGATAGTATTACGATGCCGACTTAATCTTTTGGCAATTTCTGATATTTTAATGCCACATTCAGCCAAAGTTTCAATTTGCTTTTTTTCTTTTTCATTTAATTCGGCTGCGAGAGGCATTTTTAACCAATAATAGTCCAAATTAATAAAAAAAAATCAAAAACTTGTAACAATACTAAATATAGTCAATTAGTTAACAATATTTAAATGCACCCAATCAATTTATGCAGCGAGATAATTAATGTGTCACACTCAAAATGGAAATGAAGAGTTTTACACAGATATCAACTTATTTAAAATCCTAACGGGACTATAGATTAAAAGCAGATAAGAAACATATGCATGGAAAAACATCACAAAGCATAAGAGATAAAACATGCATACTTGAAACATTTATGCTGCTAATAGAACAACTGTAATAAGCAAAAAAAAATTGCACAAATATAAATTTTACTGACTGGTTAAGTCACTCTAAGTAAAATATTCCTTTCTTTTGTTACATTTAATCAATCATATTGGTCTTAGTTACAGGATATAACTGTCATACACATAAGTATGTTCGTATGTATACGAATGCACGCACATTTCATTTCTCTCTCGCTCTCTTTTGTTCTCATTTCTACTAGGCAACGCAAGAGAGGAAGTGAGGTTACCTAGCAGTGTAGCCAGACTTTGAGCGCCCACGTAAGCTTGATTCTGGGAAAAAATAAGCTAAAATAACCTTTATTATTATTATTCTATTGGGGGTAAATACACTGCGACCAAATAGATCTATTGTGCCACCTTCTTGGCCTATAGCTCTTCCATAAGGCCCAGGTGTTGCATAAAAGCAAGTACCTTTGTTGGGTCGATGGTTTCTAAATCGCTAAGTTGCACAATATTTTTTCCTAGAAAACTACTTTTTTCCTTACTTAGGCTACGCATTCTTCTATAATGTGCAAGGAGGATTCTCCTTCCATTTCGCAGAATCTGCAAATCTCGCTGATGACTATTCCTAGCTTTGCCAGGTGACCTCGTAGTCTACAATGTCCTGTCTAGAGACCGGTGAGTATCCTAAGTCTTTTTTTACCCATTGATATTACTTGCTGAAACCGTTTGAGGTTATAGCTACCCAAGAGAAGCTTTGCTTGTCTGAGTCTTGATATCCTTGCCCAGCTCGTTTTTCGCAGAAGTCACTCTTTGCTCCTAAGCTTCTACCGTATTGTGCTTCTTCCTATACCACATTAGGGGTGTCGCTGCCCCAAGTCTTGCTTGCTTGTCTGCCTCCCGCTATTTCGGCATGTCCCGGGACCCATCTTAGGGCAAGCCTATTTTGTGATCCCAGAGTGTCTAGCTTTGTTCGTACCTCACGAACTACCTTTGACCTGATTTCGGTCTTACTAAGTGCCATTATTGCTGCTTGACTATCGGATAGGATGGCTATATCCCTATTCCGATAGTTACGCTTTAGATTATAGTCCACACACCTCCCGATTGCACATACCTCAGCTTGGAATATGCTTGTGTGCATACCTAGGGGCTCATGGTACATTAGCCTACCACACCAAGACCGGAGCCTTGTTGCGTTAGGGACCCATCGGTGTACCATTTCATGGTGTGTGGCTTCATGTTGTGGACCTCTTCCAGAGATGTCCACTCCTTTTTGTTACAGAGGTGAACTTGAAACTTTTGGCCGAACATGTGTTCGGCTTTCATTTCGTCCCTTGGCTGTGCCAGTAGGGGAAGTTCACCCGATAGCATATCTGCCTCTATTCGACTAAGAATGTGTCCTCTCCCAACTCCTGCAACGGAAATTCTTAAGACGGTAGCCTTCTCTTGCAGCCTAATTGTGTGATGGAGTGGCGTTATCTCCAATAGAACCTCAAGCGCTGATGTCGGACAGGTCCTCATCGCTCCCGTGATTCCTACACATGCCATTCTTTGTAGCTTTTGAAGCTGCTTCTGTACGTGAACATGGGCCCTACTACCATAAGGTATAGCCATCTTATTATCTTTGGTGATGTTCCCCATCACTTCCCGGCTATGCTACGACACGTATACAGCGCTCTGCAGCACTTTGCGATCGTATTCTGAACATGGGTGCCAAAGTTTAGTTTACTGTCGAAATTTACCTCAAGGTACTTAACTTCCTTGCTTGTTTCTATTGGACTCCCCGCGAGCCTAATCTTCCTCATCCTTTGTAGCTTGTATCTTCTGGTGAACTGAACGATGATTGTTTTAGTAGGGTTTAAGTTGAGACCAACCTCCCTACACCAATCATGCGTAATCCTAAGTCCCAGTTGAACATTATCACAAAGAGTTTCTTCATACTTGCCCCGAGCTATTATCACAATGTCATCTGCATAGCCTTAACATTGAATACCCCTGTTCGCAAGTCTACTTAATAGTTCGTCTACTAGTATACTCCATAAGAGGGGTGATAAAACCCCCCCTTTAGGACAGCCCCTTGTGGTTGTTACTGTTACGGTACTATCTTGTATAGATGCCGTAGCCTGTCTGGACCCTCATAGGGATGAAATCCATCTACTAGTTGTACTGTCCAGCCCTCTTCTATTCAAGGTAGCTTCGACAGCATCATGTGATGTGTTGTCGAAAGCACCTTCAATGTCTAAAAATGCACAAACTGCTACTTCTTTGTTTACTACCGCCGCCCGCAGAGTACGGTGCAGCTCATACAAGGCAGTGTCCGTAGACCTTCCTGTTCTGTATGCGTGCTGCATTGCCTGCAGTGGACTCTGTGTGAGCAGAGTACTACTTATGTTATTATCCACTAGCTTTTCCAACGTTTATTACAACAACGATGTTAAGCTGATGAGTCTGAAGGACTTTGGGTTGGTAGTATCTGTCTTCCCTACCTTGGGGATGAAGACCAACCTAGCTCTACTCCAAGTGCTTGGTATATGACCAAGTGCTAAGCTACTGACCAGGATTTTCCATAGAGTGGGTAGGAGTATTCCCTGTCCCTGCTGAAGGAATACTGGTGATATGCAATCTAGACCAGGAGTTTTGTTAGGCTGGAAGGTTCCAATTGCCCATTTTATTTTCTCCACTGTGACCACCGACTTGGCACATGCCCAGTCAATGGCCGTTGGTCTGTGTTGACCTCCTGTTTCAAGCGATTCGCATGGTTGCCAGGGGATACTTCCTGGGAAGTGCGTCTCAAACAGAAGCTCTAACCTTTGCGTATTGGTGCTCGTATATGTATTATCTTTACGCTTCAAGGCTTAATTAGCCTCCGGCGCCCGCTTTGATAATGCTCTATGGAGCTGGGCACCTTCACTCGTGCTTGTTATGCTTTCGCAGAAGTCCCTATAGTTCCTGCGCTTGGCCTTCCTAATCTCCTTGCTGTAGGAGGTGAGGCTTTCGCGGTACGTATCCCACGACCCGTCCCTCTTAGCTTTATTGAAGAGGTGACGTGAGGTGATACGCAGTCTCTTAAGAACGTCATTACACCATGGGGCATATTTTTCTTTACGCGTTTTCCCTAGTGGGCAGCTTTCTTCATATGCATTTTTAATGCTACTTTTTAAATTTCTAACAACTCTTTCTAGCTCACTCGTGCATCTAAGTATTCCAGAGTTTTCAGTGGCTAGAATAACCTAAAAAATGCTTAAAAGTAATCTCTATCCAAATGCAAGAAAAGACATACAAATGATTAGGTTTTTATTTTAATTAAATATGTTAATAAGTCCTTCAATTGGTTACTATAATATTTTTGTGGCAAGTTGTAGCTGAGGCAACATTCACCATGTCTGCGCAAAGCATATCTGTGAAAAATAATTTGTATAATTATAAAATGAACAATTATGATTTTGAAACCCAAACCTCATGCTTAAAATTGCATTTAAATCACATTTAATTGCGCAAATTGGTTTTAACAATATTCATTTGATTAAATACGCATTTGACCAAGCAATGATAGTATTTGAATGACAATCGAGCAAGCGACTCAAAGGGATTTTTGCTCCCTGCTTCTTTACAACGAGTACCTCTGCCCAAAATTCTACGGTGTCATTTATGTTCTAACATTTTATTAGATTAATCTTATCAATCTGTGATTTTAATTCATCAATGTGAGATATATTGAAATATTTTTATTTATTCAAATGTAGTTTTTTTGGGAGTGCAGCGTATTGCCAACTGCAAAACTGTTTATTGTTTTTAGTGTTACAAAGTTATTGGGAAATCTGAAATTTGAGTTTATTCTTACCTATTTCGAAGTTGATGGATTAATTATTTAATAAAAGAAACATGCATCACGAAATAAATGTTTATTAATTATTTTAAGCAAAAACAAGTAAGAAGGCTCTAGTCGGGAGAGCCCGACTAGAAGATACCCTAAACCCAGTTGCAATAAATATGTTAATTAAATTTATAATTGACTTTGGTATACTGACTTAGCTTCAATCGATTAAGTTCAATATCTCCGGTGTTTGTTAACCGATTTGGACGAAGTTTTCAGAAAAGTTCTATCATTACCCATTACGTCAAACCTCATTTTTAGATTTTCCAAATTCGATATTTTTTGATATCGATATTGTTAGGAGCAGGCTGGGTTTTTCTCTTGGTTGCTGTTGGTGTGGTGGTGGGTGCGACTGCGTCGCACTTGTAAAATAAAATAAAATAAAAATGATGAGAGTTCTTCCAGAACGAGTCTTCCTTCGTGGGGATGTTTATTCAGAATGATTAGCTACATGTTTCAAGAATAACTTAAAACTAGCCTTAATATTACATGTTTACAAAGTGTGGGGAGTTTATGATCACTGCAGAGAGGATAAGAAAAAAACGGCAACTCCTTGTTCACTGCCTGCTTTTAGGCATGAACATACCGCCCCCCTTGCAGCGTCATGCAACAAAAAAAAGATGAGGAACGGAACTGCGCTACGGAACCATGGTCTCTATTGGTGGGCGCATGAGCCGGACAACATCCAGCCAAATACAGTGTTTTGAGCCAAAGGACCTCCTTGACTCGGAATCACCCCCGGCAGGTTGATGTCTGGGTATATATCCGACCCCAACACCAGGCTGGTCATGCTTGACCGGAACCAGCGGTCGTCTGCCAGCGTAACATTCGCCGTATTGGCGCAATGCTGCTCCGCTATGGCCTTGATGGGGGTGCGGATTTTGGTGGGCATCGCCTGGAGAATAACCTCTTTCTGGAACTCGGACGAGCGCGACTTGATCACGGCCGTGCACGCTCTGTCATTACCGACCCGGGTGACGGAAAGCCCGAGGGCCGTTGCCAAGGATGTGTCGATACGACTGAGCGGGCAGCACGGGTCGACTACTGCTCGCATGTCGAATGTTTTGGACCCCGTGTCAAGTCGCAGAACCACTGTTGGTAGCACCGTTGTCCGTTGCCGCTCCAGGATTGAGGAAAGCGACAATAGGCGTACCAACGGTAATGGAGGTGGTGCAACGGAAGGCTGAGGGGAACCTTGTCGAGCCTGAGATGCCGATCGTGTGGGTGCCGATGAGAGTGGCCGTTCCTCGTGCATGTGTAGGAGGGTGTGGTGGTCGCCCTGGCATACGTGGCACCGGTCTTCACGTCGGCACGTCAATCCCGAGTGCTGATGAGCAAGACATTTGGGAAAGTACTTGTTGATGAGTACTGCCCGTAATCTTTTCTCCGCCGTCAAGTGCATAAAACGCTGGCACTTCCGCAACGCGTGAATACCGCGGCACACGCGGCATCGGAACGGTGCCGTTCCCTTTGGGGCCTTCTTGTTTTGCGCCTTCCGGTGTGCCATACTGCTGCGTAATAAAGGAAATGAGACGGAGATTAGACATGGTGGGATTATATGATATTTTTCGACTGGTTTCCAGTCTCGGCGGGAAGCAGAATCAGCCTCGGGCAGTCAAGACGTCGACCACACGGACCTTGAGATCGACGCCAGGATATGTATTCTGGATGCGCCCTAGATGCCATTCATTCGATGGGAGATTATCCTCCTTGATTATGACCAAATCATTTGGTTGAAGATCTCGGGATGGCGACTGCCATTTATTTCTTTTGTGGAGTTCTTTGAGGTATTCATATTTCCACCTTCGACAGAAATGCTGGTGAAAGGACTTCAAACGCTGCCAGCGATTTAGAATAGATGCTGCGTCTGCACCAATTTCTGGCTCAGGGTTGGATAGGAGTGGACCACCGACAAGATAGTGACCCGGGCTCAATGCCAGCAGGTCGGTTGGGTCTTCGGACATTGCCGAAATTGGACGCGAGTTCAAGCACGCCTCTACCTTGGAAAGAAGCGTTGACAACTCCTCGAAGGTATGCTTGAACGTGACCGTGGATTTGTAAAAGAGAGTTTTAAAACTCTTCACTCCAGCTTCCCATAAGCCACCCATGTGTGGAGCACTAGGAGGGTTGAAGTGCCAGGACAAGTTCCGGTAGCTGTATTTGGAGAGGACAAGGTTCCTTGTAGCTTCAAGAAACTCACGCGACAAGACCTTGGCAGCTCCGACAAAAGTTTTTCCATTATCAGAGTGCATTGTCGCTGGACACCCACGCCTTGTTATGAACCTGGAAAATGCTGCTAAGAACTTTTCGGTCGTGAGGTCCAAAGTAGCTTCTAAGTGGATTGCTTTGGTGCTAAAACACACAAAGACGCACACGTACCCCTTGGTTATAAGACATGCTCGGCCTGTATAATTCTTAATATCGAAGGGGCCGGCAAAGTCAACACCGGTGTGTGTGAAAGGACGCGAAAAAGCAGTACGTTGAGCCGGTAGCTCCCCCATGAGTTGTGTCTGGTACCGTTTGCGATGGATTATGCAAACCTTGCAGGAATTTATCGTGGATTTGACCAATACCTTGAGCTTTGGGATCCAGTATTTTGCTCGGATAAGGCGCATCATCATCTGATTGCCCCCGTGCAACGAGATTTGATTTGTGAAGCGCACAAGAAGGCGAGAGTACAGACATGAATAGGGCAGTACGATGGGGTGACGCTCATCATAACTAAGAGTCTCGCAGGATCGGATGCGCCCACAGGCCCGAATAACTCCGTGTTTGTCTAGGAACGGGTTAAGATTGAGAAGACTGCTGGAACGTGGGACTGATTTCCCTTGGAGAAATCCCTTATACTCTTCCGGATACTCAGTTCTTTGCGCGAGAATGTCCAGTTTATCTTGAGCTTTGGAGAGCTCCTCGTGATGCAAATCTGCTGTTCATGGAACTGCGCTTCCCTTACAGCGCGTTATAAAACGTAGTACGTAGGAAAACACGCGTATAGCTTTTTCGAATTTGGAAAAACGTTTAAGAAAGCTGAATGAGGAACTAGCGGTCGCCACATTGACCTTGATCGGACGCTGTTCCAGTTCAGTGTCGAGAGGGAATTCTATGGAGACTGGCCACTGCTGTTGCGCAACTTGAAACCATTCTGGCCCGTGTCACCACAGTGAACTGTCAAGTATTTCAACTGCTGACACTCCTCTGCTCGCGAGATCAGCTGGATTGGACTCGGAGCGGTCGTGGCGCCACTGCTTGGAGTCTGTGGCCTGAGTAATTCTGGTTACCCTGTTCGCCACAAAGGTTGACCACGCACATGGAGGCTTATTTAGCCATGCTAAAACTATTGTCGAGTCAGTCCAGTAATAACACTCGCACTCTTTAAGCGGCAGTGTTGGAATTACTGCTGCTGACAATTCGGCTAACAAAACGGCTCCGCACAACTCTAATCGTGGGATGGACACCGTTTTTGTGGGAGCGACTCCAGTTTTTGCGGTAAGGAGGTGGACAGAGATTTTGTCCCTTGTTTCCGTGCGAACATAAAGCGCAGCGCCATATGCACGCTAAGACGCATCACAGAACCCATGAATTTGTAGCCGGAGCTTTGGCCGCGTCTCTACCCATCGTGGAATGCGCACCTCCCCGAGGCTCGCAAAGTGGTCGAGGAATTCGTGCCACTTCGAAATAAGGTCATCTGGTAGCGGATCATCCCATTCTAGTTCCCTGAGCCAGGTTTCTTGCATGAATATCTTGGCTCGGACAATGACTGGCGCTAACCAACCAGCGGGATCGAAAAGCTTCGCAATCTGCTAGAGAACTTCTCGTTTCGAATGAGTGATTTCGTGGGGAACTGGGAAGGTGAAAAGAAGAACTCATCAGAGTCTGCTTTCCATCGAATACCGAGAGTTTTTGCAGCACTGGCTTCTTCTATCTCGAGGAAGTCGGATCTAAGGCGGTGCTGCTCTGGGATGACTCTGATCAAGTCCTTTTTGTTGGAAGTCCACTTTCTTAGTGGAAATCTTGCGGATTCAAGTGCATTAGAAAGTTCGGATATGCATTGCACTGCACAACTCTTAGAGTGAGCGCCTGCTAGCACATCATCAACATACATATAATTGGATATAATGTCACTTGCTAGGGGATAGCGACGCTGCACATCTTTAGCTAGTTGCTGCAGTACTCTGATCGCTAGGAATGGGGCACAGTTTACTCCAAAGGTGACTGTGTTCAGCTCGAAATCTCGGAGCTTATTGTCTTTTGTTCGGAAAAGGATTCTTTGGTATGGAGTGTGCTTGGGATCCACCAGGATTTGTCTATACATTTTTGTAATGTCTGCGTTAAACACGTACTCAAAGAATCGCCATTTTAGGATCTGCATAGTCAGATCCGATTGGAGCACGGGTCCCGGATGTAGGACGTCGTTGAGACTTTTGCCGTTTGTAGACGGACTGGAGGCGTTAAACACAACGCGAAGCTAAGTAGTGACGCTATTTGGCTTATAGACAGCATGGTGCGGGAGATAGAAGTTGCCTGAACCGTTTGTTGGGGGGACTGGTCTCATATGACCAAGGTCCGAATACTCCTGAAGGACATTATCGTACTGCTCTTTGAGGGATGCATTCTTGTTCAAACGACTCTCATTGCGAAGGAGCTGAGCCAGTGCGAAAGATCTTGAATGACCTAAGTTGATGGATTCAGGATTTTTAAAAGGGAGGGTGACAACATATCTACCACTTTCGTTTCTGGAGATTGTTTGCTGAAACAACTTCTCACAAGCTGCATCGCACTCTTTAATCTGTTTTACTGGAATATCCTCCACCTCCCAAAATTTCGTGAGAAGGCGCTCTAATCTATTTTCTTGGCTATGCGAAACTCGGGTGGAGAACGAGGAAATGTTTTTGGCACCAGGGTTGGAAATAGGACCCGTGATAGTCCAGCCAAAAATCGTTTCCTGACCTAAAAGGGTACCACAGATATTTGTATAGGACCCCTTTAGCAATATGGAGGGAAGGATATCAGCTTCCAATAGGACATCTATTTGGGAACTCTTATGGAAATTTGGATCGGCTAGTTGTAGATCCGGAAGACCTTCCAAAGAACTTTGTGGAATTGTGTAGGAGGGCAGATTTCCTGCCAGCTTTGGAAGGACGTAGGCCGAAGTTTCAATTTGAATTCTTGGCTTAATTGGAGAGCCAATATGGAAGTGGCATAAGCGTTGAGGTTGAGCGGAAACAGCTCCATTGAGCCCCGAAACTTGAACGTCAACGGACTGATACTGAGGTCGCATCAATTTGAACAGCCGTTCAGAAATGAAGGTTGATTCGGAACCAGAGTCTACCAATGCACGAGCTGTATATTTTGTTCCCAAAGAACATACTTGGATTATAGCCGTGCCGAGGAGAACGCTATGTGTGCTTGCCGAAAAGTAATTTTGGACCGTCGTTTGTGGGTGAGAAGTGGACTGTATATTGACTGGAGTTTCCAAAATTGTTCCAGAACCACCTGTTTGGCAATTCCTCGAACGATGAAGGAGAGTGTTGTGACGCCCCTTGCAAGTACGGCAATTATGCGCACTAGTGCAATCTTTGAGGTGGTGACCCCTGGCGAAGCAATTTAAACACAGCTTGTGCTGCTTTATAGTGTCGGACCGTTCCTGGACAGACATTTGTAAAAATTTAGGGCACATACGGATTGGATGGTTTTCTTTAGCGCAAAGTTTGCAAGTCTGAATCTTGGCAGTGACTTTGGCTTCAAAAGAGTTCACTCTTTTGGAAATAGGTTATTTTTTGGTAGTCCTAACCGCCAGCTGAGGAGCTACCTGGGGCCTTACATCTTCAATTGCCTCTAAAGTACAATACCGCTCTAATAGGAAATTATTTAACTCACCCCAAGTTGGAATATCTGCAGTGCTATGGAGAGACTGCTCCCACAGTGACAAAGTGAAATTAGGGAGTCTTGAGGAGCACATGAAGACAAGGAGACAATCCCAATTCTCAGTGGAGATATTGGAGAGTTCTAAAGCCGGTAAGCACCCTTGGATGGTGCTCTGTAAATCCTTTAATGCGGCTGCAGACTCGTTAGAAATGGGTTGTACATTGAACAGAATTCGTAGTTGACTGTTGACTAACAGTCTTTTGTTTTCAAACCTGTTGACGAGTGCTTTCCATGCTGACGCAAAACCATCATTTGTGAGAGGGAATTTGGACACGATAGCCTTAGCATCGCCACGCGTCTTTGAATTTAAGTGGAATAGTTTCTCGACTGGGGTAAGACTTGGATTGTTGATATACACCGCTGTGAAAATGTCCCGGAACGTAGGCCATTTCAAATAGTCTCCGAAAAAGACTTCGGTGTCAACGGGCGGTAAGCGGCAGCCTCTCGGCTGATAGGCAACATTAGGACCCGGTATAGGAACCGTAGCGTTCTCAATTTGCTCGCTAAGCATGGATGCACAACGCTCGTACGCCCCATAGCAGTGGTCATATTTCGCATGGAGGATTTCGGTATCGGTGACATTGCTGTGTCCCGGATATTCGGAGAGCGCTCTTGAACAGCGCTCGAATTCTTGCTCGACCTTGTCCCACAAGGTCCGAATCTGTTCTTGTCTGACTTTGAGTGTGTGCAGTGACACATCGGAATTGGAATCGAATTTTGACTCGAACTGGCTGAGACGATCGGTCACGGAAATAAACGTGGTCAAAGTAATCATACTTGGCATCTTAAGTTTCTGACTGACGGATCTAGTAATTAGCGGTGGGACTGGACACTTTGCAGATGTGGACGCGACGAATTTATTCGGATCGGAACTAGATCTTTTATGGACCCCGGACGGAACGGCAAGGAGGTTATTTTCCTTGGCAATGTCACTTTGCATGCTAGGATCTTATGCAGCCAGAATAAAATAACAATTTATTTTTTGCAGAAAATGTACATGTAAAATCAACAGATATAGTAGTTTGAACGAGTGGAGTGGAGAGACCAAAGAATAAATAATTAATAGTATTATGGTAGTAGTAGTAGTATTATAGTATAGGTCAGCAATGCACACAAAAAATATTAACTTTCATAATTGCGAACGATAAAAGGTTAGGTTAGGTTATGCCGGCTGGCACTCCCAGGGGGAGCGCCACACATAGACCGCTGAAGGGTCCTTAGTGAGGCCGGTGTTTAGAGGTGTTGAGGGCTATCCCGATGGACTACCTCTCTAAGTGGTGTCCGGCTGGGTAAGCGTACTTCGGGCAAATGCCAGAAGCTTGTTGGGTTCCCGCTTACTGGCTTCATCGAGTGAAGCTAGAAGGGGAGCAAGTAGATAGCGTAGTCTTTGTGCTGCCAGTGCGGGGCAGCTGCACAGGAGATGCTCAAGCGTTTCTTTGACACCAGAAACGTTGCATTTCCGGCATTCGTCGTTGTCAGTTATGCCTAGCCTTTTCGCGTGTACTGCGGTTAGGCAGTGGCCTGTGAAGAGACCTACCAGCCTTCGGCAGTCATGCCTTTTTAGCATTAGTGCATATTTCGTTAGTTTCTCGTCGTAGGTTTTGCACATTACTCTTGAGATTCTGCAGTCGGAGGTGTATGTCCACCTTCGTACTGCTGTGTCCCGTGCCTGTGTCTCCATATAGGAGTGTATCGTTCGCAGGGAGATCGGGACATCAACAATGTCACTGTTGAGTCCTATTGCACCTTGCTTAGCCAGAGTGTCCGCTGTTTCGTTGCCCTCGAAGCCCTGGTGGCTTGGAATCCAGTAGATGCGCACTTTTTTAACGGTGCCGAGTGCATCTAGCGTTTCCCTGCACGCCAGGACATTCCGAGAGCTTATGTGGTGAGCCTGTAGGGCTTTGATTGCCGCCTGGCTATCTACGAATATGTTCACCATGTCCTGCGTTGTATTCGTTTTTAAGACTACTTCTGCTGCTTTCCTGATTGCGAATATCTCCGCTTGGAATATGCTGCAGTGGTCCGGGAGTTTGTAAGACAGGCTCATGGGTGGTTCGGCGCAGTATACTGCTGCGCCGACTCCCTCCATCATTTTTGAGCCGTCTGTATAGAGGGAATTTGGACACGATAGCCTTAGCATCGCCACGCGTCTTTGAATTTAAGTGGAATAGTTTCTCGACTGGGGTAAGACTTGGATTGTTGATATACACCGCTGTGAAAATGTCCCGGAACGTAGGCCATTTCAAATAGTCTCCGAAAAAGACTTCGGTGTCAACGGGCGGTAAGCGGCAGTCTCTCGGCTGATAGGCAACATAAGGACCCGGTATAGGAACCGTAGCGTTCACAATTTGCTCGCTAAGCATGGATGCACAACGCTCGTACGCCCCATAGCAGTGGTCATATTTCGCATGGAGGATTTCGGTATCGGTGACATTGCTGTGTCCCGGATATTCGGAGAGCGCTCTTGAACAGCGCTCGAATTCTTGCTCGACCTTGTCCCACAAGGTCCGAATCTGTTCTTGTCTGACTTTGAGTGTGTGCAGTGACACATCGGAATTGGAATCGAATTTTGACTCGAACTGGCTGAGACGATCGGTCACGGAAATAAACGTGGTCAAAGTAAACATACTTGGCATCTTAAGTTTCTGACTGACGGATCTAGTAATTAGCGGTGGGACTGGACACTTTGCAGATGTGGACGCGACGAATTTATTCGGATCGGAACTAGATCTTTTATGGACCCCGGACGGAACGGCAAGGAGGTTATTTTCCTTGGCAATGTCACTTTGCATGCTAGGATCTTATGCAGCCAGAATAAAATAACAATTTATTTTTTGCAGAAAATGTACATGTAAAATCAACAGATATAGTAGTTTGAACGAGTGGAGTGGAGAGACCAAA
This sequence comes from Scaptomyza flava, assembly GCA_030179655.1. NCBI lineage: Eukaryota > Metazoa > Arthropoda > Insecta > Diptera > Drosophilidae > Scaptomyza > Scaptomyza flava. Next base: position 133,237 of record JARNME010000070.1, on the reverse strand, counting down.
GAATAAATAATTAATAGTATTATAGTAGTAGTAGTAGTATTATAGTATAGGTCAGCAATGCACACAAAAAATATTAACTTTCATAATTGCGAACGATAAAAGGTTAGGTTAGGTTATGCCGGCTGGCACTCCCAGGGGGAGCGCCACACATAGACCGCTGAAGGGTCCTTAGTGAGGCCGGTGTTTAGAGGTGTTGAGGGCTATCCCGATGGACTACCTCTCTAAGTGGTGTCCGGCTGGGTAAGCGTACTTCGGGCAAATGCCAGAAGCTTGTTGGGTTCCCTCTTACTGGCTTCATCGAGTGAAGCTAGAAGGGGAGCAAGTAGATAGCGTAGTCTTTGTGCTGCCAGTGCGGGGCAGCTGCACAGGAGATGCTCAAGCGTTTCTTTGACACCAGAAACGTTGCATTTCCGGCATTCGTCGTTGTCAGTTATGCCTAGCCTTTTCGCGTGTACTGCGGTTAGGCAGTGGCCTGTGAAGAGACCTACCAGCCTTCGGCAGTCATGCCTTTTTAGCATTAGTGCATATTTCGTTAGTTTCTCGTCGTAGGTTTTTCACATTACTCTTGAGATTCTGCAGTCGGAGGTGTATGTCCACCTTCGTACTGCTGTGTCCCGTGCCTGTGTCTCCATATAGGAGTGTAACGTTCGCAGGGAGATCGGGACATCAACAATGCCACTGTTGAGTCCCGTTGCACCTTGCTTAGCCAGAGTGTCCGCTGTTTCGTTGCCCTCGAAGCCCTGGTGGCTTGGAATCCAGTAGATGCGCACTTTTTTAACGGTGCCGAGTGCATCTAGCGTTTCCCTGCACGCCAGGACATTCCGAGAGCTTATGTGGTGAGCCTGTAGGGCTTTGATTGCCGCCTGGCTATCTACGAATATGTTCACCATGTCCTGCGTTGTATTCGTTTTTAAGACTACTTCTGCTGCTTTCCTGATTGCGAATATCTCCGCTTGGAATATGCTGCAGTGGTCTGGGAGTTTGTAAGACAGGCTCATGGGTGGTTCGGCGCAGTATACTGCTGCGCCGACTCCCTCCATCATTTTTGAGCCGTCTGTATATACGTTGATGGCCGTCTGCTCAGCTCCTGAGCGCCAATCATCTTTTCCTAGGAGCGTGGGCGTATAGTTAAAATTGTTTCTTTGGATCATATAGTCTGTTTCGACTTGGATCCCTCTTCCAATTATACTATGCCCGTAGTTGAGTATCTTCATGTTGCCTATCGTGCAAAGACGTTGAGCAGTCTTTTTTGCTGTTAGGCGTGCCTGTATGTCCACGGGGTTGACATTAAGTATTGTCTGTAGTGCTTTGGTTGGTGTTGTCCTCAGCGCCCCTGTGATGCATATAAGTGCATGTCGCTGAGTTTTTTCCATTCGTTTTAGGTATGTGGATTTCTCTGTGGCTTCCCACCATACCAGTATTCCGTAGAGTAGTATGGGGCGCACAATCGAGATGAGAATCCAGTGTGTCAGTGGTGGTGAGAGTCCCCAAGTGCTACCAAACATCTTTTGCGATGTATAAAGTGCATTGGTGGCTTTCTTCACCCTTTCCTCCACATTGAGCTTCCAACTCAACTTGCTATCCAATACTATCCCTAGGTATTTGATACTCTCTTTCGGTATCAGTGCCTTATCGTTTATTTTTGGTGGAGTCCAGCGAGGTACCTTGTATCTCTTTGTGAAGAGAATGAGGTCCGTCTTGTCCGCGTTGATACTTAGACCGGCTTCCATGGCCCATTCTAGTATCTCTTTAAGTGTGTGATCCATGACAGAGCTGATTGTCGATGGACACTTGCCTGTGATAATTATGCTTATGTCGTCTGCATAGGCAGTTATCTTCGGGGCTTTCCGTTTGAATTTTTTAAGAAGTCCATTTACCACCAAGTTCCACAGTAGGGGTGAGAGCACTCCTCCTTGGGGAGTGCCACACTTGGCTTCCCTGATTGCGGTAGTGGTTCCCCATTCCGCTAGTATTCTCCTGCTGCTCAGTAAGCTCTGAACCCAAGAGTATACTTCTACTGCTGGGGTCACAGCTCTTAGGCTGTGCATTATTGCTTCCGTCGACACATTGTTGAATGCGCCTGAGATGTCGAGAAATGCGCCTAGGGCGTATTCTTTGTGGTGTAGTGCTTTCTCTATGGTAGCTACAAGGGAGTGTAGCGCTGTTTCCACCGACTTGCCCTTTGTGTATGCGTGTTGGTTCTGCTCTAGAGTCATTTCTGTATTCTCTCTGATGTGGAGATCTATCAGATTTTCTAGAGTTTTCAGGAGGAACGAAGTCAGGCTAATGGGTCTGAAGTCCTTCGGCAGCACGTGGCTACATTTTCCAGCTTTTGGCAGGAAAATTACCCGTGCTGTCCTCCAGGCCTCCGGCACATAGCCATACCTAAGACAACCTCTGAAAATTTCCCTCAGCCATGGAGTGATCACATGTTTGACCTTCTGCATCATGGCCGGGAATATTCCGTCTGGACCTGGTGATTTGTAGCTCTCAAAGGAGTCTATCGCCCACATTATCCGTCGCGTTGTCGTGATACCTTCCGGAATTTCCACTGTTGTGGTTGGGTGTATCGATTGCGTGTTTGCGTTGAATTCAGTGCAGTTAGGGAAATGCGCCTCCAGGAGCACATTTGCCGCATCTTCACTGCTTTCCGTCCATCTGCCGTCTTCGGTTTTTAGTTGGCTTTGTACAGTCTGTTGGCGAGCTAGGAGTTTCCTTAACCTTGCGGTGACGGCTGTCTTCTCAATGCCTGAGCAGAAGTTTTGCCATGCGTGTCTTTTGGCTACTCGTACTTTTTTCTTAAAGTCACGGAGCCGTATTTTGTATTCGATCCATACTAGCTCTTCTTCCGCTTGTTTTGCGAGTTTGAAGAGTTCTACTACGTCTTTCCTTATTCCTTTGAGTTCTGGAGTCCACCACGGGGGCGTGTGTCTCTTCTTCTCTTGCACGTTTTATTGTAGGCTGCCACTAGATTTTTGTTGAGTGTCTCTAGGGAATTCTCTAAATGTTTTGTGGAGACTATATTGGGTGGTCGTGGAAGATTTCCTTCAACCTCTTTAACGAACTGCTCCCAGTCCGTATTTCGCGGGTTTCTAAACACAGTTTTCTTCACTATTCGTTCAAAGTTTACCCGGAATTGAATGTACCTGTGGTCCGAGAAGGAATGTCTACTAAGGACTCTCCAATCCTGAGCCACGGTATTCGTTACCGACGCAAGAGTTATATCTAAGACGTTAGATGAGGTAGGGCCAACAAATGTTGGTTCATCCCCCATCGTTTACTATCTTAAGATTAGTCTGTAATATGAAATCAAGCAGTGACTCACCTCTTTCGTTAATATCTCTGCTTCCCCATACCGTGTGATGAGCGTTGGGTTCAGCTCCGATGGTGAGGGCCTGCTTCTTAGAGTCGGCCTCTGTCAACAGTAGAGTGAGCTCTTGAGGGGGGCGCTTCGGTGTCGTGCGCCATGTAGCAGGATGCCATTAGGATTGGCTCATCTCTGCCACCTTCTAGTGCGACCACAGTGAGGTCGTCAGTGCTGTAATTAGACAATAAGTAAGCATAGATACCTTTCCTTACTAGGATTGCGGTCCTTGCTCTACTCACTGTTGTTGGGTGGAATATGTTGTAGTTGGGAGTCTTTAGTCCAGAAACCTTGTTGCCTGAGGCTATCCAGGGCTCCTGGACCAAGGCTACATCGGCGAGCCCTGTCTCCAGGGATGCCAACTTGCTCTTATGTAAGTTGATTTGGATGACCCTCAGCTCCATAATTGGCTGTGGCATCTTCCACGGATGGGACTTCCACCACGGTACTGTCCGCATCCTCGTCATCTTCTATTTCCAGGCTCTTGGTTGCGAGTGTGACCTCCGCCAGGTCTTTCTCCACCTCACCCGCCTCCAGCGTATTCGTATTTTTGTCGTCGGGGTGGCGCTTTTTGAGACGCAGGTATACGCTACCGAAGCCCCACGCCATCTTCCCGAACCTTCCGTATAGCAAATCGTCGGCCTCCTTATTGATCTGGATCACCATTTGGTGACCCTTGCTATCGGGCTTCGCAACGTGGATCACCTTCCAATCGACAGTTGGCACGTCCGGATTTTGCCATCGCAGTAGCTGCAGTGCCTGGTCCGCTGGTACGACCCGCGGGAAAAGTACTTTTGCCTTTGGTAGGGACGGAATGCAAGTTCTGTCCACTACCTCCAGCTTGGCACCCTCCCACGGAGCGTCCAGAGCAGCCACGACACCGGTGACCCACTTCAGAGTGTGGTCATCCTTGCAGCTCAGGATTTTAACGCCTGAGAGCCAGCCCGCTCCATCAAAAGAGATGGGTAGCGAGTCCGGTTCGCCCATACGACTCAAAAGCGCGTTGAACAGTAGCTCCTCCACCTTCTTCCACTGCTCTGGCTTCATCTTGCCGTTTGGGTCGCTCCGGTCGATGAGCGCGACGACAAGATGTCGCCTCGCCACATCACTGGCCGTCAGTTTTGCTTGCGTCACTGGCTTTTTGCAGGGCCGCTTGCTGGCTGGCACCTCTGCTTTAGTGGTTTCAGCGGAGCGCTGGCGTTTGACGGCCAAACTCTCCTCCACCTTGTTGGCAAAACTGACGTTCTCAGACGCCATGTTTTTCCTCTGTTCGAATGAGCCCTGCCCTCTTCAATCCTTGAGTTCTCGCTTGCAGTTAACGAGCCGAGCCCGGATTTTTAAGGCGGACTTGTACTTGGCTTTGGCTTTCAATCCCTCCTTTGACCTTTTGAGCCCGACCCTACTGGGGGCGCTGGTGCTCGCCGGGCCTGGAAGACATTGAGAAACCGGTTTTCGAGTCCCTTCCTGTGATTCGCAATCCGAGTCTCCTTGGACTGCGGTATCGCGCCACATTTTGGGTGTATTTTTGGCAGTAGCTATGCAACCGTCCTGGCCTGCTCCAACCAGTACGGAGGGTGGATTGCTGGCGACATGCAGAGAGGATTTCTCCCCTCCGTGCCCGCCGGTGGTAGCACCCTTTTCCACCGACGTTTGGGTTGACATCCCAACCCGTGTTTGACCCTTAGTCACCTCCATTTGATTTTTATTTCTGGGAAGTCTACCCATAGCATTTTATCCTTACTGCCAAGGACCTCGAACCATGGTTTGCTCTACGCCTTCGCTGTGCCGAAGCTTTTGAGTGGTGTAGAGTTCACCTTAGCTAGACATAGTACTACCTCTCCACAGGCAAGTAGGTTCGTAGTACATTCGTTTGTTTTGGGGCATGACGACATCTGCTTCGGTTAGCCCCTCGCCTTCGCAGTGCCGAAGCCTTTGAATGGTTTGGGGTTCACTTTTAACTAGACGCCGTCCTGTCCCTCCGCAAGGCAAATAGCACCTGGTACCCCTCGTTTGTCTCGAGGTAGCACGATGCCCATTGCCCAGCCGGCACCCTCGTGGAGGGTTCAGTTGAGGATTTTCGCCAGCCGCGAACGATAAAAAGAAATTTAAAACAAAAAAAAAAAAAAAAAAAATCACGAAACGTGATGTGACGTGAACGTCGGATGCTGAACGCAGTTGCAATGCCAAACGATAGTTTTGTATGATTGCTTGGATATCGATAAATTTATGTACATATATATTATAACAAAGAAACTTGCAATGCTTGTGTTATTATTACAAATAAGTGTGACAAAATATAATGTTTAAATGTGCTAATTAGTTATGCGATTGTATTTATTATCGGCCGCCTTGTTGGAATAAATATATTCTTTATTAATCTCTTTGTGTTGTGGCGGCCAGAATTTTATTTGGTTATATATTGTTGTTGTTGTTTATGTGCATGTGCAAGCCCAGTGTTTATTGGAAATAAATTTATAATGGACAAAAGACAAATAAAAGACAAAAGATAGATGGACTTTTATATGATGTGGTTAAATATAAATAAAGTCTGTCGGCATGCGCATTTAAATATATATACTTGGTGGAGTACGCTTTGCTCTGGCCGACAGCTGTTTGTTTTTGTGTATGTAAATTAATTTTGTGTGCATTAATATGTGCATATATGTATATATATGTCCAAAATGTGTACAACTTGTGGATTAGTTGTGTTTTGAATTTGAAAAACTATTTAATTCTTGTTTTTGGTTTCTGTGCATGTTTAAATAACATATGATTTGCATGTGTCGGTTTCTATGTATGTACATATGTACGCTTGAGCTGTGCTCAAGTGCCGGCATATGCTTGTGGATATGTAAATATAAACGTATGTTTGTGTTGTTAAAAATGTTATTTTTCACTTTAGGCAATTGAGGCTGCACAATAAAATTATTAAAAATATTGTATAGAATTACGGATGTGTGGAAATTATTGTGGTAATGGAAAAAATTGCCGAAAACATATGTACGTAGAAACGAAGAATGGATTTATGTAGGAGACACATGCACTAAGAAAATAAATAATTGAGATGCACCACGAAACTACACTAAACTTGTGCCTTTTGTTTGGAATTTGTAACACTTTTCACTTTTCAGAGTACAAAAAAAACTTTTCACCAATATGCCGCCTTATGTAGAAGGCTATGTAATACTTTTATATGTGCATATGCAAAAGCAAATATGGCGGCTGAATTTTTTCGGAGGCCGTGGAAGAAAATCATATATGACTATAATTTATGGATTCGCCCTTCATGTGGGCATAAAATTGAACGGAGTGTTCTGATAGGTAAGTATCAGCACGATAAGTAGAATATTTTTGCGGAGAAGTTGCCACTTGGCAAAGTGCAAAAAATGTGGAGAAAAATATTACTTATCTGTGCTTTTTGGGTTAAGAAAAATTCTAACGATGCTTGTGGTTGATGTTTTAAAAATCCGGATCGAAAGACCAAATGTTGGGAGCAGGCTGGGTTTTTCTCTTGGTTGCTGTTGGTGTGGTGGTGGGTGCGACTGCGTCGCACTTGTAAAATAATAAAAAATAAAAATGATGGGAGTTCTTCCAAAACGATTCTTCCTTCGTGGGGATGTTTATTCAGAATGATTAGCTACATGTTTCAAGAATAACTTAAAACTAGCCTTAATATTACATGTTTACAAAGTGTGGGGAGTTTATGATCACTGCAGAGAGGATAGGAAAAAAACGGCAACTCCTTGTTCACTGCCTGCTTTTAGGCATGAGCAGATATTATGTGTACATCGGAAACCAGAATAGCTATCGATAATTTGAAGCATACTTGTTCTGCTCATGGTATAGGAGAACTTATATCCCAAATCAGAAGTCTCTAGCTCTTGTAGTCTCTGAGATCCACGCGTTCATACAGACGGAACGACGGACAGACAGAAGGACAGACGGACATGGCTATATCGTCTCGGCTGTTGATGCTGATCAAGAATATATATACTTTATAGGGTCGGAGATGATTCCTTCTGCCTGTTACATACTTTTGCACAAAACCATTATACCCTTATTTACCCATTTTATGGGTTAAGGGTATAAAAAGGGCAAGATATACTGGTAGCCCTGAACAAAATTCCTTTTCGCGACGCTCAGTAACACGTAAGAGTAAAGAAAAAAGTAAATTCATGTACATGGAGATGAAAAATATATTACAAAATTGATAATATTATTCTATTAGATTGGGCGTAAGTACGGACATGAATAGCATTTGTCAACTAATCATATGTGTCAAAACTGTTGCATAGTTATGTCACCGGCGAAATTTTATTTGACGTTTTACTTTCAAAAGTTTTCAGTATTTTGATTATGTACAGATGGCGTAAAGGTTATGGTCAGCACAAAATATGGCTTAGTTGGTCAATTATTAAAAAACTATATTGAGATACCAACCTTTCACTGCATCATCCACCAGCAGGCACTATTTGCTTAAGGCCCAATATTTCAATGTCCGGTTAGTCAACTTATTCTAAGTTTAGTCGAATTTGAGTTGGTCAATGTTCGGTTAGGAGTATATGAGAAACAAACTAACCGGAAGGCTGGGTGTCGGCTAAAATTTATAGCGCGTTGAAGTCACGATATATCGATAAGAATCATCGATAAAGCAAACAGCTGTCCCTTGAATTGTATATTTATTTTGTTATTAAAGAAAAATGGTATCGCAGAGCATATTTGTCCTTCAAGGCTTTCCACGAACGACTAACACCAGTTTGCGCAGTGAACTGAGCAGCAAGTTTCTGCCAGGCTTCGTCCTTCTGCTTCCACGTAACGGCGTCGCTCTTCTTGCACTCTAAACTATGCTGATTCGACTCCACTAGTTCCACCAACAAATGTTCCTCAGAAAGCGAAAAGTTTTTCCCACGGAACCGTTTGCAATCAGGCGTGATCATTTCAATTTAATATTTTATATATTTAAAATATGCAAAATTTGCCATTCACCGACCAAAACAATAACAAACAAGTAAGAAGGCTCTAGTCGGGAGAGCCCGACTAGAAGATACCCTGAACCCAGTTGCAATAAATATATTTAATTTATATAAGACTTTGGTATACTGGCTTAGCTTCCATCGATTAAGTTCAATATCTCCGGTGTTTCTCAACCGATTTGGACGAAATTTTCAGAAAAGTTCTATCATTACCCATTACGTCAACCCTCATTTTTAGATTTTCCAAATTCGATATTTTTTGTTATCGATATTATGTGTATATCGGAAACCAGAATAGTTATCGATAATTTGAAGCAAACTTGTTCTGCTCATGGTATAGGAGAACTTAAATACAAAATCAGAAGTCTCTAGCTCTTGTAGTCTCTGAGATCCACGCGTTCATACAGACGGACAGACGGACAGACAGACGGACAGACGGACATGGCTATATCGTCTCGGCTGTTGATGCTGATCAAGAATATATATACTTTATAGGGTCGGAGATGCTTCCTTCTGCCTGTTACATACTTTTGCACAAAACCATTATACCCTTATTTACCCATTTTATGGGTTAAGGGTATAACAAGTAAGAAGGCTCTAGTCGGGAGAGCCCGACTAGAAGATACCCTGAACCCAGTTGCAATAAATATATTTAATTTATATAAGACTTTGGTATACTGGCTTAGCTTCCATCGATTAAGTTCAATATCTCCGGTGTTTCTCAACCGATTTGGACGACATTTTCAGAAAAGTTCTATCATTATCCATTACTTCAACCCTCAACCCTGAACCCAGTTGCAATAAATATATTTAATTTATATAAGACTTTGGTATACTGGCTTAGCTTCCATCGATTAAGTTCAATATCTCCGGTGTTTCTCAACCGATATGGACGAAATTTTCAGAAAAGTTCTATCATTACCCATTACGTCAACCCTTATTTTTAGATTTTCCAAATTCGATATTTTATTGTTTTCGATATTATGTGTATATCGGAAACCAGAATAGTTATCGATAATTTGAAGCAAACTTGTTCTGCTCATGGTATAGGAGAACTTAAATACAAAATCAGAAGTCTCTAGCTCTTGTAGTCTCTGAGATCCACGCGTTCATACAGACGGACAGACGGACAGACAGACGGACAGACGGACATGGCTATATCGTCTCGGCTGTTGATGCTGATCAAGAATATATATACTTTATAGGGTCGGAGATGCTTCCTTCTGCCTGTTACATACTTTTGCACAAAACCATTATACCCTTATTTACCCATTTTATGGGTTAAGGGTATAAAAAGGGCAAGATATACTGGTAGCCCTGAACAAAATTCCTTTTCGCGACGCACAGTAACACGTAAGAGTAAAGAAAAAAGTAAATTCATGTACATGGAGATGAAAAATATATTACAAAATTGATAATATTATTCTATTAGATTGGGCGTAAGTACGGACATGAATAGCATTTGTCAACTAATCATATGTGTCAAAACTGTTGCATAGTTATGCCACCGGCGAAATTTTATTTGACGTTTTACTTTCAAAAGTTTTCAGTATTTTGACTATGTACAGATGGGGTAAAGGTTATGGTCAGCACAAAATATGGCTTAGTTGGTCAATTATTAAAAAACTATATTGAGATACCAACCTTTCACTGCATCATCCACCAGCAGGCACTATTTGCTTAAGGCCCAATATTTCAATGTCCGGTTAGTCAACTTATTCTAAGTTTAGTCGAATTTGAGTTGTTCAATGTTCGGTTAGGAGTATATGAGAAACAAACTAACCGGAAGGCTGAGTGCCGGCTAAAATTTATAGCGCGTTGAAGTCACGATATATCGATAAGAATCATCGATAAAGCAAACAGCTGTCCCTTGAATTGTATATTTATTTTGTTATTAAAGAAAAATGGCATCGCACAGCATATTTGTCCTTCAAGGCTTTCCACGAACGACTAACACCAGTTTGCGCAGTGAACTGAGCAGCAAGTTTCTGCCAGGCTTCGTCCTTCTGCTTCCACGTAACGGCGTCGCTCTTCTTGGACTCTAAAATATGCTGATTCGACTCCACTAGTTCCACCAACAAATGCTCCTCAGAAAGCGAAAAGTTTTTCCCACGGAACCGTTTGCAATCAGGCGTGATCATTTCAATTTAATATTTTATATATTTAAAATATGCAAAATTTGCCATTCACCGACCAAAACAATAACAAACAAGTAAGAAGGCTCTAGTCGGGAGAGCCCGACTAGAAGATACCCTGAACCCAGTTGCAATAAATATATTTAATTTATATAAGACTTTGGTATACTGGCTTAGCTTCCATCGATTAAGTTCAATATCTCCGGTGTTTCTCAACCGATTTGGACGAAATTTTCAGAAAAGTTCTATCATTACCCATTACGTCAACCCTCATTTTAAGATTTTCCAAATTCGATATTTTTTGTTATCGATATTATGTGTATATCGGAAACCAGAATAGTTATCGATAATTTGAAGCAAACTTGTTCTGCTCATGGTATAGGAGAACTTAAATACAAAATCAGAAGTCTCTAGCTCTTGTAGTCTCTGAGATCCACGCGTTCATACAGACGGACAGACGGACAGACAGACGGACAGACGGACATGGCTATATCGTCTCGGCTGTTGATGCTGATCAAGAATATATATACTTTATAGGGTCGGAGATGCTTCCTTCTGCCTGTTACATACTTTTGCACAAAACCATTATACCCTTATTTACCCATTTTATGGGTTAAGGGTATAACAAGTAAGAAGGCTCTAGTCGGGAGAGCCCGACTAGAAGATACCCTGAACCCAGTTGCAATAAATATATTTAATTTATATAAGACTTTGGTATACTGGCTTAGCTTCCATCGATTAAGTTCAATATCTCCGGTGTTTCTCAACCGATTTGGACGACATTTTCAGAAAAGTTCTATCATTATCCATTACTTCAACCCTCAACCCTGAACCCAGTTGCAATAAATATATTTAATTTATATAAGACATTGGTATACTGGCTTAGCTTCCATCGGTTAAGTTCAATATCTCCGGTGTTTCTCAACCGATTTGGACGAAATTTTCAGAAAAGTTCTATCATTACCCATTACGTCAACCCTTATTTTTAGATTTTCCAAATTCGATATTTTATTGTTATCGATATTATGTGTATATCGGAAACCAGAATAGTTATCGATAATTTGAAGCAAACTTGTTCTGCTCATGGTATAGGAGAACTTAAATACAAAATCAGAAGTCTCTAGCTCTTGTAGTCTCTGAGATCCACGCGTTCATACAGACGGACAGACGGACAGACAGACGGACATGGCTATATCGTCTCGGCTGTTGATGCTGATCAAGAATATATATACTTTATAGGGTCGGAGATGCTTCCTTCTGCCTGTTACATACTTTTGCACAAAACCATTATACCCTTATTTACCCATTTTATGGGTTAAGGGTATAAAAAGGGCAAGATATACTGGTAGCCCTGAACAAAATTCCTTTTCGCGACGCACAGTAACACGTAAGAGTAAAGAAAAAAGTAAATTCATGTACATGGAGATGAAAAATATATTACAAAATTGATAATATTATTCTATTAGATTGGGCGTAAGTACGGACATGAATAGCATTTGTCAACTAATCATATGTGTCAAAACTGTTGCATAGTTATGCCACCGGCGAAGTTTTATTTGACGTTTTACTTTCAAAAGTTTTCAGTATTTTGACTATGTACAGATGGGGTAAAGGTTATGGTCAGCACAAAATATGGCTTAGTTGGTCAATTATTAAAAAACTATATTGAGATACCAACCTTTCACTGCATCATCCACCAGCAGGCACTATTTGCTTAAGGCCCAATATTTCAATGTCCGGTTAGTCAACTTATTCTAAGTTTAGTCGAATTTGAGTTGTTCAATGTTCGGTTAGGAGTATATGAGAAACAAACTAACCGGAAGGCTGAGTGCCGGCTAAAATTTATAGCGCGTTGAAGTCACGATATATCGATAAGAATCATCGATAAAGCAAACAGCTGTCCCTTGAATTGTATATTTATTTTGTTATTAAAGAAAAATGGCATCGCACAGCATATTTGTCCTTCAAGGCTTTCCACGAACGACTAACACCAGTTTGCGCAGTGAACTGAGCAGCAAGTTTCTGCCAGGCTTCGTCCTTCTGCTTCCACGTAACGGCGTCGCTCTTCTTGGACTCTAAAATATGCTGATTCGACTCCACTAGTTCCACCAACAAATGCTCCTCAGAAAGCGAAAAGTTTTTCCCACGGAACCGTTTGCAATCAGGCGTGATCATTTCAATTTAATATTTTATATATTTAAAATATGCAAAATTTGCCAGTCACCGACCAAAACAATAACAAACAAGTAAGAAGGCTCTAGTCGGGAGAGCCCGACTAGAAGATACCCTGAACCCAGTTGCAATAAATATATTTAATTTATATAAGACTTTGGTATACTGGCTTAGCTTCCATCGATTAAGTTCAATATCTCCGGTGTTTCTCAACCGATTTGGACGAAATTTTCAGAAAAGTTCTATCATTACCCATTACGTCAACCCTCATTTTTAGATTTTCCAAATTCGATATTTTTTTGTTATCGATATTATGTGTATATCGGAAACCAGAATAGTTATCGATAATTTGAAGCAAACTTGTTCTGCTCATGGTATAGGAGAACTTAAATACAAAATCAGAAGTCTCTAGCTCTTGTAGTCTCTGAGATCCACGCGTTCATACAGACGGACAGACGGACAGACAGACGGACAGACGGACATGGCTATATCGTCTCGGCTGTTGATGCTGCTCAAGAATATATATACTTTATAGGGTCGGAGATGCTTCCTTCTGCCTGTTACATACTTTTGCACAAAACCATTATACCCTTATTTACCCATTTTATGGGTTAAGGGTATAACAAGTAAGAAGGCTCTAGTCGGGAGAGCCCGACTAGAAGATACCCTGAACCCAGTTGCAATAAATACATTTAATTTATATAAGACTTTGGTATACTGGCTTAGCTTCCATCGATTAAGTTCAATATCTCAGGTGTTTCTCAACCGATTTGGACGAAATTTTCAGAAAAGTTCTATCATTATCCATTACTTCAACCCTCATTTTTAGATTTTCTAAATTCGATATTTTATTGTTATCGATATTATGTGTATATCGGAAACCAGAATAGTTATCGATAATTTGAAGCAAACTTGTTCTGCTCATGGTATAGGAGAACTTAAATACAAAATCAGAAGTCTCTAGCTTTTGTAGTCTCTAAGATCCACGCGTTCATACAGACGGACAGACGGACATGGCTACATCGTCTAGGCTGTTGATGCTGATCAAGAATATATATACTTTATAGGGTCGGAGATGCTTCCTTCTGCCTGTTACATACTTTTGCACAAAACCATTATACCTTTATTTACCCATTTTATGGGTTAAGGGTATAAAAACAGCTGAGCCGCTCGCTATAAATGGCAGCGCTGTGTATATATGTGGCAACCTGTTAAGGCGATAGTTACTTATCGATTTAAGGTTATTATGGCTTTGAGACAACCAAACTGTTTTAACTCGACCAGCAAAATAATGCGGCAGTTAGCTAAACGAAAATTTAACCGGACATTGAAATATTGGGCCTAAGGGGAATATTTAAAAGAAGTAATGGATATATCCATCAAAATAATAAAAAGATTAAGGGTAGTCATAATTCATTGAACCACCGTAAATTTAAAACGCTTCTCGACGAACCAAAAGCAGACTTCGGTGATGTCTCATTGATTACTCAAGTTCGATAGTTAAGTAGAGGTAAAAGCCTTCACCTGCATTTCGATAATAATAACCATATTCTTTCAAAAAAATTTTAAAGGCAGATGGGGGAGATTTCGCTTATAAATATATAAGCAACAATTATTTTTATAATTCTAAATACGGTTTAAAGATTTTGGCGAAATAAAGAAAATAATAGATCTGCTTGAATAGCCCTCAGTTTGTGAAACTGAAAAGCAAGACCCTGAGCTACAAACGGAATAACAAACAAGTGAAAACGTTGCAGTCGGACGCAACCGACTGTGGTATAAGCAGTATTAAAACCGGTAAAAAAAGAGGCCTGATTACACATTTACATTCGATATCAGAGTGTCATAAAGTGGCAGGTAATGTTATTATTATAATAGTTTTTTGAATTATTTTGTTATATTGAATAGAAATATAATATAAAAATTTTAAATTCGGCATAAGGCTTGCGGGATGTGTGTCAAAATTTCAAGAGCTTGTTTATTTACACAAATATTTTTATCATGTTTGCAAAAGGAAAATTAAATAAAATTTTACCATCCGGAGAGTTTTCCCAACATTTTCTTCTTCTATTGGCAACTACGAATAAGTGAAAAAACATGTAGCCAAATCGGCGCAGCCGTTCTCAATTGATGAATTACTATAAATTCTTGGTTGCCGCTGGCCTAACGCTTTTCGTAAATTCGACTGAAACAAAACCGGCTGCACATGCTATTAGCTATCGCGCTCCATCACACTTATGGCTTACTGCTTTTGTTATTCTGTATACCATTTGAAATATTTCTGAAGCGAACCCCTGAGACAGAACTTTTTTTTACCAATTGCCCACTCTTGAGATTGTACTCTGTTTGGCTGGGCTAGCTTTGCCGAGATTTTTGATATTTTTGCTGTGCCCTGCATGTATTCATGTATGCATATGCAACACGTTTGTATGAGTGCTAACTGTTTTGGCATTCATTGAGCTGATTCAACTGCTTTGATTGTGATGAACATGCCTTTAATTGCTTAATTAGTTCTAAGATATTTTAATATTTTTATAACAAGTAAGGAGGCTCTAGTCGGGAGAGCCCGATAAGAAGATATCCTGAACCCAGTTGCAAAAAATATATTAAATTTATAATTGACTTTGGTATACTGACTTAGCTTCAATCGATTAAATCGATATCTCCGGTGTTGCTTAACCGATTTGGACGAAATTTTCAGAAAATTTCTATCGTTACCCAACTTCAACCCTCATTTTTAGATTTTCCAAATTCGATATTTTTTGTTATCGATTCCATGTGTATTTCGGAAACCAGATTAGTTATCGATAACTTGAAACGAACTTCTTCTGCTTTCTTAGAGCCCTTTTACACGATGAAGTTTTTTCATGGAGTTTTTTTTCATTCTGTTTTAAAACATCTTCGCAAATCTGGTCGCATTTACACGATGAAGTTTTTTCATGCAGCATTTTCTTTGTAAATGCAACTCTGATTTAAATTTATGGTCGATAAACATACATCTTTGCCATCGATTGTTTTACTTGGTAACATATAATTGATTTAAGAAGTAACGAGCAAATAAAATAGATGCAGTGAACATTTCTAATAATAATTTCTTAATCAAAACAATGTATTTACTATTGGTGCTAATATTTGCTTGTGCAATATTTCGTATCGATAACTTTATTATTCACATCAAACACTGTGCAACTCTGTGTTTACATGCAATCGAAATAAGGCAAACCAAAATGAGAAAAATAAATCATTGCTACACAAGTCATGAAGCATTGCTTGCAGCTGTAACCCCTCCACACCCTTTGCATACAAACGAATACTTCAGACGCAAAAACTTCATCGTGTAAAAGGGGTCTTAGGCACGCATTCTCTAAGAAGCAAGTCTACAGTTTTTTTTATAAGTGCACACACAGAACCCTTTTATATTACCCTTTTCCCGAGCTGCTTGTGCGGCCCGCTGACGAGGCAACGCTTGCGATCAGACCGTCAGCTTGTGCGTCAGTCGGGCGCCGTGCATAGAAATATACGTAATTTCTCTAGGCCCGCGAAATGAAGGGAATCATTACAAATGGATGGTCTCAGTCTACGCCTTGGTATGTTTGCGTTTTCTACTCATAATATTCATATTCAATGTCATGAATTATGATGAATATTAGTATCAACACATGCTACTATTCATATTCACTCATATTCTGTTTAGTCTGCCACTCATTCTACAATATTCAATTCGAATACATTCTATTAAATTACAGTTGTGAATGGACTCATGCAGCTCTCTAATCGTTACCCATTATTTCAAACCTCATTTTTACATTTTCCAAATGCGATATTTTTTTGTTATCTATATTATGTGTATATCGGAAACCAGAATAGTTATCGATAATTTGAAGCAAACTTGTTCTGCTCATGGTATAGGAGAACTTATATCCAAAATCTGAAGTCTCTAGCTCTTGTAGTCTCTGAGATCCACGCGTTCATAAAGACGGACAGACGGACATGGCTATATCGTCTCGGCTGTTGATGCTGATCAAGAATATATAGTAATTCATCAATTGAGAACGGCTGCGCCGATTTGGCTTTATGTTTTTTCGCTTATTCGTAGTTGCCAATAGAAGAAGAAAATGGTGGGAAAACTCTCCGGAGGGATGGTAAACTTTAATTTTATTTTCCTTTTGCAAACATGATATATACTTTATGGGGTCGGAGATGCTTCCTTCTGCGTGTTACATACTTTTGCACGAAACTATTCAACCCTTTTTACCCATTTTATGGGTTAAGGGTATAATAATTAAAATAAATAAAGCGATAAATTATATATATATTTATCGCTATAGTTATTTTTATTATTATATTCTTAACCCATAAAATGGGTATAAAGTATTTGTTTTATCTTATAAGTAATTGTAATCAAACTGAACATTAATTGCCAAATCTGCTGCTCACTATTTGGAAGCAAAGCAAGCAACAGAATGAAATGCAAAGTTAGCGATGGGAGAGTTCTGCAAACTGCTCTCAGCGCTCTTTTGTATACATGGATCCAATAGCACGGGTGCGGAATGATAAGATTCGCTGTACGGCGTGAGTCCTCTATTTAATTCTCTGCTCAGTGATAAACCCAGGATTCAGACTTCCCAACTATAGCGAGGCTTTTAACGTTTTGCTGGGCCATACGGTAAGTGAATTGGCATTATTTAATTGCCAGCCCAGTTGTCTGAAACCGCCCCAGAACTCCACGAGCAAAGAGGGGAAAAAGCAAAAAAGCGGAATTTCAGGCGCGAGGGGAAAAAACTGACGAAAATTATATGAAATCATAAAATAAAATCTTTTTATCACAAACGTAATAATCGCTAATAATAGTTTTGCTAAGTTAAAGAACGCATTGCAGCTGAATATTCTCGTATATTGGTGTTGGGCCTGGACACATTCGCACACACTGACTCTGCAACTCTAACATGAGCACTGGTCCCGTGGTTTCAATGACAAAAAACCAATAAATCCGTGAGCCCAAGTTGCTTCTGTTGTTCTTGCTGCTGCTGCGTTTTTGGTGAAGGATCAGATTCATTTAGTCAGCATGGATTTGGCAAAGGCGTAAAGCCGTCGACTATCGATTGCGGCTGCTGCTAGTGCTGAAGCTGTTAGCGGCTTCCAGTTAAATTTCTTAACTGCTACCTGACACGTTCAAGGGAGACATGGATGTCATAAACTCATAATCACCTCGTGCTTCAGGTAATATTTAGGTGAGTTCGCAATTGGAGAAACACGACTGCGACGGCGATCGCTCCTCACACCTACTGTTGTTAGCTACTACTTCAGCGACTATTCCCGTTGCGGTGAGAAAGCGCTGAGTCTGAGATTAATGCGTTCGCATTTTTATTGTTTCCTCATACTTTGACCTACCCTGAAACAATGAAAGCGATTAAGACGCTTATCCCGCAAGCCGCAACGCTTCTCGATGCTCAACTTAATTTATTTTGTAGGTCGTTGAGTTGTTGGCCCAGGCCTATCCCAAAACCGAAACCGCTTGGAATGCGGATAATCCTTCGCGAGTTCTTTACAGTGAACTCGTACTCTGGACTCAGTTTAAAATTGGGAATCGGTGTCAGGTAGCTGCTATTGGCCCTGTTCGTGCCCCTGCCTTGGGCTCCGGAATTGCCGAGACTTGTACAGCTTATGCTAAATTCTTTTGAGTGTTGCTCTCGTCTCTGTGTATTGTATTGGTCATCCTCATCTTCATCCTAGACGTCAGCACAGGTCGCGCGCCGATCACTTTGCGGTTTTGAGCGCTTAGTAGCATCATAAAACCATAAAAAAAATATAAGTAAACTATTATCATCATTATGAACTCACAACGGTGGTCCCCGAGCCCTGAGCAAGGCTTTTTGCCTTGGGTCTGCTGACCGCTAAGACTGCCCGCTTGCCCACCCCTTCTGAACCAGCTGAAGTGTTGGTGCCACAGTAGTTTCCTTTTGTCGTTTTGAACAAGGTGTCGTGCGGTTTTCCACTTTTTACTCTCTGATACCGAAGGTAAAGAGTTTATTGTTTTTTTGCAATGTCCGTCACGGTGTCAGTCCGCTCTAAAGCTAGAAACTTGAAACTTAGCAAATTTCTTGGTCCATGTCTAATGACACTTCGCCCACTGCTTTTGAAAAGCGGAATTCGTCTATCATTCAAAGCTTTTAAGCTAGGGTCACAGAATTTGGCAGAACTATGCATACAAAATTTGGATGCCACTCCCCTTAATTACGCTCCACGCCCACCGCCTTTAAAAAATTAGAATTGCATGTATATTCCACAGTTTTTCAGCTAGAGTCACCACATTAAGTAGACAAATAGGTGGCACCTTCGGGACAGCAACAATTTCACTTTTTTTTTTGGATTTCCATTTGCCTTTACTTGCACCATTAACATTTCTACTCAGCAGTATTGATTAAACTCTCTATTTTCAGATTAAGATCTTTTTTAGTTTTGTGTGGCAAATGCTTTGAGGGTGACACATCTACTGAACAGAAAATAATTACACATAAAACAAAAGCAAAAAGCATTTAAAAACAAGAAAGAAGGCTCTAGTCGGGAGAGCCCGACTAGAAGATACCCTGAACCCAGTTGCAATATATAAATTAAATTTATAATTGACTTAGGTATACTTACTTAACTAAAATCGATTAAATTCGATATCTCCGGTGTTTGTTTACCGATTTGGACGAAATTTTCAGAAAAGTTCTATCATTACCCATTACTTCAACCCTCATTTTTAGATTTACCAAATTCGATATTTTTTGTTATCGATTCCATGTGTATATTGGAAACCAGAATAGTTATCGATAATTTGAAGCAAACTTGTTCTGCTCATGGTATAGGAGAACTTAAATACAAAATCAGAAGTCTCTAGCTTTTGTAGTCTCTGAGATCCACGCGTTCATACAGACGGGCAGACAAACAGACAGACAGACAGACATGGGTATATCGTCTCGGCTGTTGATGCTGATCAAGAATATATATACTTTATGGGGTCGGAGATGCTTCCTTCTGCCTGTTACATACTTTTGCACAAAACCATTATACCCTTATTTACCCATTTTATAAAAAGTTGTAATACTTAAAATCAAGTAAAAACCATTAAAATAAAGTTGTAAAAATATTAATAGGCTTTTTAAAAACATTGAACTAAATATTTAAAAAATAATTTATAAAAATAGTCTTTTAAAAAAAAAATATAATGCTCGAAAAATTCTTGTATTATTGTGAAATAAGCGTTTGGCTCTCGATATACGACAAATATAGCACACTTTTCAAAATCATACTAGATTTGTCGAACATTAATGTTTTAAGCTTATGATACTCGATACCGAAGGCAAAGAGTATATTGGGTTTGTGCAATGGTGTCTGTCCATCCGTATGGTTGCAAGTTTTTTCCACACCCTTCAAGCTAGAGCTAATTTCTCTTTATCTATGGGAGAGTAAAGTTAAGTGTCAAGATGGGGGCTCTACGATAACTGGGGGGCTGGCAAATCGATAAATTCGATAGCTCAAAACCGATAAATCCATATATTTCGCACATCCTTTCAGCTAGAGCCACCAAATTTGGTAAGAAGATAGCTGGTAACGACCCCCAAAAATCTGCATTAAAGTTTTGGAGCCACGCCCACCCATTCCACCCCCATTACCACACCTTTTATAAACTTTGAGCTAGAGTCACCAAATTTGGTAAAAGGGTAGCAATTGACATTCCACATAGAACTGCAGCAAAAATTTGGAAGCCACGCCCACCCATACCGCCCCCAGCCACCTCCCCCCCTTTCACCACTTTTACAACCTTTGAGCTAGAGTCACCAAATTTTGTATGGAGATAGCAATTGACATGCCACAAAGATCCGCATCAAAAATTTGGATGCCACACCCACCCATTCCGGCCCAGCCCCTCTGTCCCCACCTTTTACAAATTTAGAGCTAGAATAACCGAATTTGGAAGGAAGACAGCTGGTGTCATCGGTTTCGTCCGACTGCAACATTTCTACTTGTTTTAAACTTTATTTATTGTTTGCTTTTTAATTTAATTTTTTTAAAAAGCGTATTTTTAGTTTTCTTCTCTAAATATGTATTTAAACCATAATATATATACATATATAAAATTAAGTGGCAAGACTTCCTATTCGCTTAGTCCTTCTAGACGGCTTGCCCGATTTCAATGAATTTTTCAGGGGTGATTGGGGTGCTGTGGAGGGTGCACATCTGCAATTTAATGTGTGTATCATTGCTTTTTTATCATTATTTTGCCGCAAGATTGCCTTTTACTAAACATTTGTGCTTTAAAAAACATTGAAATCGCATGTTGATAGTTTTTGCCTGTCATTCGTTCTTTTTATGGAGCTAACAACACATACAGAAAAATACATAAATATTTTTAAAAAGTCTTAATATGTTTTCTTTAAAGTTTTAAAATTAAATAATACATTTTTTGAATCACCATTGAACTTTCTCATACAAAAAAAAATATATATATATATATATATAAAAAAATGGCTCGACAACGCAAAATTAATACGGTTGGCAGGCTTACACGTGATTCACGTAGACTTTCAATATCGAGAAGAAGTCAAAGCGAAGAGCAACGCGCTTAAATGAATACCCGAGCTAGAGCGGTGTACAGAGAGTGGCGTGCATAGTTAATAGCTGAATCCGCAGACGATCAACGGCCAAATTATCGTCAAAGCCGAAATCCGTGCAACATATCGAGGAATTCAGCAATGGCAAAAGTTTTGCGAGGAGCTGGAATAGTGCTATGGGATGAGTGCCCAATGGCTAACAAAAAGTCATTAGGAGCATTCAATAATGCAATAATGCAAACAATGCAAGATTTACGCCAAAACCATTAACTTTTTGGCGGAGCATTAGTATTATTATCCGGCGATTTTCGGCAAACTTTGACAGTCATTCCTCGACCAACTCCTGCCGACAAAATAAACACATGTTAAAAATCGTCAGTTTTGTGGAGCCGCGTTTTCGAAGTAGTGTTTGTACATTGGCGAAGGCAAAATACCAATCGATGGTACCGGGTTGATCACATAGTCGAACAACTTTTGTTTAATTTTACAATCGAAAGAAGAATTGATTGAAAGTGTATTTCCGAATATTGTTCAACTCTATCACCGCCGCGATTACTTAAGTGAACGCGCAATATTGGCACCGAATAATCTACACGTCATCGAAATCAATTTTGCCATTCAAGAAAAACTGCCTTAAGAAGCTACAACATATACATCGATTGATTGCGTTTGGAATCAATATGAAGTAGTCAATTATCCAATTCTTAAATTATTCGGATCCCACCGGTCTGCCACCGCATCGTTTGGTCAAGAAAGTCAGTTCACCCATTATACTTCTACGATATCTGAAGCAACCGGCTTTGATAATAGAAAAAAGCTTTCAGTCAAGAAATTGTGGCCAAATTTGATTGAAGCAACCATACTTAATGGAAAGGAAGCAGCTGTAGTTGTACTCTTACCACGCATTCCAATGATTCAAACGGACATGCCATTTGAATTTAAGCGCTTGCAGTTCCCAGTACGTCTTGCATTTGTAATGACCATCAACAAATCGTAAGGGCAAACGTTTTGAGTTTGGGGCGTCAATTTGGAAGAACCGTGAAGAACCGTACGTCGCATGCTCGAGAGTGGGAACACCAAGGTGCTTATCTATTTAGGCGCCAGGTGGAAAAATAAAACATGTTCTATACCAAAATGTACTATGAATAAGTAACAGTAAGTAAAACACAAAGTTAAAACCATTAAAAGCTTTAATCGAATTTCGTGTAGCGAAGCGCACTGGGAAAAATCTAGCTATAACTAAATATTAACTATTAAGAAATAAAAATCCAGAAAAAAAAAAAAAATACTAAAATCATTCATATGCCCTTATTGGGATTTGAACCCCGACCTCCCGGGTACACAAATTAACTTTTGGCTAAAAACTGAAATTATAAATTTTTCTACACTGGTATTCAAACAAGAACCTCCCAGTTAAGAGTCGGTTACTCAAATCACAAGTGAAGCTAATAAAAAGCTATTAAAAAAAACTAAATCTGCCAAAAAATTCAAATCATCTATATTTTCACACCGGTATTCGATTCCGGACTACCCGGTTATGAGTCGGGTATCCTTACCACTAGGTCATTTGAGTGTGATATACAGAATGCCTTTAAAACCTAATTTATACCTTTTTTTCAGTTACTCACTCCGCCCTAAGTGAAGCTAATAAAAAGCTATTAATATATACTAACCAAATCTGTGCACGTTGCTGCACCAAAAAACACGCATGTTTTTAGCGTTTTAATCCTTGAATATTTCTTACAATATTCGTTGCACCCATCGACCACTAACAGAATGACGGGTTTTAATAATTGTTGATGTTGACGGGCTGTAACCAAAATCGCAACCAACGGGCATACACACTAATAAATACAAAAGTCGGTTTCCCCTAACGACAAAAAACTTCGCTTGTTTTGATTATTGCTTCTTTGTTAGCAATGCACATGCCGCTATGCTTTATTTGGTTTGTTGTTGTTTTGCACTGTATCTTATTCCAGTGTAATGCATAACCACTAAGTCAATTAACTAACTAATAGTTATTATATAATACAATTGCCACGCCTTCTTTTGAATGTGCTTCATATGTATACACGGATACGCAGATGCAAATGCAGGGCGCAGAAAAAGCCAGGGTTGAACCGGCGGACCCTCCCAGGGGAGTGTCACATTTAGACCGCTAAAGTGTCCTTAGTGAGGCCGGTGATCGGAGATGGGTAGGACCATCTCTGTGTGTGGTCCGGCGGAGTATGTGTGCTTTGGGCAAACGCCAGAAGCTTTATGGGCTCCTGCTTGCTGGCTTCTACGAGCGAAGCCAGAAAAGGGGTTTGGAAGTAGCGTATTCTTTGTGCTGCCAGTGCGGGGCAGCTGCAAAGGAGGTGATCTAGCGTTTCTTCATGCTTGGATCCTTGCGCTTTCTGCATTTGTCTGTTATGCCTAGCTCGGTCGCGGGTACTGCCATTAGGCAGTGGCCTGTCAGGAGGCCCACAAGCCTACGGAAGTCATGCTTTTGTAGCTTTAGCATATTGCTGATTGTTGATGGGTATTTGCCCGTGATAATTATGCTTATGTCATCCGCATAGGCGGTTATCTTCGGGGATTTCCGTTTGAATTTCTTTAGTAGGTTAGTTACCACCAAGTTCCACAGTAGGGGTGAGAGCACTCCTCATTGGGGAGTGCCACCCTTGGCTTTCCTGATTGCGGTGTTCCCCATTCAGCTAGTATTCTTCTGTTGCTCAGTAGGCTCTGAACCCAGGAGTAGACTGCTTCTGCTCGGGTCACAGCTCTTAGGCTGTGCATTATTGCATCCGTTGACACATTGTTAAATGCGCCTGAGATGTCCAGATGTCGTGAAATGCTTTCTCTATGGTTGCTTCGAGGGAATGTAGCGCTGTTTCCACCGACTTGCCCTTCGTGTATGCGTGTTGGTTCTTCTCTAAAGGAATTCCTTATTTTCTCTGATGTGGAGAATTATCAGTTCTTCTAGAGTTTTTAGCAGGAGCGAAGTCTGGCTAATTGGATTGTAGTCTTTAGTCTAAAGCCCACATTATCCGTCGCGTTGTTGTGATATCCTCAGGAATTTCCACTCTTGTGGTTGGAGATATCGTTTGTGTGTTGGACTGTAGTGCAGTTAGGGAAATGTGCCTCCGGGAGCACAGTTGCCGCATCTGCACTGCTTTCCGTCCATCTGCCAACTTCGGCTTGTAAGTGGCTTTGCAGTATCTGTTGGCGAGCTAGCAGCTTTCTGAATCTTGCTGTGTCCGCTGTCTTCTCAATACCTGAACAGAAGTTTTGCCATGCGTGTCTAGCTAGTCGTACTTTTTTTTAAAGTCATGGAGACGTATTTTGTATTCGATCCATACTAGCTCTTCTTCCGCTCGTTTTGCGAATTTGAAGTGTTCTAGTACGTCTTTCCCTTGTCTCTTGAGTTCTGGAGTCCACCATGGGGGCTTGTGTCTCTTCTTTTCTTGAGACGGTCTACATGTTTTGTGATAAGCCGCCACCAGATTTTTATTGAGTGTCTCCAGAGACTTCTCTTATTTATCTAGAGAAGCTTTCTTAGGTAGTCGTCCTACAACCTCTTTTCCGAACTGCTCCCAGTCCGTGTTCTGTGGGTTTCTATACACCTTCTTCTTCACGTTCAAAGTTATCACGGAATTGAATGTACCTGTGGTCTGAGAAAGAATGTCTACTAAGGACTCTTCAATCTTTTACCATGGTATTCGTTACCGACGCGAAGGTAATATCTACGATGTTCAATGATAATCTTCCTAAGTTTTAAGTATGAAATCATGCAGTGACTCACCTCTACCGTTGATATTCGAGCTTCCCCATACCGTGTGATGAGCGTTGGCGTCTGCTCCGATGATGAGGGCTTGATTTTTTGGCTCAGCCTCCGTCACCAATCGAAAGAGCTCTTGGAGTGGTGCGTCGATGTCATGCGCCATGTAGCAGGATGCCATCAAGATTGGTTCATCTCTTCCGCCTTCAAGCGCTACCACCGTGAGGTCGTCAGTACTGTAATAAGACAATAAGTAAGCATTGATACCATTCCGTACTTGGATCACGGTCCTTGCTCTACTCACTCTTTTCAGGTAGAATATGTTGTAGTTTGGACTTGGCTCCTGGACTAAGGCGACGTCGGCGAGCTCTTTCTCCAGGATCATCAGGAGCTCCACCGAAGCCAACTTGCTTTTATGGAGGTTGACTTGGATGTCCCTCAGCGCCATGGTTGGCTGTGGTATCCTCCACGGATGGTACATCCACTATAGTTATGTCCGCATCCTCGTCGTCCTCCAATTCGTGAGTGATCTCCACCAGGTCTCTCTCCAACTCACCCGCCTCCAACGAGTTATCTTGCCGTGCTATCTTGCCGAATCTTTCATAAAGCAAATCGTCGGGCTCCTTGTTGATCTGGATTACCAATTGCTGACCCTTGTTATCAGGCTTCGCAACGTGGATCACTTTCTAATCAACCGTCAGCACGTCCGGGTTTTGCCACTTGAGTATCTGCAGCGCCTGGTCCGCTGTTACGACCCACGCGGAGAGTACTTGTGCCTTCGGCACGGACGAAATAAAAGTTCTGACCACTACCTCCAGCTTGGCACCCTCCCGCAAAGCGTCCAGAGCAGCCACGGCGCCGGTGACCCACTTCAGAGTGAGGTCATCCTTGCTGCTCAGGATTTTGACGCCGGAGAGCCAGCCTGCTCTATCAAAAGAGATGGAAAGCGAATCCGGCTCGCCCATACGCCTCAGAAGCGCATCGAACAGCAGCTCCTCCACCTTTTTCCACTGTTCGGGCTTTATCTTGCCGTTTGGGTCGCTCCGGTGGATGAGCGTGACAACAAGATGCCGCTTGCTAGCTTGCACCTCTGCATTTGCGGTTTCAACGGACCGCTGGCGTTTGACGGCCAAACTCACCTCCACCTTGTTGGCAAAACTGACTTCCTTCGGCGCCTTTTTTTCCTTTTTTTCTCGAAGTGAGACCTACCCTCTTCGATCCTTTGGTCAGCCCACTTCTGTTGGCGGATCTCATCCTCTGTGAGATCTCGTTTACAGTAAGCGAGCCGAGCAGGGATTTTAAGGGTTGCCTTGTGTTGGGCCTTGGCTCTCATGCCGTACTGGAGTTACTGGTACTCTTTGGGTTTGAGGTAGATGGCAGATCCTCGGCCTCTGAGGTAAGAGACCTTCCATGTGAGTCTCTATGCAATCCGAGTCTCTATGGACTGCGGTATCACGCCACATTTTGGGTTTTGGTTGTTGTTATGTTTTGGCAGTATCTTTGCAACCGTCCTGGCCTGCTCCAACTAGTACGGAGGGTGGGTTGCTGGCGACACGCAGAGAGGATTTCTCCCCTTGTGCCCGCCGGTGGTAGCACCCTTTTCCACTGACGTTTGGGTTGACATCCCAACCCTTGCTTGACCGTCCGTCATCTCCATATGATTTTTTTTCTGGGGAGTTTACCCATAGCATTTTAACCTTACCCCGACGCCTTTGATTGGTGTAGAGCTTACCTTAGCTAGACGTTGTACTACCTCTCTACAGGCGAGTAGATCCGCAGTACCTTAGTTTTTTTTTTTTTGGGACAGGATGACATTTGTTGCTTTGGTTTGCCCTTTACCCTCGCAGTGCCGAAGCCTTTGTGGGGTTTGGAGCTCTCCTTCGAGAGGCAGCAATGTCCTTGACTTGGTTTACCACCTACCCTCGCAGTGCTGAAGCCTTTGAGTGGTATAGAGCTCCCCTTAGCTGGACATCGGTGCCAGTTGCCTCAGCTTGCCCACACCCTCATAGTGCCAAAGCCTCTGAGTGGTGGGCAGTTTGCTTTGGCCAGACGCTACCCTGTCCTGCTGAAAAAATTACACCAAATTACACCAGGTACCCCTCGTATGTTTCTAGGCAGCACGATGCCTATGCGCAGCCAGCACCCTCATGGAAACTTCAGTTGGGGATTTTTGCCAGCCAGAGAAAAAGACAAAATAGTATATAAACAAATCTCGACACAGCACACAATGGATAATTTGACCACTTTATGTGACACTTATTTATAACCCGTGAACAAAGCAAAACATTCTGATTTGGTTATGAAATTACCCAAAGTGCAGCAGTCCCAGCAAGAATGAAACAAACGAACATTCATACAAATACTAACCAATTTTCACCGTTCTTGCTTGTACTTTAATAAACAGGCCACTGAACTCAAAGCACAACTGGAAAAAAACAACAACGTGCTGGCTTGTCGTTGATGAGACGCAAAAACTGCACAAAGTAATAATTGATAATGTTGCAGCCGAATTCGGTATACTCGGAACCAGTTTTAAAACCGGCTTGATTGCAAAGGCTTACGGATGCGGCAGGGGTGAACGCTGCCTTAACGATTCCCCGATGCAGATGGGGATGCCACCAGCTATGTTCCTTCCAAATTTGGTAACTCTGGCTCCAAAATTGCAAAAACTCTAGAAAGGGAGGCTGGGGGCGGTATGAGTGGGCGTGACATCCGAATTTAAGATGCAGATCTTTGTGATATGGCAATTGCTATCTTCATACTAAATTTAGTGTCGTTAGTTCAAAGTTTGTAAAAAGTGGGGGTTGGAAGAACGGGGGTTGTATGGGTGGGCGTGGAATCCAAGTTTTGGGTATATTTTTGGGGGTCGTTATCAGTTATCTTCACACCAAATTTTGTGACTCTAGCTCAACAGCTCTAGCGTGGCATCCGGTTCGAAGAAGTTTTTGGGGGTCTTTCTCAGCTATCATGGCAGCAAATTTGTTGGATCAAGCTCAACAACTGTGGTAGATATTGACTTTTTTGACTTAAAAATGAGATGTAGCTTGGTCGGAATGTGTGGGGGTGGTTCCAAAATATTTTATGCAGTTTTTTGGGGGTTGATAATCGCTATCTTCGTAGCAAATTTGGTAGTTCTAGCTATTAAGATGTGCGAAATAGGTGCACTTATCGGTTTTGAGTTGTCGAATTTATCGATGTGCTAGCCCCCCAGTCATTGCAGAACCCCGATCTCGACTCTTTAATTGTCCCGGCCATGGATCAAGATAATTGGAAAGTTTCAATTCTCTAACTTGAAGGGTGTAGAAAAAGTTGCATTCATACAGACGGACTGACAGACCGACAGACACCTCACGGACATCGCACACATAGTAAATTGAATGTCGAGATTGGGTTTCTAAGATACATGGGGGCTGGCAAATCGATAAATTCGATGGCTGAAAACCGATTAATCCATATATTTTTAAAATTCTTAAAGCAAGAACTACAAAATTTAGTGAGCAGATAGCTACTAGCAACCCCCGAAAAACTGCATAAAAAAACTTGTGCGATGAGAGCTTGCTTAAATATTTTACTGTTTGTTCCGCTATTTCCTCCTTGACTGTTAAGATGTTTAAGTCTTTATGAATGTTTTCGTTCCGAACATACCACGATGCCCCGGTGATGGTTCTAAAGATTTTTGACTGAGCTCTCTGGACAATGTCAATGATGCAGTTGCAAGCGTTCCCCTATAGCTGGGAACCATAGGTCCAGATTGGTTTTAGAACAGAGTTGGAAAGCAGAACCTTGTATCCAAACTTACGCTTCGTATCTCTGATGTTATTCTGTTGACCTGCTCAATTGTTCCGTGCTTTTTACGAAAGCCAAATTGGTGTATGGGATTATGTTATGAAGATTCAGAAATGGATTTATCCGGGACAGCAAACATTTTTCAAAAAGTTTTAATAGACACGATAATAATCTTATACGTCTATACGACGTGGGAACTGTGTGATCTTTTCCAGGCTTTGGCATCATAATGATGATTGACTTTTTCCATCTGTCTGGATAGTGGCCAAGTTTGGTGATAGCATTGAAGAGCTGGGCAATTATGCAGATCGCACAGTAAGGAAGCTCAATAATCATCTTTGGGGTTATTTGGTCACCTCCTGGAGATTTTTTTTGGGTTCAGTCAAACGATTTCACTCGGGCGAAACTTGATTGGATCATGTTGAAGCTGAGAGCCGTTTGAAGCAGTCGGTAGTGCAAACGTATTTGTTGCAGAGTTAGGTTGGAACACTTTTTGGAGATGAGTAGCAAATGTGTTAGCTCTTTCTTCATCGCTGCGAGCCCAGCCGCCTGCAAAGTTTCTTATAGGCATTACTGTTTCTGTTGGTGAGGTTAGAGTTGGGTGAGCTCTCCACAATGAGTTTTTCGTACTTGTGGTTGATAATTGCTCGATGTAACGGCGTTGAGCGCGCTCGTCCTCGATTCTTAACGCTTTGGTGAGTTTACGTGTGGCGTCTTTTAGTTTTTGCTTTGCCGATGGCGATCTGTTCGATTGCCAGTCACGTCGTAAGCACCGCTTTTCAAGAACGAGCTGTTAAATTTGTAGATTTGTTGTCCTTTGGTTGTGTATTGTTTTTGGTATTTGAGGCGTAGCGGCGCGAGCTGCGGCGACGAAGACAGTCTCCAGAGTGTTAACAAAACTATCAATGTCAGCTACATCAACGAGACGTGGCTTAAGCTCAATGTGTGAGCTTATATATTTTTTGTATCTGAGCCAGTTAGTTTTATGTGAAGTTAACTTACCGGGTCGATTTATGAATTCAGGGTGTCGTTGCAGATTTATTAGGACTGGCGAGTGATCGGATGATAGATCCTAAAGGCACTCTGCACTTACGCGAAATGTTTTTGGTAACTGCAAAGTCAATCAAATCGGGTAGTTTTTTGGGATCTGTCGGTCAGTATGTTGGTCTGCCAGGAGAAACGTGCTCGAGCTTGTTGTTAGCTTTTATAATTGCATTGTAGAGCTGCTTTCCTTTTGGGTTCACGAGACGAGATCCCCAGTGTGTGTGCTTGGCATTGTAGTCTCCTGCTGCTATAAAGCATTCTCCTAGTGAGTTAAAAAATTCCATAAATTGGTCTTCAGATATGGTATAACGCGGAGGGCAGTATACAGCGGCAAGAGTAAGTTGGTTCCCACTGTCCAAATGTATTTTTAGAGATGTGGCCTGTAGAAAGTTTTCAGCAAACTCTTTATAGAAGTGGTGCTTGAGGCGGCTTTTGATCAAAATACCAGTTCCACCGTGTGCCTTAGCATTGGGATGATTTGTACCATAGAATAAGTATCCACTTATGTTAAAGTTATATTTGTTTGTAAGGTGTGTTTCGGAAAGTAGCATTACGTCGATGTGCTTATCGAGTAGGAATTGAGCTAATTCAAGTTTATGCTGTGAGACGCCATTAGCGTTCCACGTAGATATTCGTATCTCAGCCATTGATTATTTTGACTGTTGTGATACAAGCATTTGTATCAAGAGATTTTGATTACGCATTAGTTCCTGCATAGTTGTTTTCATGAATGACATAAACTCGTTCATGCTCTGCTGCAGGGTACATACGAGTGCTTCGAGGTCACTTTGTTGCTGCTCCTGTGCAGCGTTTGTGCTCACTTGTTTTGGTTGTAAGTACGGTGTGTTAGAGGCAGGAAGAGCCAGTCCAGACTTAAGGCGCTTGCATAAGTTGCGTTATTGGTTGAGAACTCGGGGCCAAGTGAGGATCTGGCTGCAGAAGAAAAGAAGACGTCTGGGTTGTGTTTCGATGGAGTGAAGGTAGTCGGTGCGTGTTGCGAGCGTACAGTGGTAACGCGCTGATGGATACGGTTTTTAAGTTCCTTGTAGACTTGGCAGCCTCTGTAGTTGGTTGTGTGCTTGCTTTCGCAGTTGTTGCAAAATTTTTTGCTAGAGTCTTCTTTACTTACTGGGCAACTTGCGGAGTTATGCAGTTCCCCACAGTATACGCACACCGAGCGCAGTGTACAGTAGGCTTTTGTATGACCGTACTCTTGGCAGTTCATACATTGTACCGGACCGTTTCGTTTGTGCGGTTCTTCTACGGTGATTCTTCGGTGAAGTAAAAGCTGAAGTTTGTATATTGGGTGCACCTCGTTTTTTTTAAGCATCTTCGTTTCTGGTTCAAGTTCTATTTTAAAAAGTGGTTGCGGCATCCTGTTCCTGTTTAAGATGTTTATGACGGTTTTTGCTCGAAATCTTTTCTCCTGCAGCGCCTGTTTTATTTCTCCTGGTGTTACATCAGGTTTTATGCCTTTTATTACGACCTGCAGGCCCTTGCAGCTTTTTAATTGATACGTATAATAATTCATTTTTTTTTCGTTTACATGCTTTATGAGAACTCTGTAATTATCTTCCGCCTTTGTCTGGACTTTAATTTCTTGAATTTTACCCTGTACGAGAGGAACTATGTAGAAACTATCTTTGCCTCAGAAATTGCATCAAAATTTTGGATGCCACGCCAACCAATACTGCCCTAGCTGCCCTCATCCTCCCTAACGCTTCGTCAAAAACGGCAATGCGTGTATCTCCCCGAGTAGTGGAACTAGAGTCACCAAATTTGGTATGAAGATAGCATTGACATTCAACAAAGATCTGCAACAAAAATTTAAATGCCACACTCTCCCAATCCGCTCCCAGCCCCCCTTTCCCCACATTTTACAAACTTTGAGCTGGAGTTACCACATTTGGAAGGAAGATTGCTGGTGGCATCCCCATCTGCATCGGAGAATCTTTAAAGCAGCGTACACTCCTGCCACATCCGTACCCCTATGCAATCAGGCCTCTTTTAAGCGGTTTTAATACTGGTAACGAGTATACCGCAGTCGGTTGCGTCCGACTGTAACGTTTCCACTTGTTTTTTTTTTTTTGCACATCAAAAAATTAATAAAGTTTATCATAAATAAAAGATTTTTTTTATTTTTATTTAAATTAACTACTAAACAATGCAAAAATTTTGGTTTGCATCTTTGTTCAACAGAAGTTATCAAGAGACAGCAATCTAATGATAGTCATCGATCGTATTTTTACCGCCAAAGACGTAATTTTAAAGCAAGAGTTGTATTTTCGTTATCCATTTTAACGGACATATTTTAAATTAAATTTTAATATTGACGGTAAAGAAAATCTGTTTTCGACAATTTTTGAACTTTATTTTAGTTCCAGCAAATACATTGAAATATAACGACTGTGGTTAGAAAAGCTTTCTCTCAGGGATCCGATTCAGAAACAATTTAAATGGTAAGTATAGAAAAAAACAAAAACAGCAAGCATTTAGTGTGAGCTAGCGCAATAGCGGATAACTTTTGCCGAGGGTTTTATTTCAGTTTCTCTTGCGCTTAGTGACCATCAATTGTACGACAAGCGGCGGGCAAGCGGCCACCCAGAACAGTAAAAATTTGTTAGTTTTGATAACATTAATGTTCGGGTTTTTTTTCTACTTCAGACACGAATAAAATGAATAAAACCAAGAATAAAAAAATATGTTAAAACGGTAGATTAAAGCTTATAAAATAAGCCTTTCATAGAGGTATGCATATTAAAATTTTAATTAAAGAAAAATGCATAAAACAAAAATATACCAGTAAGAAGTCTCAAGTCGGGAGAGCCCGACTAGAAGATACCCTAAACCATATTGCAATTAAGAAATTAAATTTATAATTGACTTAGGTATACTGACTTAAATTCAATCGATTAAATTCGATATCTCCGATGTTTCTTAACCGATTTGGACGAAATTCTTAGAAAAGTTCTATCATTACCCATTACTTCAACCCTAATTTTTACATTTTCCAAATTTGATATTTTTTGTTATCGATTCCATGTGTATATCGGAAACCAAAATAGTTATCGATAATTTGAAGCAAACTTGTTCTGCTCATGGTATAGGAGAACTTATATCCAAAATCTGAAGTCTCTAGCTCTTGTAGTCTCTGAGATCCACGCGTTCATACAGACGGACAGACAGACGGACAGACGGACATGGCTATCTCGTCTCGGCTGCTGATGCTGATCAAGAATATATATAATTAATGGGGTCGGAGATGCTTCCTTCTGCCTGTTACATACTGTTGCACAAAACCATTATACCCCTATTTACCCATTTTATGGGTTAAGGGTATACAAAAAAGGCCAAAATTTGCGCAACATTAATGTAATGCAAAAGTATGTAACAGGCAGAAGGAAGCATCTCCGACCCCATAAAGTATATATATTCTTGATTAGCATCAACAGCCGAGACGATATAGCCATGTCTGTCTGTCCGTCTGTATGAACGCGTGGATCTCAGAGACTACAAAAGCTACAGACTTCAGATTTTGTATTTAAGTTCTCCTATACCATGAGCAGAACTAGTTTGCTTCAAATTGTCGATAAATATTCTAGTTTCCGATATACACATGGAATCGATAATAAAAAATATCAAATTTGGAAAATTGAAAATTAGGGTCGAAGTAATGGGTAACGATAGAACTTTTCTGAAAATTTCGTCCAAATCGGTTAAGCAACACCGGAGTTATCGAATATAATCGATTGAATTTAATTCAGTACACCACAGTCAATCATAAATTTAATATATTTATTGCAACTTGGTTTAGGGAATCTTCTAGTCGGGCTCTCCCGACTAGAGCCTTCTTACTTGTTTAAACTTACGTACCATGTGGCGACTTAATTTTATATGTTAGCTTTCGAACTGCATATATAGTATAACAATGCTATATACAAAGTTTTTGAATCCATAAGGAAATAAAAATTTTATTGCATTAAATTTTGCATTATTGTTCATATGCCAGTTTTATTCGTATATGTATAAGTGATGTAAGCAATAAGTGTGAGCGACCGCGATAGCGAATAGCATATGTGCATTTGGTTTTGTTTGAGTTGCCTTTGCGCTAATTGGCCCTTCTTTTGTAAGACAAGCAGCGGGCCAGCGCACTATGGGCATTTTGCCATAATAGTGCCATTAATTAATAACTCAGGAACCACGCATGATATTTGGATTTGCTTTGTTGCGTTAAGTTTTTAAGAACCAAAGGAAAATTATTTCTATAGTATGTACGTGTCACTGCCCCACGGCGCACAGTGGGGCCTTTTCTCGGATAGCTTATCAAAAATCATGTTTTTCATTAACGCGTTTGGCAAAAAAGAAATACGTAATCGATAGAGAATACTTCAAAGATTATGGATCCAAAAGATTTTTTAAATCGGTTAATAATTATGGGTGGTAGAGCTCCTCAAAGTTGAGAAATTTTACGTGAGTACGAAAAAATGACAATTTTTACAGAAATTTACCACTTTCGAACTGAATATTGGGCGACGTACACAACCGATCTTCGATCTTTTTTCTTTATCTGAAAAGTATGTTCAATCTCAGTGTTTTTCTGTATACAGTTTAAATATAGCTGAAATACTTATTAAATTAGAGTCGTTTAAAAAATACACTAAATTTTGGCATTTTTTTAACTTTCGTGGACTATAACAAAAAAGTATCTCTCAGAGTCACGGTGGGACCACATGCATTTGAAAGCTATAATATATACCTTTCATATGTATATAGTCACAATCTGCGAAAATCTGCATTTTGGAAACGCGAGCCAAAAAACTAGGGATACCTCGAGTTAAAACCACGCGGCAGGTATAAGGAAGAAGAAGAGCGCATACAAATTTGGCTGTAGCATGTGTGCTGTTTATTGACAACATTTCTATATGTTGTATTATAAGTACTACCTGTCTATATATATCCCTTCTAATCCTTTTTTCCTTCCTATCCTTTCTAATTACCTGAATGGAAAAGGTCTAAGGAGGCAGGTAAATATAATTGTAGTTGATGGAAAGTTGCGGTACTAC
Organism: Scaptomyza flava; assembly: GCA_030179655.1. NCBI lineage: Eukaryota > Metazoa > Arthropoda > Insecta > Diptera > Drosophilidae > Scaptomyza > Scaptomyza flava. Next base: position 98,343 of record JARNME010000070.1, on the reverse strand, counting down.
AGGTTATTTTTTTTTTAATTTCTGTATTTCCCCGTTTACCTATTTTTAATGTAAATCAATACCTTAGGTATATATTGTTTTTTACCTAGCTAATTGGAAAAGGGTTATACCAATTTTGCTTGCTTACCTATCTAACTCAAAAATATTGTATAAAGTGCAAAATATGTCACTTGATGGCAACAGTTATTTCATAACTTCATAAGAGGAAACACTTGTTGTTTATTGCTGCGAACAATAAGAAATTTTCAGATTGAATAGTATTTTTGAATATAATTCACGAAATTTTGATAAATAACCGCAATAATGGATTTAACAAATTCAAAGATTTTTGAACTTTTTCGTGCTTCTGAAAATATTAACGATTTTCAAGTGGCATTGCTTAAAGAGATTGGCGTACTCGAAAACGCTAGTTATGCGCTTCAGACACAAATTAAATTCATTCACGCTAACTTGAAGCGAAAATGGAACTTGGTCCATAGAACCATGTCGGCTTTCATAAAAAAGCATGAAAATTGGTTGGAGGAATGTACAACATTTGGATATTCAGAACAGAAGAAGTTTACCCATCGACTAGCCGAGGAAGAGGAAGGCCGAAAAAAAGTATGGAGGAGTGTTTATGTGTTACAAGGAAACGTAAGCTTGAGGATGCTACGGATAGCTTAACAGCTGAACATCTGTCGGAAGCACTTTCATCCAAGTATATGAAGGAACAAGAGAGGACAAGAGCGACAATTACGAAAGCTGTGCAGGTCGCCAGTCCTTTACGGCTGTATAGGATTAAGGAAAGTATTCCCACGCCTCCAAACTCAGTCGGAATTAAGTACACTCACGAAGAAGCGTTTTCCCTATTTATGGACTTGGGACTGACTAAGGAGAAATATGATATTTTACGCAGCTCCTTAAAAAAAACATAACGTCAAAGTTCTTCCCGGATATAAAAAAATTGTATTTGCCAAAAAGGAAGCAGTGCCACCTAATACAATAATAACAGAAACATCTGTAGAAGTAAAACTCCAGGATTTAATGGATCACACTGCTAGGCGTATAGTTGAAAGTTTGCCTGATGGAGAGGTCGAGCTTCTTCCTGAAAATCTGACTCTACTCAATAAGTGGGGATGTGATGGATCGTCTGGACAAAGCATATACAAACAAATTATACAGACAGATGACGAAACTATTTCTAATGAAAATATGTTTATGGCTTCTGTAGTTCCCTCACGCCTTAGGAGTGAAACTTCTGAACATTGGAAAAATCGCCGACCATCATCGATTCATTATTGTCGTCTGAATTGATTAAATCAACTGTAACCGACATACAAAATCGAATTAGCCAAGTGAAGCCTACTGTTTTTCAAACCAAGAGTGGAAAAACATTCACGGTGAAGTTTGATTTCTTCCTGAAAATGATTGATGGAAAAGTCTTAAATGAAATTACAAACGACTCCTCAACATTGAGGTGTCCCATTTGTAAAAAAACTCAAAAAGACTTTCACAGTTTAGACGACTCAACGGGTGAGGAGAACTGCTACGAGTATGGAATTTCTCCGTTGCATTGCAGAATAAAGTGTATGGAATTTATTCTGAAGCTCGCGTACACACTTCCTCGGCCAGGAGAAACAAAAACGGATAATACGCCTCGTGAGGATATACAGAGAAGAAAGGAAGTTATACAAGCTGAGTTCTCTCGGAAGCTAGGAATAAAAGTTGACTGTCCAAAGCACGGATACGGGAATACGAATGATGGAAATACTTCGAGGAGATTTTTTGAAAATGATCAAATAACAACTTTGATATCAGGTGTTCATAATGAGATCATTAAAAGGTTTGCTGCTATCCTAAATGTTATAAACTGCAAAGAAATGATAGATGGTGCAAAATTTGGCGAATACGCATCAAAAACAGCTCAACTTTTGTCTGGATTGTATCCTCAGAAAAAACTAACCCCCACGGTACATAGGATATTCGATATTTTATTGTTATCGATTCCATGTGTATATCGGAAACCAGAATAGTTATCGATATTTTGAAGCAAACTTGTTCTGCTCATGGTATAGGAGAACTTAAATACAAAATCTGAAGTCTCTAGCTCTTGTAGTCTCTGAGATCCACGCGTTCATACAGACGGACAGACGGTCAGACGGACAGACGGACAGACGGACAGACGGACATGGCTATATCGTCTCGGCTGTTGATGCTGATCAAGAATATATATACTTTATAGGGTCGGAGATGCTTCCTTCTGCCTGTTACATACTTTTGCACAAAACCATTATACCCTTATTTACCCATTTTATGGGTTAAGGGTATAAAAATCACCCAAAAATAAGAATTTAAACTTTATGTATTTAAGTTAGAAAATCGAATAAAAACAACAAAAAATGCGAAATAGTCATTGAAGTTATACAAAATTATCAGTTATGATTAAAAACAAACGTTTTTAATTGGAATTTTACAGGTAAAATGTGCTGGAAGTATTTCTTGACTTTGACCTTGAATATTTAACCACCACGGATACCTAGCACTCTTGGCGAACGTTCATTTTAAAGCTTGAAAAGTCATCTATTAATTGCTTTTTTTTTAAATCGCTTCATTAGTTTAGAAGATATGATTTTTGATAAGCTAAATGAGCAAAGGCCCCACTGTGCGGCGTCCATAAGCCAAAAATCAAAATCATGACTGTAGTATACTCGTTACCAGTATTAAAACCGGTAAAAACAGGCCTGATTGCAAAGGGGTAAGGATGCGGCAGGGGTGCACGCTGCCTTAAAGATTCTTCGATGCAGATGGGGATGCCACCAGCTATCTTCATACTAAATTTGGTGACTCTAGCTGGAAGTTTGTAAAAGGTTGGGAAAGGGGGGCTGGGGGCGGTATGGAAGAGCGTGGCATCCAAATTGTTGATACGGATCTTTGTGGATTGTCTTTTCCTACCTTCATACCAAAGTTTGTGACTCCAGCTCAAAGTTTGTAAAGGTGGGGAAGGAGAGTGGAATGGGTGGGCGTGGCTCGAAAACTTTGATGCAGATTGTTTGGGTCGTTACCAGCTATTGTTATTAGTATTATATTGGGGGTAAATACACTGCGACCAAATAGATCTATTGTGCCATCTTCTTGGCCTATAGCTCTTCCATCAGGCTCAGGTGTTGCATAAAAGCAAGTACCTTTGTTGGGTCGATAGTTTCTAAGTCGCTAAGTTGCACAATATTTTTTCCTAGAAAACTACTTCTTTTCCTTGCGAAGGCTACGCATTCTGCTTTAATGTGCAAGGAGGATTCTCCTTCCATTTCGCAGAATCTGCAAATCTCGCCGCTGACTATTCCTAGCTTTGCCAGGTGACCTCGTAGTCTACAATGTCCTGTCTAGAGACCGGTGAGTATCCTGAGTCTATTTTTACCCATTGGTATTACTTGCTTAAACCGTTTGAGGCTATAGCTACCCAAGAGAAGCTTTGCTTGTCTGAGTCTTGATATCCTTGCCCAGCTCGTTCTTTGCAGAAGTCTCTCTTTGCTCCTAAGCTTCTACCGTATTGTGCTTCTTCCTATACCACAGTACGGCTCGGGTCCTATTAGGGGTGTCGCTGCCCCAAGTCTTGCTTGCGTGTCTGCCTCTTCGTTTCCCGCTATTTCGACATGTCCTGGGACCCATCTTAGGGCAAGCCTATTTTGTGATCCCAGAGTGTCTAGCTTGGTTCGTACCTCACGAACTACCTTTGACCTGATTTCGGTCTTACTAAGTGCCATTATTGCTGCTTGACTATCGGATAGGATGGCTATATCCCTATTCCGATAGTTACGCTTTAGATTAAAGTCCACACACCTCCCGATTGCACATACCTCAGCTTGGAATATGCTGGTGTGCATACCTAGGTGCACATGGTACATTAGCCGAGGGCCTACCACACTTAGACCGGAGCCTTGTTGCGTAAGGGATCCATCGGTGTACCATTTTATGGTGTGTGGCTTCATGTTGTGGACCTCTTCCAGAGATGTCCACTCCTTAGGTGAACTTGAAACTTTTGGCCGAACATGTGTTCGGCTTTTATTTCGTCCCTTGGCTGTGCCAGTAGGGGAAGTTCACCCGATAGCATATCTGCCTCTACTCGACTAAGAATGTGTCGTCTCCAAACTCCTTCAACGGACATTCTTAAGAGGGTTGCCTTCTGTTGCAGCCTAGTTCTGTGATGGAGTGGTGTTATCTCCAATAGAACCTCAAGCGCTGATGTCGGACAGGTCTTCATCGCTCCCGTGATTCCTACACATGCCATTCTTTGTAGCTTTTGAAGCTGCTTCTGTACGTGAGCATGGGCCTTACTACCATAAGGTATAGCCATCTTATTATCTTTGGTGATGTTCCCCATCACTTCCCGGCTATGCTACGACACGTATACAGCGCTCTGCAGCACTTTGCGATCGTATTCTGAACATGGGTGCCAAAGTTTAGTTTACTGTCGAAATTTACCCCAAGGTACTTAACTTCCTTGCTTGTTTCTATTGGACTCCCTGCGAGCCTAATCTCCCTCATCCTTTGTAGCTTGTATCTTCTGGTGAACGGAACGATGATTGTTTTAGTAGGGTTTAAGTTGAGACCAACCTCCCTACACCAATCATGCGTAATCCTAGGTCCCAGTTGAACATTATCACAAAGAGTTTCTTCATACTTGCCCCGAGCTATTATCACAATGTCGTCTGCATAGCCTTGACATTGAATACCCCTGTTCGCAAGTCTACTTAATAGTTCGTCTACTATTATACTTCATAAGAGGGCTGATAAAACCCCCCCTTGAGGACAGCCCCTCGTGGTTGTTACTGTTACGGTACTATCTTGTATAGATGCCGTAGCTTGTCTGGACCCTAGTAAGGATGAAATCCATCTTCTAGTTGTACTGTCCAGCCCTCTTCTATTCAAGGTAGCTTAGACAGCATCATGTGATGTGTTGTCGAAAGCGCCTTAAATGTCTAAAAACGAACAGACTGCTACTTCTTTGTTTGCTACTGCTTGTTACTGCTTTGTTACATTGCCTGCAGTGGATGCAGTGTAAGCAGAGTACTCCTTATGTTATTATCCAGCAGCTTTTCCAACGTTTATAACAACAACGATGTTAAGCTGATGGGTCTGAAGGACTTTGGGTTGGTGGTATCTGTCTTCCCTATCTTGGGGATGAAGACCACCCTAGCTCTACTCCAAATGCTTGGTATATGACCAAGTGCTAGGCTACTGACCAGGATTTTCCTTAGAGTGGCTAGGAGTATTCCCTGTCCCTGCTGAAGGAATACCGGTGATATGCAATCTAGACCAGGAATTTTGTAAGGCTGGAATGTTCCAATTGCCCATTTTATTTTCTCCACTGTGACCTCCGACTTGGCACATGCCCAGTCAATGACCCTCTGTTTCAAGCAATTCGCATTTTTGCCAGGGGATACTTCCTGGCAAGTGCGTCTCAAACAGAAGCTCTAACCTTTGCGTATTGGTGCTCGTATATGTATTATCTTTACGCTTCAAGGCTTAATTAGCCGTCATTACACCATGGGGCATCTTTTTCTTTACGCGTTTTCCCTAGTGGGCAGCTTTCTTCATATGCATTTTTAATGCTTCTATTTAGATTTCTAACAACTCTTTCTAGCTCACTCGTGCATCTGGGTATTCCCGATTATTCAGTGGCTAGGTTAAGTTCTAGGATAGTTCTAAATTCTTCCCAGTTCGTTTTCCTGGGGCTACGAGTTGGTATACTACTATCCGTATTAACCTTAAGTTTGAATAGGATAATCCTGTGATCGGACATGGATTCTTCTGAAGAGACATGCCATTCTCTGAAATGTGGCCTAAGAGACCGACTAATCAGAGTAATGTCTAATACCTCTTCTCTAACTCTAGTTACAAATGTCGGTGTCGATCCGACATTACCAATTTCTAAGTTATACTTGAATATAAAGTTTGTGAGACACTCACCCCTTTTGTTGATGTCCGTGCTGCCCCATACGAAGTGGTGCGCATTGGCATCGCAGCCGATTATAACCGGCAGCTTCTCTCTCCTGCAGTGGTCCATCAGCTTTTCTATTTCCGGTGGTGGGCAGTCCACATCACCAGCAAAATAAGCAGATGTCACCACAATAAGGGGGTCGTTTCTAATTGCCCTTACGGCAATAGGTACGCAGTCCCTAGTGAGGAATTCTGAAAGAATAGTAAAATTAATACATTTCCTTATCATAATGCATGCACCTAGAGCATCTCTTTGATCCCAGATTACCTTCGAGTCAGCGGTGTACAGGCCTTTTTATGCCATTGTTTACCCATGGCTCCTGTACCAGGGGTAGCCCAAGATGTTGAGTGATAAGCATCCTGGCCAAGACAGCAGAGGCTGCCTTATCCCGATGGAGGTTTATCTGGGTTAGCCCAGTGACGGTGACGTTTGACGCCACCATCATTCATCCGCGGGTCCAGCTCCTGGTGATGCAGGTTGGGAGCTACCCACATCACCGCTGCCCGTCATAGTGACGTCAGCTTTTGCCGTTTCAAGCTCCTCAGCGAGCTCTTGCAAGGACATCGGCACCTCATCATCCATCCCTTCCAGCTCTGCTGGACCGAGCGTCATCTCCGCCAGGTCCTCATCCTCGGCCAGATCCTCGGATAAATCAGAGACACCTGCCAGATGAGCACTCGGAACAGTGGCAGTGGGAGGTGTGGGGGCCGAGCCTGCAGCTCCCGGGGCTGTTGTTTGGGTGTGGGCAGTCCTCGCGCCAACACTCTTCTTCTTCACACCGCTAACGGGGATGGTCCCGTAGCGGAATGAAACTTGGTGGCCTCTCGCCACTATCGCGTCCTTGGATGCCTCATCGATGCCTATCACCAAAAGCGCACCTCCGCCTTCCGTCCTCCTTGATAGCACCTTCCGCGAGTCGGTCTCTGGTTCCTCAGCAGAACCAAAAAGGATTCGGTTGACTGATCCGCGCTTCTTGGGCAGAAGATGGTGATATTGTGGGGTGATGCAAAATCATCACCCACCTTGCAGTGCAGTGGAGCCCCTTTCCACGTCTGCTGTCTTGACTCCACGGTCCTCAGCCACTCCGCTGAGTGATCGTCGCAACATTCAATGAACAGGTAGCCAACCCGAAAATAAATGCCTGCGAACGCGACCGCGGTGTCCCATCCTGTGAGGATAACCTCGTCCAGGATGGCCTCCTCCAATGCGGGTATTCCACAGGTAACACGGCCACCTTGACTTTTTTTTCAATCGCTGCATACGATATGCGAGTCTCGGTGGACAATGGAGTGGAAGACCTCACTGCTGTTGCTACGGCGGCTGCCGACGTGCTGGGACGCTCCTCTGGGATGTTCCAGCCTTGCTTCTTCCTCCTGCAGCTGGGGCGATACGTCGTCGGTTGTGCGCGCGTTGTGCCTATTGCCACCTGCGGCCTTCTTCTTGGCTGCGCCTGGTCAGAGCGCCGTGGGGGTGGAGGGCCGCTCCCCGTCAAGCAGGCGGTCCTAAAGTGTCTCACGACACTGGCAGCAGGGGTATCCTGTTGCACACCTAAATTCTTTTTATTATTATTTTTTGATTCTTTCATGTTCCCACGAGTTGCGGAGAAATATAAGGTCCACCTGGGCAAAGATCCGCAGTACCCGGCTAAGGCTAATTAGAACAGGCGGTCGCCAACTGCATGGGCTCACCGTTAGCGACTTGGCTAGTCTTTAATCCGGGTCGCCGGCCAGGTTGACTTTCGGCACGGTTCGAATGAAACCTTAGTCCAGCCCGGAGTGAGATATTGGGGAAGGGATGAAGATGGGTAAGTGTGAGGGATTTGGGAGTGTGTGAGGCTATGCTTTAAAAGACGGCGACACAAGCGTCTTGTCGGTACGGTGAACGGTACCGTACCCGCTGTTTGTCCGGGACTGCTTATTTGCAAGGATTCTCGCTTATTCGCAGCTAACTAACCTCTTAAAGAGGCCGTTCGCTATCCGCAACCCGCGACCCGCCTGGTGTCCTCAGCTTAGCCCCCTCCGAACTATCCCACAAGTTCTTTAGACCAGGCGTTACCAGCTATCTTCCTAACAAATTTGGTGGCTCTAGCTCCTCAACTCTGGAAGATACACGCATTCTCGTTTTTGACGAAGCGTTGGCGCGGGTGGGGGCGGCTAGGGCCGTATTGGTGGACGTGGCATCCAAACTGTTGATTCAGATTTTGGGTGGTCATCATCACCTATCTTGGTACCAAATTTGGTGGCTCTAGCTTAAAAATTTTGGGAGATATAGAATTTTTTCACTTTTAAATGCAGGGGAGCTGTGGGCGTCATGGGTGGGCGTGGCTCCAAAATTGTTGAAGCAGTTTTTTGGGGGTTGATAGTAGCTATCTTCTCAACAAATTTGGTAGTTATAGCTGTAAGGAAGTGCGAAATATATGGACTTAATGGTTTTGAGTTATCGTATTTATCGATTTGCCAGCCAGCCCAGCTATTGTAGAACCCCCATCTTGACACTTTAATTAACTATCCCATAGATAAAGAGAATTGGAAAGTTTCAAGTGTGGAAAAAAGTCTCAAACATACAGACTGACAGACGGACGGACGGGCGGATGGACACCATGACGGACATTGCACAAACTTCTTTACCTTCGGTAACGAGCATAAACATTTTTTGTTGCCAATTTTAAATTAAAGGACAGTTACCCCTTATTTTGTACTGAATCCATGTTTCGCTTAACACGAGGTTTTCTAGAAACGCGTTAAGCGAGGGCGCTTTGTGATATATTTTTCGTGAATCGAGCGCCAGACGCTTTGTCACAATAATTCAAGAATTTTTAGGTTTATATTAGATATTATGTTAAATTTTTAGTTCAATGTTTTTAAAAAGCGTATTTTTTCGTTTTTTTTTTTCAAACTATATTTATTCTTTTATTCTTCATAATTTACACTCATTCTAAGAGTAACTGTGAGCTCTGGAAGTGTACCGTTATTTTGCTTTTCAATTTTCATTGATTTGCACATTTTCGCTTTCGTGTCAATTTATGCGTGTAAGCTGTCTTGTTTGGGTGTTTAAGTTAATTTTATATTTATTGGGACCAATTATCAATAAAATAAAGTAATAATGGGAAAAGGAAACCCGTTGGATGAGTCTGAAAAAGGCAAAATAAAGGCTTACAGAAAAATATTAAACGCAGCCGTAAAGTTATTACCTCATATTTTAACAATGAGGATACCTATGGGAACAAAAAATGAAAGGTCGGCCATCATCAGTAATAACAGCAGCTTACAAGCGAATCATATTAAGGCGCGCGTCTGTTTCTCACGACTCAGCCTCCAAAATAAAAGAAAAAACTGGTGTTAACGCGTGCGTTCGGACTGTGCAAAGAGTTATTTCGAATGATAAACATATATAACGTCTAAAATTAAAAAAAAAAAAAAAAAAAAAAAACCACCTCTAAACCAACTTAGAAAGATGCAACGGCTCGATTTCTGTCGATCGAATATGACCTGGGCCAAGGAGTGGGAGCGGGTAGTCTTTTCGGATAAAATTCAATTTATAGGGTCCTGATGGCTATGCCTACTACTTTCATGGTCTCAGAAAGGAAGAGCATACTTTAGATCGATTGCACAGCCGTGCGGGTGGTGTCATGGTGTGGGGAGCTATTACTTACTTTGGCACTATAGAACTGCAGTTTCTAACCAGCCGTATGAATGCCATTGCGTACAAAGGTGTACTGAATACTGCTTTCCCTGCAATCAATGAGATTTTTGGATCCTTGAAATGGAAGTTCCAGCAGGATAACGTACCTATCCACACAGCCAGGATTTTAAAGTCCTGGATTGAGGGTCAAAACGTAAAATTGCTAACTTGGCCGCCATACTCGCCCGACCTAAACATTATAGAAAATGTTTAGGGATGGTTGGCACGGAAGGTGTACGAGTCCGGTTGGCAGTATTCAACTGAAGTAGAACTCATTGAAGGAATAAAAAGGTCCTGGAAGGCTGTTTCACTCAATTATTTAAAAAAAATTATATGACTCCTTACCCAAGCGGGTGTACGAAGTCATACTTAACCGTCGAGGCTCAACAAATTATTAATTTTTTTACAAATAAGATATAAAATATTGAAATTAATCTTAAAATATAATTTGAATGAAGTTTAACCCATTTCCTTTTGTTATATTACGTTTTCAAGTGACTGTGCTAATCAAAAGTCGCATAATAAACGTGAATTGTGTATGTTAAGTTTTCTTAAATTAATTTTAGAAAAATTTTCAAACCTACTTCTGTTTGCCCACATCTTGTTTCACTTTTAAGGCCCGTAAACAATTGCTGAACATTGATTTCATCAGTAACAACAGCACAGCTTTTATTTAACATTTTCATTGTTCAACACTAAGCTACTGCTTGTGACTAACAGAGCTGCATACCAGTGTTTCGTAATACCGTACGGGCGCTGTACGAGACTGTTTTTATACCCTTAACCCATAAAATGGGTAAATAAGGGTATAATGGTTTTGTGCAAAAGTATGTAACAGGCAGAAGGAAGCATCTCCGACCCTATAAAGTATATATATTCTTGATCAACATCAATAGCCGAGACGATATAGCCATGTCCGTCTGTCCGTGTGTCTGTCCGTCTGTATGAACGCGTGGATCTCAGAGACTACAAGAGCTAGAGACTTCAGATTTTGTATTTAAGTTCTCCTATATCATGAGCAGAACAAGTTTGCTTCAAATTATCGATAACTATTCTGGTTTCCGATATGCACATAATATCGATAACAATAAAATATCGAATTTGGAAAATCTAAAAATGAGGTTTGACGTAATGGGTAATGATAGAACTTTTCTGAAAATTTCGTCCAAATCGGTTGAGAAATCCCGGAGATATTGAACTTAATCGATTGAAGCTAAGTCAGTATACCAAAGTCTTATTTATTGCAACTGGGTTCAGGGTATCTTCTAGTCGGGCTCTCCCGACAGGAGCCTTCTTACTTGTTTTATATGAAGTTTCTACGGTACGGGCGATGTACTAGCATCTGCGTAGAGGCCTTTATCCCAGAGGCTAATAGAGCTGGAAAAACTTGATGTTATACTGACACATATGATGTTTTTTATTTTTTCATTTTAATAGCTGCCCTCTGTTTATTCTAGATTTTTTTCCACACTGCATTACACACTGCCTGCGCTCCCGTGAAGCTGAGCAGATTCTGTTTGTATATTCATAAATACATGTTATTTAAAGGCAGATGTACAGCATATCGCCCAGTCTAAGATTTTTGGTGACTTGGTTTTTGCAGTTTTTAATATGAGTACATAAGTTTTGTGGCATTAAATAAGAGTATATAATAAATGCTGAAGTTTGAAAAACAACCTTTGCAGAACTGTAGTTATAACAAGTGGAAACGTTGCAGTCGGACGCAATCGACTGCGGTATAATAGTTACCCGTATTAAAACCGGTAAAAAGGGGCCTGATTGCAAAGGGGTACGGAAGCGGCACGGGTGAACGCTGCCTTAAAGATTCTCCGATGCAGATGGGGATGCCACCAGCTATCTTCCTTCCAAATTTGGTGGTTTGTAAAAGGTAGGGAAAGGGGGGCTGGGGGCGGATTGGGTTGGCGTGGCATCCAAATATTTGGGTGTCGTTACCAGCTATCCTAACAAATTTGGTGGCTCTAGCTCCACAATTCTGGAAGATACACGGATTCCAGTTTTTGACGAAGTGTTGAGGCGGATGGGGGCGGCTAGGACTGTATTGGTGGGCGTGGTATCCAAACTTTTGATGCAGTTTTTGTAAGTTCAACATCACCTAGCTTGGCACCAAATTTGGTGGCTATAGCTCAAAAACTGTAGTTTATATAGGCTTTTTTGACTTTAAAATGCGGGGGGGGGGGCCGAATGGGTGGGTGTGGCTTCAAAACTTTTGATGCAGTTTTTTGTGGGTTGCTAGTAGCTATCTTCTTACCAAATTTGGAAGTTGTATCTGTAAGGATGTGCGAAATATGTGGACTTATCGGTTTTGAGTTATCGAACTTATCGATTTGCCAGCCCCCCCAGCTATTGTAGAACCCCAATCTTGGCACTGTAATTTACTATCCCATAGATAAAGAGAATTGGGAAGTTCCAAGTCTCTACCTGGAAGGGTGTGGAAGACAGTTGCGAACATACAGACGGACGGACGCACTGCATGATGGACATTGCACAAAACCAATATACTCTATACCTGCGGTAACGAGTATAAAAAGGACATATAAATACAGATAAAAACTTATGAACAATTGATAAAAGTTGATGAAATGAACATTATTATGTGAAAATTAAACTAAACTTTCGTTAAAGATCATTAAAAAAGCCCACGACTGAATTATTTTCGACAACTACTCTTAATCATTATAACCGTATCTCTGAAAGGAAGCTTCTTACACCCCATAATGTATAAAGATTTTTAAAGAGCAACGCAAGCTTAATCAATATATTCATGCCTGTTTGTCCGCTTCTTCGTATGTTTTTGTGAAAACTAGACTCGACTTAATCGGCTATGCTTTCAAGAAGCATTTGAAACTTTTCGTGTTTTTGTTATCAAGTTGTATTCTCAGCGTTTTTCTGCTGCCCCAAATGGTAAGGGTTCGAGATGATTCCGAAATGTTTGATAAACGCTTTAATTAGACGCAATTTTTTTTTGTCAAGTCCAGCTAAATTGACAAACGAAAGTAAATGAAAACAAGTGGAAACGTTGCAGTCACACGCAATCGACTGCGGAATTCTCGTTACCAGTTTTAAAACCGGTAAAAAGATGCGGCAGGGGTGTACGCTGCCTTAAAGATTCTGCGGCTCTGATCGGGATGCAACCAGCTGTCTTCCTTCCCAATTTGGTTACTATAGCTCAAAGTTTTTTAAAGGTGGGAAAAGCAGGGCAGGGGGCAGTATGGGTGAGCGTGGCATCCGAGTTTTTACTTCACATCTGTGTGAGATGTCAATTGCTATATTTATACCAAATTTAGTGACTTTAGCTCAAAGTTTGTAAAAAGTGGGGAAAAGAAGGCTGGGGGCGGAATGGGTGGACGTGGCATCCAAATTTTTGGGGGTCGTTAACAGCTATCTTCCTACCAAATTTGGTGGCTCTAGCTCCACAACTCTGGAAAATACACGCATTCTCGTTTTGAACGAAGAGTTGGGGCGGCAGTATTGGTGGGCGTGGTATCCAAACTCGGATGCAGTTTTTGTTGGGACATCATCACCTGTCTTGGCACCAAATTTGGTGGCTCTAGCTCAAAAACTGTGGGTGGTATAGGCTTTTTTGACTTTCAAATGCGGGGGGGGGGGGTGGGGCGAATGGGTGGGTGTGGCTCCAATACTTTTGATGCAGATTTTGGGGATTGCTATCGTAGAACACCAATCTTGACACTTTATCTGTCCCGGCCACAGATAAAGATATATGGAAAGTTTTAAAGTCTCTAGATTGAAGGGTGGGGAAAAAAGTTGCGTTCATGCAGACGGACGGACAGACACCGTGACGGCCATTGCACAAACCCAATATACACTTTACCTTCAGTAACGAGTGTAAAAATAAGCTCGACGTTCATATTTTTAAACCTTGAACCTACACGTACAGGCATGCCTGCACTTCTGCGTTAATTCATGATAACAAAACTTACGGTGTTTCTCAAGCAATTTCAATAAAAATTTTACAGACTTTCATTTTTTGCTTATTGTTACTGAAAAAATTTTCCAAGTCCAAGTCCGACTATCTGTCTCTTTGACTGTCTGTTTGTATGACCAAAGCTATCTCACAGATTATAAGAGCTTTACATTACCGATAACTGTTCCCATTTCACTGATACACATGACATAAATGTAGAAATCGTAAAATGTGTGTTAGAAAATCAAGACAAAATGATAAAACGTTGTAAAACGTGACATTTTTATAGAAATCGGTTGAGAATCATCGGACATACTGAAGGGTTGCGGCAGCGCATTGGTGTCACATGCATAGTGTCTAGGGTTTAGGGTATCTCCTAGCCGAGCTTTCTCGACTAGAAACTGCATACCTGTTTGGTTTGATCTTGAAAGAATTTCATAACTAGCTTTTTTTTTATTTTCGTTTCTCCATACACTCTACTATAGAAGGAATTTCGAATCGATATATAGATCATAAGTACATATGTACTCCTCCCCCGTTACTTTTCCAGATTTCACTTCAACGTTCTTGTTTTTCTTATCGCATCCGTTAGCCTGTTGTCTTGCTGAATAGTTGGTCAAGTGATATTATTTAAATTGTGTAAAATGGCTCCCCAAGGCAAGCAAATCACTGTCAAACTGAGACAGCAAGTAGTTAAGTTTAACTTGGAAGGCATATCTGTACGGGAAATCGAGGGATTTGTCGGAAAAAGCAAATCAACTCGATTATCATTCGAGCCGAAAATAAAATAACTTAACCATTCACAAGCCATGCCAGCCATTTTGTTGTCGTTGCAATTGTTTCTTGTGGGCATGTGCAATACAGAAACAGCAACGTCTTAACTTGCTAATAAAAGAGAAACTTCAAATATTTATAAATACAGTACGACCTCGGTCAACGCAGCCCTCGTAACACACAACTCCCCGATGATTGCAACACCCGAACTCTTAACGTTGTAGACTGTTAACCCATTTTAAGAAAATAAATTACCTTATGTAATGCCACTTCTTAGGAAATCGTATGATTTAGCTTGTTTATACAACTTTTCTAAATAAATATTGTAATCCATGCTTTTTTTCGATTTACTTTTATTTTAATGTTTATCACAGGCATCTCTTTTTGGAAATAGGTCTCGTGGCCAACAGAAAATTTAATAGTTTCTGAAACCACCTCAGTTTTCGCAATTGGCCAAATTTTAATAGGTTGCGTTGAGCGAAGTCGTACTGTAATAGAAACTAGCACTATTGTTACAAAATGCCCCTGCATAATTGTATGTACTTGCTAGTGAGATATGTGTTTGGATTCACAGCATAAAATATGCACACAAAAATAAAATTAGAATGTATACAATGATTTCATTTAATAAATTTTTATTTTTTTAATTAATTCAAGATAATTTATGCTTATTTAAAGAATGCTTGTACTTGGCTTAAGTATTTTTAAACTCATATCACGTATTGCGTACTTGATTTTAGACTTTGGGAATACTAACTAATAGTATATTTTTCTTTTTGCATGCATATGAAGTACATACATACTAGTTACATACAAACGTAGTAATTTGTGTAATTACAAAGCACATGAGTATGCCCTAGTCAACCCAGCAAACACTGCATCAAGCGTTTGATATTTTTAAAAAAGCAAGCTTGATATCAAAGCTTGCCGTCAAGTTGATATCAAGCAAATGTCTGAAATAATAGCAAGGCTTGTCTTTTACCTTGCAAAAAGTGAAATATCAATAGTTTTGCGAGCGTAACAACGCATTTACTCAGTCAACGTCGTCGTCTGGTAAATTTACAGTTATTCTGCCGCTCTCTTTTGTATCGCGAGCATAAGAGCATGCATGGTCTTACTCAAAAAACGAAAAGGCTTGTCTTTTACCTCGCAAAAAGTGAAATATCAATAGTTTTGCGAGCGTAACAACGCATTTACTCAGTCAACGTCGTCGTCTGGTAAATTTACAGTTATTTTGCCGCTCTCTTTTGTGTTGTAGAAAAATTAAAACTTGCTTCACTTGTGATTTAAGAACGAAGCGACAAACTGGCGGTCAGACCTCTTTGCTTAACAACAGCAATAAAACGTATGATTATTTTATATAAATAAAATTTAATATCCTTATAATGTTTTACAACTTTTACAGACGCAGCTAACGATAAATTTCCCAACCAGACGGCAGGGTTTGAAAAAAACTGCATCAACTTTTTCCAGCATGCCAAAACGCGCACATTAAGAAAAGCGTTGCGGCAAAAAAGCCAAAATGAATAATTGCATTTATTATATTAATAAATATAGCCGAAGGCCTCAAATATTCCATTATTAAATAAATATTAATAAATAATAAATAACATGGCAGCCTTTATTGAATATCAAACCAATATCAAGCCTTGATGTTGAATTGTTTTAAACAGTTGATATTGACATAAATTCAAGCCAATATCAAGCCTTGATGTTGAATTGTTTTAAACAGTTGATATTGACATAAATTCAAGCCAATATCAAGCCTTGATATTGAATGGTTTTAAACAGTTGATATTGGCTTGATATTCAGGACATATCAATACTTGATAGCAATGACCAATTTGAATTGATTTCGCTATCATTATCAAGTTGACGTCAAGGCTATATCAAGCATCACAGCAATAGCAAGCGCTTGACATAACCCTTGATGGCAACTTGATATCAACTTTACGTCAAGGGTAAATGTTTGCTGGGAATGGTTATGTATACATATATGCGTATGATTCTTCAAGAACGGCACGTCCCTCTATTAAGTTAGAAGGTGGGGTATTTTAGCAATTTTCGCTGAAACGACGTCGGTCGCTTTTGCTGCTGTGTTGGGTAATTCATGTGCTTGTTGTCCTGACCAGATACCGTTTACCTTACGACAGTCTGTAATATTCTCTTTCTCTTTTTATTAATATATTATTAATTTTTTGTGCTGCTAACCAACAATATATTGTTGCTTTATTTGTTGCGTTTGCGAGTGTTATAGCTTCATTTCTATTAAAATTTCATTGAGCGCAAAACATAGCAACAAACAAATTGTGTAAAAAAAAATAATAAAAAGCAAAGTTTGCACTTTGCTTGGTTTTTGAACCAACGGCTAAGAAGTAGCAGCCAGCGGCAACAACAAAAGCCGCAATAGCAGCAACAACAGCGTTTGTCATTATTTTTGTGGGTGTGGTTTCACAAAAAACACACAAACAGAAATAAAACATAGTTAAATACAGATGCCAGAAGCAGCGCGCCTGCTCACACTTGCACTATTGTCGCGCAAAGCTGAGCGAGACAAAGAAGAATTCGCTGCCAGCGTCAAAAATACTTGCTGCCAATCAGCATGACAGTTGTTGCTGCACACATCCAATCATCTCTTTCTGACGAACGCTGAGCCCGTATACTCTCTCTTTCAGCCATTGCTGAAATGTTGCGCTCTCGCTCTCAACTTATGAGAGATTGGGCACTTGTATTTTTGCGTGTGTTTGTATGGTATGTGAGTGAGTGTGTGTGCGTGCGTGGAAAAAGACAGTCGCTTGGCCTGTTGTTGTTGCTGTTGCTGACTATTGAAGATATACGACGATACAACAACGGCGATGAGAGTTGAAGCAACGGCAGCAACAAAAACAAATTCGACTGGTCGAACGACTTCTGCTGCCGCAGTCCATGCTTGCTTGTGTGCTGTTGTGTTACCGCTATTACCACCGCTTCTGCTCGCTCGCTTCAAAGGTGTCACGACGAAAATCAGTTCCCAAGTAACATTCGTGCCGCTCGGGTTGTGAGTTCGTCGCTCTGCTCGCTCGATTCATTGTTAGTCAACAGCGCTTTATCGTTTACCGTTTACCGATATACTGCGCCGCGTTTGTTGATTGCTGTGTCACGCACACAACCCAACACACACTCACGCACAGAAATAATAAAACAAATTCAATATCATAACAGACGTCTAAAGTTTGATGCAAAAATAAATGCAAAAAATAAAAATCATATCGCAGTACGCAAAAAAAAAAATCCACAACAGCAGCAAACATTTGTTAATGTGAAACAACGAATAAAACCGCTAGCAAAAAGTTCTTAAAGATACTTCGTTCTCAACGCAAACAGTGTTCATTGTTTTTTTTTGGTGTTTGCCACAAGTGTACTATCCTTAACCTGGCTTTGACAATAATAACTCAACCGTCATAATAACTGAATATATCAATCCAATTTGAAACATATAGTGTATACTTTTTTATTTCAAGCCAGGCAAAAGTGCATAACAAAACGCATGTCAACAAACCAAACAATTGGATATATAGTTAAATATATAGTTATAGATTTTCGCTCGTTTGGAATATCTGACCAATATCAGTGACTGTTTTTTTTTTTTTGTTTTTTTTTTTTTTGGGTGAGTGCTGTTTCCAGATAAGTTTTACGTTTGTGCAAAGCCATTTATAATAAATCTATATGTACTTATACTATATTGAAATTTTTAAGCATCACTTAGTATTATACATATGTCTTTTAACACGCTAGTACCGATGCTGCAAAACCGAAAAAGCGAAATGGTAGTAATATATTTAGAAAAAAAAATATTAATAGTTTGCCTAATTTAATCTAGAATTATGGTGCTCTGTATTTGAATAATCAAATCTATCACACAGTAGTGGATATAAGAGTTCATATGATAACAATTAATCATAGTAGTATAAAAAATATTATAAGTAAGGTCACTATAAATAAACCAATTACGAAGCTCTGGTTTAGAAAAATCGACTGGGAGATACCCTGAACCCCAGTCTTAATGCGTACTGGGTCTCTGTGAGCCCGAACACAAATTAATGCTCGCATTACTGCGCTGCTGAATGCTTGAGATATGTAACTTAAATTTTTTAAATCTCTGGTGTTTTTTAACCGATGTCAATGCAATTTGAACATATGATCGTTATTTAATCTACAGTTTCTGAAAAAATTTTGCGTGTAGTTGAAACGTCCTTAAATCCAAAATCTTAAGTCCCTACAGACGGACATGGCTTTATCGACTCGACTGTCGATGCTAATCAAGAATTTATGTACTTTCTGGGCTCAGCGATGCATCTGTTATATTCGTACACTTGAAAAAACCATCAAACCCTTGTATTTTTATTTTTTTTAAACCTATTTTCTGTGGGGTCAGGGTATAAACAAAGCAGATAGATGAGTTGCATGCTACGGGAAATTCAAGATGAGTAAGCTGCATGATGTTAAAAGCGGATATTAAGCTGAACACAAATCAAATACAAAAATTTTCATAATCTGAATGGACATATTAAAGCCGCCCCTTTTGGACAGTTTGTTAATTACGAGAAGGGTAAATAATCGATTGATCGCTGCCTTCAACAAAAAATGCCAAAAGCCATAAGTCACGAGTCAAAAGCAAAACAACAACTAACATACCATATGTGGTATGCATATGAAGTAACCATATGCAAGGGGCTACCAGATCCCAAAACTACTGTGCAAGAGCACCTCACAATAAAGCTGAGCTAAAATATGCTGAGCCCAGACCGATCTCTACTCAGCTTTAAGCAACAGATACGTTGTTGGCCGACGGACCCATTCAGGTCACATAATTTACAAATTTTCATTAGTTTTTCGTTTTTAACATTAATTATACTCGTTACCAAAAGTAAATAGTATATTGGGTTTGTGCAAAGTCCATCATGGTGTCTGTCCGTCGGTCCGTCCGTATTTATAAACGCAACTTTTTTCCACACCCTTCAAGCTACAGACTTGAAACTTTCCATATATCTTTATCTATGGACGAGACAGATAAAAGGTTAAGATTGGGGTTCTACGATAACTGGGGGGCTGGCAAATCGATAAATTCGATAACTCAAAACCGATAATTCCACATGTTTCGCAAGTCCTTACAGCTAGAACTACCAAATTTGGTAAGAAGATAGCTAGACAGCCCCACGCATTTTAAGAACAAAAAAGCCCATATCTCCCACAGTTTTTGAGCTAGAGCCACCAAATTTGGTGCCAAGACAGGTGATGATGTCCCAACAAAAACTGCATCCGAGTTTGGATACCACGCCCACCAATACTGCCGCCCCAACTCTTCGTTCAAAACGAGAATGCGGTTATCTTCCATAGTTGTGAAGCTAAGGCCACCAACTTTGGTAGCTGGTAACGACTCCCAAAGAACTGCATCAAAGTTTTGGAGCCACGCTCACCAATTCCGCCCCTTTACCTCACCTCTTACAAATTTTGAGCTAGCGTCACAAAATTTATTATGAAGATAGCAATTGACTTTCCACAAAGATCTGCATGGAAAATTTGGACGACATGCCCACCCATATCGCCCTCAGCTCCCCTTTCCCAACTTTTACAAACTTTGAGCTAGAGTCACCAAATTTGGAAGGAAGATAGCTGGTGGCATCCCCATCTGCATCGGAGAATCTTATGCAATCAGTCCTCTTTAAAGCGGTTTTAATACTGGTAAAGAGTATACCGCAGTGGGTTGCGTCCGACTGTTCCGTTTTTTTTTATTTTTTTTATTGTTGTTGTTGCCGCCGCGCTTTATTAGCTGGTTTCATATGTATAGATATATTAAAACATTGATCGTTCCTTCTGAATATTCATAAAAACAGTCATTTTTCTGTTTTTGTTGCTTGTCGCGGCTGTTTGTATTATTCTTGTTATTATATATTTGCATCGGTATGTATTTGGATGTGTCTGTATCTTGTGTGTTTAAATCAATATGCAGGGCAATAACAAACAGGCAGGCGCTTAACCTCCATCCATTTCAATTTGAAGCGAAGTAGGGAGTTCATTTATTCATATCCAGCATCCACACGGCAAACATCCACACCCATATGGCCACATCCGTTACTTGATCCGTTTTAATTCATGAATTCGAATTCAAGTCAAGATCGCGTCGCGACATTTTGATAGCTTATCTTAAAGAGCCAAAGCTTCTTAGTCCCAGCCACAGAGTGCTTTTGTTTAGCATAGCTTCATCGACGCACGCCGAAGATCAGTGTGCCTACACCATTTGTATATTTCTTCTTTAACAACTCAACCAAAATGAACTGAGATCGGTGACGGCTTTGTCACTTTGTGACGCCTTGGCTGCGCCTCGCCTTGCCTTAAGTGAGATTGCTATTCATTCCGATTGACTTCTTTTCGTCTTATTATATCGTTGATTTTCTTCCGACTTTTTTTTCATTTATTATTTGTCTTAATTTTTATCTCTCTTCACTCTTTGCTCATTACCCCATTGTACCCGAATTTGTTACTCTATTTTTGAATTTCGTAGACAAAGTCATTTGAATAGAAACCACTCTTGGCGTTCAGGCCAGACTAGACCAGACCGAGCCTCAACGTACCATGCCAAACCGGCCAGTAATCAAGATCACATTGACAATGCGTCAAATAATAAGTTGATTGTTGTTGTTATTGTCTCCGTGCCCAGGTCAATCTCTTTGCTCTATTACCGCACAGCATTATTATTGATTTGTGTGTGGGTATGTGTTTGCTTGATATATTTTTTTTTATATATATAGATACGATATTATTTCTTTTTATTTTTTGTATTATGATGCAATAATTTGTACAATCTTAGTCCGTACTGAAGGCAACATTCATGTATTTAAAGAGCCATACTCGTTGTCACAATAATTTAATCATTTGTTCTGTACATTTGTTTTCGGTTTGTTTTGTTTTATATTCACAAATTAAATAGACGACAACAGTCATCCTTCTAGACAGATCTGAAAAGTGTGACATGTGTCATGACCACAAAGTTCATCGGGCAAAAGGGCGACAGACAAAGAGCAATTGAGCACTACTAGCCGCATTGAGCTGGGAAAATCGTTAATTGATTTTCGTTTGAAACTTGCTAAGTAGTTGATACACTTCAACAATTCATTAAAGCCTTCTTACTCATATTTTCTACATACACACATATATTTTGAGCTCTTAGCCAACTCCTGACCAATCAATTATTGGACAGTTCTTAATTTAAATGCTAACTGTGTTGGTATTAATTACAAACTCAAGTGTTCCTGTGTCAATTTAAATGAATGTGAAGTGCAATACATATGATATACAAAATGGGAACTATTGTAACAAAAAACTGAAAAAAAGAACATGAAAAACAATACAGCGAAGAAGCTAGGAGTATTAGCTGTTGGCTGCTAGCTGTTATCTGGTCTGTGAGCGGTTTCTAAGGCATGCGCATATTTTAAATGCGTCTTAAACTGGTCAAATCTTCACACTTTTCAAATTTTTGGCCCCTTTACAAATTAAACTTCAGCAAACGTGAACGTGAGTATGTCACTCAGTGCATTCAGAGAGTCACCGAGTCGCTGGAGTCAGTAGCTAGATTGTACACATCAACATCAACAACATCATCAGCAGCAAAGATAGTAAGCAGCAGTTGGAAGATTGCATTTTTGCCAATGAAAAAATTTAATATAATTTTATGCGAAGATTGCAAATTTAAATGTCAAAATGAATTTGCGTAGAAACGGCACATGGTCCAAAACTGGCTACCAGTTCCAGTCTCTCCCTCTTTCTTTCAAAAACTCTTTTTCCGTTTTAGTTGCCAACTTGCCAGCATTGCAATGTGGCAGCTTGAGACGAGCCACCTTAGCAGCTTTGTATTCTTTATTGCGTTTGTTAAGTTGCATTATTTTCGACAGGCAGCTTATTATGCTAGGCTAGTCTCAGTCTACTTCAACTTCTGTGTTTCAGTCTACGTCTATGTCTGTGTCTCAATGTCTCTACTCGTTTAAGTAAAACTTGCAGTCACAGTCCACTTGTTGTTGCTGCTGTCTGCTGGCTTCATAAAAAATATATTACAGTAGCTATGCTCTTCGTATATAGGCCTGAGAAATTAATATTTTTCATTCCAGCTATAACGTTAGCGTTGTTCACATGCAAAGAAAATTTGCAATATACATCGTTGACAGCTTTCGTTCACAAAACTCATAAGATGACCACGCGAACGTAGAAACCAATAAAGTTTTCCCTGCATCTTTAAAAGACATACACAATCTTGATTTTTTAGTCTTTTACTGTGCACTGTAAGCATACGGCTTGGACATATTAAGCTTTTATAGAGCTTGTTAAGGCAGCTAATAGCCGCAATGTAGCTGCAAAAACAACATATACTCAAGTAGACCACTTACAACAACAGCAACAACTGTTTATGACAAGTGAGTACTTTTGACAGCTGGTTGCACTTGCTGCCCGCTAAATATCTACATATTTATGTACGTCTTTAGAGCTTAACTATCTGTGGCAATTTGCCTCTGGATTCCGCCAAATGTTGCTCAACAAAGTTGGCTGTCAGGTTTTTGGTACTATAACGGAATTTTTTCCGTATATGAATGTGTGTATTCAAAGTAGTTTAGTATTAAACTAAAAGCTTTGCTTCCTTTCTTTAGGCCCAACCAAACGATGCTTGCTTGCTTCGCGTCTCGGAAGAGAACTGAACGAACAGCATTGAGCATGAAAGCCTATGACCATACGTTGCTTAAGGGCTTTGTCTCTTCTTCTTCTTTCTTTTTGCCAACCATTGTTGCCACATGTTCTTTTTTTATTCCATTATAAAAAAAATGGTAACATTTTATGTAATATTATGTTAAAAAACATAGTGGCGCATAGTTAATTTTGGCTATGCCAAGACTATGATACCCTTCACACAGCCAAATCAATACTCCCCCCTCTTATGTTTCTGTGCAGTTGTTGGTAATTTTTCGCTAATATTTTTACTCTTGAGCGTCATTTACTTGTTCGTTTTCGACAAAAACAACATATTGACATGTAGGTACTTGAAAGTGCACGACAGAGACAACAATTGATAGTACGATATGGTAAGCAACATGATCTAAGCAATCTGTGAAAGTTTCATCAAGATCGGTTAAGCAGTTTGGCCGGAAATCGTGTTGATATGGTAAATTTATATGGTGGCTATATCGTAGAATGCTCCGATCGGGATGAAATTTCATAGTGAACAAACCCGACATGATCTAAGCAATCTGTGAAAGTTTCATCAAGATCGGTTCAGCAGTTTGGCCGGAAATCGTGTTGATATGGTAAATTTATATGGTGGCTATATCGTAGAATGCTCCGATCGGGATGAAATTTCATAGTGAACAAACCCGACATGATCTAAGCAATCTGTGAAAGTTTCATCAAGATCGGTTCAGCAGTTTGGCCGGAAATCGTGTTGAAACAGACAGACGGACAGACGGACAGACGGACAGACGGACGGACGGACGGAAATCAATTCCTGAGCTCGTCCTGATCATTTTGATATATAGTTTATGGGGTCTCCCATCATTCCTTTAAGGCGTTACAGATTCATGACAAACTCAATATACCCTGATTCACATGTGAAGGGTATAATAAAGATAACACAAGGTTTATAGAAATAGTATATTATATCAATATGTTTCTAAGCAATAAAATGAAGATCTAACAATTATTTTCAATATTTTCCATATAATAAAAAAACAGCGACAGCTCTAGAGCACAAAGCATCGAAGCATGTTTTCAATGATTGAACTTATGCTTAGGCGCTTAAGCATTCGTTAAAAAAAAAAACTCAACGAAACCGTGCGTAAGCATCGTTTGGGCAGATACACGACGTAGCATATGTTGAAACTTTGCCAACTTCGATGCTTTGCGCGAGCAAGCATCGTTTGGTTGGGCCTTTTATTTGGCTCATCTTTCTAAACACAAACTCAATGCTCCACGACTACTATGTTGAAGTATAGAATAAGGAAACAGACTCAATTTCAATGCAACAATATTTGTGTGTTTGTACAACATTCGACGTCATTGATCAATTAAATGCTTAATATGTTAATTAATCAACTTGAAACTGTCGAAGATTTTGAAGCATGGACAAAACATTTTCATGGCACAAATTAACAGAAGCCAAAGTAAACAAGTGGAAAGGTTGCAGTCAGGCGCAACCGACTGCGGTATACTCGATACATGTATTAGAACTTGAAAAAAAAAGGACTAATTCCAAAGGAGTACGGATGCGGCAGGGGTATGCAGTCTAATGATGGGGAAGCCACCAGCTATTTTTCAACTAAATTTGGTGACTCTAGCTCAAAGCTAGAGCTTAGGGAAGGGGGATGAGGGTGGTATGGGTTTGCGTGGCATCCAAAGTTTTTATGCAGTTTATGGGGGTAGTCATCACCTATCTTGGCACCAAATTTTGGAGCTGAAAACCTTGTGTGAGTTTTAGGCTTTTCTGATGTCATACTTGGGGGGTGTGGGGGTGGAATCCAAACTTTTGATGTATTTATCTGGGGGTTGTTAGTAGCTATCAGCTCACGACACAATTTGGTAGTTCTAGCTGTAAGAATGTGCGAAATATGTGGATTTAACGATATTGAGTTATCGAATTTATAGATTTGCCAGCTCCCTAGTTATCGTGGAACCCCAATCTTGACACTTTATGTTTCCAGGCCATAGAAAAAGATATTGCAAAGTTATAAATCTCTAGCTTCATGGGTGTCGAAAAAAATTGCGCACCATGACGGACATTGCACAAACCCAATATTTTTATAAATTATTATTATTATAAAAGAGAAGGCTAACAATGAATACTTAACCTACTACTTAATTTTAAGAGTGCTAGCTGCAAGGCTTTCGACTCGCATTATACATGATTTGTACACTTTTCTTTGTATATTTATGTATCTATATTTTTGCCAGTCCTAAGTTTTGCATAAAGTTTAATATTCTGGAGATGAAAGCTGGAGTGGGCGTTTGGAGTAGTTCGACTGGATGCAGGGGCAAGTTAGCTCTCCGTCTGGGCAGTCCAGTTATTGGGGTTTTGAAGAGCTGGATCTGCTGTCCGTGCAAATAATATGTGGGTGATGACGAGCCGAGGCATACTTTACTGCCTGCAGTTTGGCGTAAAAATTGAGCAGTGTTCGTTGATTCGACCGGATTCGAGAATTGTGAGGTCGTGAGATTCACTGTTCCCCAGTGAGCTGAAAAGCTTGCGGAAGAGCTGGGGAGAAGTATCTGCTTTGAAGAATTTTCTATGAGCCATGAGGGAACCTTGTTCGTTTGGATGAGCATTGGTGAGAGGTCGATCGATACTTAAGATGACAATTTAATGCTGGAATATCGCAGAAAGTTTTTTTTTGGAAACATTTTTCGTTTAATTGCCGCCTTGATGATATGGTTGAGCTTTTTGTTGTTGTGGAGTAGCAGTCTTGGAATGAGCTTTAGAGAAGCTTGTAGGACCCTGCTTCAGTTTAGACAATTTTCGTAGGGGAATTTGGGAAAGCACGAATGCTTCTTTTTGCTTCAGTGTGGTATGGTGAAGCAATGAATTTTAGGTTAGATTTGGATGAGCGTCTATAAATCGGCAATCCGCGATCTATTTTGCAAAGGATGAGGGCCTTCGTGACACTGATCATTGTTTTTCTGTGAGTTTTAAAATAACAGATATAAATGCACACAAGCGACGATGTAGCTGAAAAAGAGACAGTTTGAATAGGATATACCCTACACCCTTGTATGTAGGAGTTTTTTTGGCTAACGATAATGTGAACACTTGATCTGCTTATGGCTCGTAAAGAGCTTATAGTTTATACATATGGACATGGCCAAATCGACTCGACCGTTTTTTCAGATCAAGTTGTTGTTTTTTTGCTATTACATTCATTGAAACTAAACCATTATATCCATTAAACCCATTTCATGGGTTCAGGGTGTAACAAGTAAGAAGGCTCTAGCCGGGGGAGCCCGACTAGAAGATACCTGAACCCAGTTGCAAAAAATATATTAAATTTATGTAAGACTTTGGTATACTGACTTAACTTCAATCGATTAAACTCGATATCTCCGGTGTTGCTTAACCGATTTGGACGACATTTTCAGAAAAGTTCTATCGTTACCCATTATTTCAACCCTAATTTTTACAAATTCTCAAGAATATATATAATTAATGGGGTCGGAGATGCTTCCATCTGCCTGTTAAATACTTTTGCACAAAACCATTAAACCCTTTTTACCCATTTTATGGGTTAAGGGTATAAAAACCGAGGAGTCAAGTTGACATATTGGGCTACCGTTTCGACAGTTGACTAACGATCTTAAAGTGCGGGCGTATTGTTTCAATTGTCATTTTAGCCATTCGGTCTTTAAGTCAATCAGTTGAGAGATTCTGGAGCGTTCAATATGTTTATTTTCTTAAGGCTGTTTACTTTGGAATCGCCGTTGTCTGCCAGCAGTACTAGCTTGAAAATATTATTTTGACCGTAATTACGAGCTAGAGGCAGGCAAAAGAAAAAAAATTATACCATATACAAGTACATTACACGAATTATAGGCACACACACAATACAACTTAACAACATCAGGACAGAAAGCAAATTCGAAAGGTACAAACTGCCAACGAATTGGATTGAATAAAACAAAAAATAAGAAAAAAGAAACCAACTTAGCAGATGCCCTGAAATTATGAGTGAAAATTCAGAATGCTGAGAGCCGAATAAATGTTGTATGAAAGTGCATGTACGTGATATATGTCGAGCCTAAATGATTTAATAGAAGAGAGTCCCCGTTTTCAAGTCACCGAAGCGCAATCACAAAAGCCAGCGGGGCCTTTGGCCCTTTTATTTTTTGCCATGATAAGGAGCGCCGAGTGACAACAAAATCACGTAGCACTCTTTTTTATTTGTTTCTATTTTTGTATATTTGGTTTTTGTTTAATAAATGTGCCACATTTGGCAATAAACAGTTGAGTCAGAAACATATACAGCCACAGATGCCAAAGTTGAAGTTGTTTGTATTTTGTTATAGTAGTTTATATATTTGAGATAGTAGTTTTTATAAAGTTAGAGCATATTTTTTACTTATATCTATATTTTGTTGGTTTAAAACTTGTTCTAATAAACGAATCGATATGTTGGGGCTCAGATTTAAGACCACTTTACCTACAATTTGCTGCAAGATTGCCCAACTCAGCAATCACGCCAACAATTACCGCCTAGACATAGAGATTTTGAGATTTTGCTGCGGTTAAAAGGTCTTTGATCTGTGCTTAGCCGCTGGATGAACTCAGACACTTACTAAAAGAGCGAAATGAAATGAGCAAAGTTGAGGTAAGAGAACTCACTCGCACACACATGATCTTTGAGCATAATGAGACAAAGGCTTGGGTATTAAGATTAGGTTCAGAGGAAACTAAACATTAACCTCAAACAGAACCTGGCTTAAATTTGTATATGTCTGGCGAGCTCAAAACTCTTTTGTCCAATGTTTTTTCTATTACTTTTTGCATCTCAAATTTTTGGTAGTGTCGTGCGAAAAAAAATTAAAACTATGGGCATTACCATGAGACAGAGAATTGAGACAGCGAATAGAAACAGCGACAAAAGTGAGAGGCAGTGAAATTGCGGGATTAGCACGGACACCTTGGCGGTCTTTCATTGTATTGAAATTGGCAAAGCTAGTCCATTTGTTATATATGTACTACATACATATATGCATATCTGTTTTTGTTGACCTAAAAATACAATCCATACATAGCCACACTAAGTAGCCTGCAATGAGAAAAAATTTGTTTTGTTTTGTCATGTCGTTTTCATGGCTCAATGCATACAAATGCATCCCAGCGAATGTCGTACGCTCGAACGCAAGCGAAATGGAAACTGGCAAAGCCAAAAACTGAAGCCGCAGATATATCGCAGCAACCACTCGAGCCAGAAAACACCCGAATCCCTTAATATAAATACGTACATATACGACGAGTACACACAAAAATACCGAAACCATCACAGAATCAAAAAAACCAAAACCCAACAAAACGGAGTGCGCTCTCCATTGCAGTCCCAAATTACATGCTCACGCGCACACGAAAATTAATAACACATCTGGCCCGAATAAATAATGAGGCGCAGTCCACGCGGGTAACCAATCTGGCAACGTGGCTCAGTACAATCCCCAGAAGCATATTTCTGAGAAGTTTTGAATTTATAAAAATAATAAAATTACATCATTTGATAGTAATGTATGACAGTACTAGAGAGATATTCAAAATATTAAGTTATTAAGCTTTAAATTCAATAACAAAAACTAAAAATAAAATAAATTAATACATTGTTGTTGTTTTATAATGCATAATCAATTATCAATAATATACAACTAAACATTCGGATTTAATAACAATGTAGTAGTAGTATTCCTTAAGTAACAATGATATTGAAACAAAATTTACGAAATTCTTTCAAACTTTCAAGTAAAGCTACGGACGAATTTGAGATTCATCATGTGTATTTAACTGAGCACTGTTTACTTGCATGTAAGAAAATAATACTTCAAATTGCGTTTAATTCCGATTATGTAAGTTAAAGTTGGAACTATTCCAAGTATTCTATTGAGAAAATTAACCCTTTCGACACCAATTTTTTCCCTGTAAAGTGAAATTTTTTTTTATGCTCGATACCGAAAGTAAAGGGTATATTGGGTTTCTGAAATGTTCGTCATGGTGTCTGTCCGTCTGTATGAGTGCAACTTTTTTCCACATCCTTCAAGCTAGAGAGTTGAAAATTTCCAAATATTTTTATCTATGGCCGGGACAGATAAAGTGTCAATATTGGGGCTCTAAGGTAAATGGTGGGCTGGCAAATCGATAAGTTCTATTAGTTCTGCCTACCCATTCCGCCCCCAGCCCCCCCCCCCCCCCCTTCACTATTTAAATCAAAAACGCCTATAACTTCTAGTTTTTGGGCTGGAACCATCAAATTTGGTGCCATGATAGGTGTTGATAACCCGCACAAAACTCCATAAAAACTTTCATGCCACGCCTACCCATATCGCCCTAGCCACCCCCAGCTGCCCAAACGCTTGGTTAAAAACGGGAATGCGTGTATCTACCACAGTTTTTGAGCTAAAGCTACCAAATATGGTAAGGAAATACCTGGTAACCATTCCCAAATTATGGGTGTCACACCCACCCAAAGCGCCCCCAGCCACAACCTCCCCACCATTTAAAAACTGGTTTGTGTAGTATTTTGAGCTAGAGCCACTAAATTTGGTATGCAGATAATCTGGAACGATCCCTTCAGATATGCATAAAATATTTGGATGCCATGCCCACCCATACCACCCCAGTCGCCTCTTCCTCAACGTTTTACAAACTTTGAGCTCGAGTAACCAAATTTGGAAGGAAGGTCGCTGGAGGCATCCCACCAAGATCAGCAGCAAAAATTTTGATGCCATTCCGTCCCCATCCCCCCAGCCCCACCTTTTACAAACTTTAAGCTCGACTCACCAAATTTGGAATGAAGAGTGCTGGTGGCATCTTTATCTTTATCTTTACAAGACAATCTTTGAAACTTCGTAAGCCCCTCCCGCTTCTTTACACCTTTGCAATCAGGCCATTTATTACCGTTTTAATACAGGTATCGAGTATACCGCAGTCGGTTGCGTCCGACTGCAACGTTTCCACTTGTTTTATGTTAATATTTTTTCATTTATTTTTAGAAGAAGTAAGCCAAACAATTTAAGTCGCCACTCCAATTGGATTTTTCGCTACCATATGTTGCTTTTGAGCAACGTTGGGCAATAGTAGTATATTACAATTGTTTTTTGTTTTTACGTAATACGTAATTTATTTTGTTTTTTGTGAAGTATGGTATAACAGAAAACTCTTTTTATTGTTATTGCACCACAGACGGATTTTGCATTTAAGGCAATTAGACGTTGGTGTTGCAGTTTTGCACAATCTGCAACGCTCTCTTTCCCCAAGTTCTACCAAATTTTCAACTTTATCGTAACGCTGCGACACTGAAGAATTCATTTGGAATTTGTACTTATTTTATGATGCGAAAAACACAGCTTGGGGATCCCACGGATACTACTGAGCTTTGTCTTTCAGCATTTGTTGGTCGACCTGTCTTTTTAAACCCTTAACCCATTAAATGGGTAAGTAAGGGTATAATGGTTTTGTGCAAAAGTATGTAACATGCAGACGGAAGCATCTCCGACCCCATAAAGTATATATATTCTTGATCAGCATCAACAGCCGAGACGATATAGCCATGTCCGTGTGTCCGTCCGTCTGTCCGTCTGTCTGTCTGTATGAACGCGTGGATCTCAGAGACTACAAGAGCTAGAAACTTCAGATTTGGTATTTAAGTTCTCCTATACCATAAGCAGAACAAGTTTGCTTCAAATTATCGAAAACTATTCTGGTTTCCGATACACACATAATATCGATAACAAAAAATATCAAATTTGGAAAATCTAAAAATGAGGGTTGAAGTAATGGATAATGATAGAACTTTTCTGAAACTTTTCGTCCAAATCGGTTGAGAAACACCGGAGATATCGAATTTAATCGATTGAAGCTAAGTCAGTATACCAAAGTCTTACATAAATTTAATTTAGTTATTGCAACTGGGTTCAGGGTATCTTCTAGTCGGGCTCTCCCGACTAGAGCCTTCTTACTTGTTTTCAAATGAAGTTGTGGCAGTAGTGTGTAAATGTTCGTGGGCGATTTTCATTTGAAATTTTATAAGGGGAATATGTTTTTATACCCTTAACCCATAAAATGGGTAAATAAGGGTATAATGGTTTTGTGCAAAAGTATGTAACAGGCAGAAGGAAGCATCTCCGACCCTATAAAGTATATATATTCTTGATCAGCATCAACAGCCGAGACGATATAGCCATGTCCGTCTGTCCGTCTGTCTGTCCGTCTGACCGTCTGTCCGTCTGTCCGTCTGTATGAACGCGTGGATCTCAGAGACTACAAGAGCTAGAGTCTTCTGATTTTGTATTTAAGTTCTCCTATACCATGAGCAGAACAAGTTTGCTTCAAATTATCGATAACTATTCTGGTTTCCGATATACACATAATATCGAACACAATAAAATATCGAATTTGGAAAATCTAAAAATGAGGGTTGAAGTAATGGATAATGATAGAACTTTTCTGAAAATTTCGTTCAAATCGGTTGAGAAACACCGGAGATATTGAACTTAATCGATGGAAGCTAAGCCAGTATACCAAGTCTTATATAAATTAAATATATTTATTTCAACTGGGTTCAGGGTATCTTCTAGTCGGGCTCTCCCGACTAGAGCCTTCTTACTTGTTTCTTGTGGTTTATCAAATTTTATTGTTTCCTATCCAAGCATTTGTAACGGATGTTCCCAGACACCAATAAAAAATTTCGAATGTTCCACTTGTTTGACCGGTGGTTGATCTTGTAGAGCTCTTTCAGCATATCTGCCAAATCTACTCCACCCATGCCATTATTGTGTGAAGCAACCATAGCTGGCCTTGAAATATCAATGTAAGCTTTTTCTTTTGGGCACCAACGTTCGCATGCTCCAATAGGCTGATGGCTTTCACACTAAGATATTAGTTAAACGGGCTTATTGTCAAACCATTTTATGCAAACAAGATTATGGTTTGTTTCGCATTTCATATCGAAAGACCCCCTTCCGCGCTTTTTTTACTCTGCATCTGAGATTAGGTGGCAATTCCTTATGCGATTTTTACGTACAGTACCTGTTGCAAAGATTCCCATTTCCTTCAACGAAATCAGAAGGCTGACTGACGTAAACCATTTATCAAAATATAGCTTAAAAGTTTTGTCTTTAGGAAGATTTTTAACCAAGTATAGGACAATATCGGAAGATATTCCCAGATATTATGAAGGATGCCTTCTCCAACATACAGCGTAAAGTCATAAACTAATCCAGATACTCCAGAACGCGTTAACATTTTAAAACCCCATTTGTGAGGCTTAGCTGGATTATATTGCTTAAACTAGAATCAACCTGTAACAAAAAGTTATATACTACAAAGTTCAATTTAAAATAACAAAAAAAAAAAAAAAAAAAAAAAAAAAACGATAAGAAAATGTAATTGAATCGGTTATTGCGGTAAGCTTTTTTTTAACATGCCATTCTGAGTTGCGGAAATTTTCCCAAGTACAATAAAATACCAATGCAACGTTTGATTCTACAACAGTACAATTAAGTTCAATGTCGTGCTCCTGCAACCTATACAAATCAGTTTGCTTTGCCATTAAACACATTAGTTGAGTATCCAACAAGTAAGAAGGCTCTAGTCGGGAGAGCCCGACTAGAAGATACCCTGAACCCAGTTGCAATAAATAAATTAAATTTATGTAAGACTTTGGTATACTGACTTAGCTTCAATCGATTAAGTTCAATATCTCCGGTGTTTCTCAACCGATTTGGACGAAATTTTCAGAAAAGTTTCCCATTTTACCCATTACGTCAACCCTCATTTTTAGATTTTCCAAATTCGATATTTTATTGTTATCGATATTATGTGTATATCTGAAACCAGAATAGTTATCGATAATTTGAAGCAAACTTGTTCTGCTTATGGTATAGGTGAACTTAAATACAAAATCTGAAGTCTCTAGCTCTTGTAGTCTCTGAGATCCACGCGTTCATACAGACAGACAGACGGACGGACAGACGGACATGGCTATATCGTCTCGGCTGTTGATGCTGATCAAGAATATATATACTTTATGGGGTCGGAGATGCTTCCTTCTGCCTGTTACATACTTTTGCACAAAACCATTATACCCTTTTTTACCCATTTTATGGGTTAAGGGTATAAAAATATGTAGAAGTATTCTACTGGCGTCTTCAACTCGCCGACTTCAAAAGTTTTGTCTTCCCAAATACTCTATGGAGCTACAAACGGCCTTGTTCTAAACTTAAGTGTCTTGGGTCGATTTTCTCAAAGCAATTGTCAACAACAACGCAAGTGTCTTGCTTACATTCTTCAATATTTCTATTTTCAAGAAGGTCAATATCGATACTTTTTCTCCTTTGAAAGATCCCTTCCAAATGCTTTTCCAGCACTGCAGGTATGTCTTCCATCTCATCACCAATTTCTTCGTCAGTAGGGACATCCCAATCGAAGTTTAAATCACTTTCAATTTCCTCGTTTGACAAGCCTTTCACTTTCGGTCATATAGCATCTAAAGGCAAGCATATTTACTACCATGAATGCCTAAGGTAGCTCACAAGCAACTTTACAGCCTTGAAAATTATTTACCTGCTTATTCGTCACTATTAATTTGGTTTGACTATCTCACTGTTTAGGTAACTCTTTGCCTAACAACTATTGGCTTACACTTTAATGTTTTATTAAAGTACGTATTATAAGAGTAAACTACTAATTTCTAAACCTCTACTGAATATCGCAACAATATTTATTGCGACGCGCATGCTGTTTATTGCAAATAATTTCGGCAAGTAATCTCCAAATGCGTTTTTCTTTATTCATATTTAAAGAAATAAAAGCGCCGTTATCATAAAGAATGAGCAAAAAAAGAAAACAAAAAGCTACGATTACAGTTAGATCTCAAATCTCTGAAATTGCTCACAAGCAACGTTGGGTGCGAAAGGGTTAATAATATTAGGCATATTTTTGGAGAACGAGTACAGTTAAAGTTTGATCATTACTGAAAATGTGTGTATTTGCATATAATATAACATGAATTTTGTACTGTAAACCATGTTTGGTATTATTATATTTATATTGGGTCGTATTAAAATTGTAATGTACATACATCCTTAAAAAATATTTCAAGTCTTGTTTAATGTTAATAATCTATTAAAAAATAATTCCATATTTCTTGCAGATAATCGCCGTGAAAAAAGATTTTGTTATAAAAAACAACACAGAACTGAAACTTGCAAGTGAAAGAGCGTGGTAGTTAAGCCGTTAAACATTCAGTTAGTTAAATACTTGAAGGATCAGCGAAGGATATAATAAACAGCATCAACGTGGCGCTTCACTCAACGGAAGCCTTAATGGCGGCGGGCTTTCTTAAATCAGGGGATTTGGGCCCACATCCACACAGCTATGGCGGTCCACACCCGCACCACTCTGTGCCGCATGGGCCACTGCCACCAGGTATGCCGATGCCATCGTTGGGTCCCTTCGGCCTGCCACACGGACTTGAGGCCGTTGGGTTCTCCCAAGGTATGTGGGGTAAATATCGAATTGCAATTTTGGTAAAAAACAAAAAGCTTCCACACGCAAGAGCTGAGCGAAAAAATAATGTGCTGAACGTTGAATGTGTAGGGGACCGCCGAAAAACCCTACAATTGCCCGTTCTCCCTTATCCCTTATCCATGCATCCGCATGGCGACATACTGGGCCAATATTAAGGAAAACAGTATTCAGAATGAGTATTGAAGCTGCGTATGGAGCAAATCGATGCGCATGTGCACCATAGTTGTCGCAAAAAAATGCTTTTCAATGGCGTTTCGCTTTGGTTGCATCATTATCAGCTGAATTGCCAAAATGAAAAATGAGCTGAAGCTCAAGTAGAAGTGGATTTTTAACTATGGAATCTACCATCAAGTGTTCGGGCTCCGGTTTTTTTATTTTTCATATTTTAATTTTATTTATTTATTATTTTTTGTTTTATTTTTGTCTTATTTGGAAACGTTGCAAATAACAAAAACCTGACAAAAATGTTACAAAATGCCAAAATGCAATGATAAACTAAGTTTGGGCAGAAATTGTTGATTGATTATAAAATGTTCATGTTATGCTACGTAAAACTTCTTGACCAACTGTTAAGAGATAAAACAATTGAAGAATTAAGAAAATTCTTAGTTTTCGATGATATGACATGAATACATGATTAAAAATAATAACTGAAAAACATTAGAAATGCAGTAGTATTTTAAAACATTAAAAAATTGCATATTATTATTATTATTGCAATCCAAATGGTATAAAATCTAGTTCAGCTTGATATCGAATTGAACTGTTAGTTGAGAGCTGTCTGAATATTGACTCATTAGCAGCTTAAACTTGGATATCATTTCAGATCAGCATTTGTTTTTTACTATTCAGGTATGTACATATATGCTGAGAGTCAGCCTTAAACTTGAGCAAACATCAATTCCAGCCGAAACAGCCAACATTTATAAATACAATATCGAATGATAGCCCATGGGTGCAGTTAATTTAACAAGTCTCAAAAGTTTCTCTCCAAGGTTTTGAGCATTTCAAAATAGAGATGAGCGCATGCCTAATTCTTTTGGCACATCCCAATACGAACCCGAAGCAGGGCCTAAAACTAGCTCGGGCACGACAACACAAACTAACACGAAAAACATATAGCTAGATAGAACGAATTTGTTAAATATTGTAAATAGAAGACGTTAAACAGCAAATGTGAACATAGCATAAAGTCGGCCAAAGCAATATTTTTTTATATCAATTTTTTCTTAGCATGACTTAGTTCGACGACGTTTCACGCCCAAGGCCCATGCCCATCACTAATTCAAAGTAATACCATATAAATACAAATGAAAACGTTGCAGTCGGGCGGAATGGATGAGCGTGACCCCCAGTGGGCATAGCAACCCAATCTTGACACTTTATCGATCCCGTCCATAGACTAAGATATTTACAAAGTTTCAAATCTCTAGATTAAAGGGCGTCGAAAAACGTTGCGTTAACATCAGAGCATAATAAATAATATTACAAATGCTTATGGCTAATTTTATTTTTGGTGTTTTTGATGTTGTCGTTGTTATTTTGCTGTGCTACGCAAAAAGCGAACCACAATCAAAAATAGTTAAAGAGCAACAGCAGCAGCAACAACAAAAATAACATCCACTTAAGTGGCGACCATTTTAAAAGTGACAAATAAAAATGGGAACAAATTAAAAGCAATAACGAAAAGCGGCAGCTGCAAAGGCAGAAAAAGAGGCGAAGACAATGCGCGAGCTAAGTGAAGTTAAGTTTTCATACAATTTATAAATTTATGACCAAAATGACTAACTCATTAATTTTTGATAGAGCTAAAGATATCGAACGTGTGTCAGAAAGAGATGGTCACACGCATATAGGAAGCACAAAGCAGGGAAGCAAAGCGTAGAAGGGCGAGAAGAAGAAGGAGAAGGAGGAGTAGGGGATTTAAAATTGAAAAGGCATTTTGTCGTACCCAGGCCAAAAGGGGTGCTTGGAACAAGTACAGCAGACACGCACAACGTCAACGGCTGCCTTAGCAAAAACAAACAATTCTGCGGCTAAGCACACAAATACACACACACAGTGTATGTACACATATAACAGCGACTTTATGTGTGTATTCATTGTATATACACATTCAAATAGGAAAAATTTTGGGTTACAGCTTCTGTTGTGCGGGGTTGGTTGGTTACGTGCTCGGAAAGTCTTTTAGGGGTGGAATTTTTTATAGGGGTGGCTCAGAGTAACGGTTTGTCTGTTGGTGCGAATAAAAGCCAGAAATACTGGGAATAGTATGACACGAGGAAAAAACCCCCACCCATTCTTATTTTGCAATTAATTAAAGTTTTTAAGTGCCCAAGCGTCGTATGCGCAACGTTTTTATGTACTTATGTAAACTAGAGTGCCAACTTGACAAACTGAATAACTTTCAGCACATTTGGATAGGCATTTGGTGACATTGAAAGTGGAATCTAATTTTTTTCTATTTTTATATTACTCCATTTTGCAGGCGTCAACACGAGAAAGCAGCGTCGGGAACGAACAACATTCACACGGGCCCAGCTCGATGTTTTAGAAGCGCTCTTTGGCAAGACACGTTACCCGGACATTTTCATGCGCGAGGAGGTCGCTTTAAAGATAAATCTTCCCGAGTCCAGAGTACAGGTAGGTTACCTAATTAAACTCAACTTGATGAAAAACATATGTCATTTCAAGTTTGCTTTAAAAAGCATTTTAAACTAGTACTGTGATATGTAAAGTATTCGTTTTTAACATAAAATAAAAACGCGACTTTTGTTTTGCGAGTTATATCCATATGCATACAAGCAATATTATATTGTTATGCTCTGTTACCAAATGTAGATAGTGAGCTCCCCAAAAATCTGGTTCAATCTGTGTCACGCCCCTTTCTACCGCAACTAGCGCCCACCTATTGAAACCTATCTGTCTATATAAAGTTTTATAACTAAGGGTCCCCAAAATCGGTGAAAATTAGCGTCAACAATATTGATGCCACGCTAAACCTGGCTGCCACCGCTTTTCAAAAAGAAAATGCCTGTACATATCACAGTTTTCGAGCCAGATTCATTTAATTTGGAAGCAATATTATAATAACAAACTGATTTGGACAAAGAATTGGACGTTTCAAATAGCCGAAATTCCGACAAAGCTGAATTTTGGCATAGAGCGAGTTAGAAATAAAATGTTAAAAGTCTCAATCGATATCAAATATCGTGGGTGAGCGTGGCATCCAAATTGTTGAAGCAGATCTTTGGAGGAATTCACAAGCCATATGTCCACCAATTCTGGATGGTAGGAAATATGTTATCGATTTACACCTCGAGTTATATCAACTTGTTATCCGATGTAGTATATATAGTATATAACAGCCGAGTCGATAAAGCCATGCCCGTCAGTCTGCACGTCTGACTGTCTGCCTGTATGAACGCCACTTTTTCTGTGAAATCATCGAAATCAGTTGAGAAAGACCGGGGATATTGAAGATTAATATATAGTCATCATGCATTAGCGCAGTAGTCAGGGCATGACCGTACGCGTTGGGTCAGGGTATCTCCTAGTCGATATTTTTGACTATATTTATAAAATACATTTTAAACACAATCAATACAATTCCGTACGAGACAAAATATTATTACATCTCTTGAATGTGTCAAAATTTGAGTGAACGAATTAAAAAAGTCAATATAAGATTATATCAATAAATAAAAAAAATATAAGCAAATATTAAAAGTTGCAAGTGAAAACGTTGCAGTCGGACGCAACCGACTACGGTATACTCGTTACCAGTATGAAAGCCGGTAAAAAAAAGGCCTGATTGCAAAGGGGTACGGAAGTGGCAGGGGTGTACTCTGCCTTTAAGATTGTCTGATGCAGATGGGGATGCCACCAGCTATCTTTCTTCCAAATTTGTTGACTCTAGCTCAAAGTTTGTAAAAGGTGGGGAAAGGGGCTGGGGGCGGTATGGATGGGCGTGGCATCCAAATATTTGATGCATATCTTTGTGGAATGTCAATTGCTACACTGATAGAAATAATCAAGTATTCCGTACTCAAAACCCCACATTTCGAACTTGATTTCTCACTAAGTACGGAATTACTGAATCCGAGAATGTCGTACTCGATTCAAGTACGTTTATTTTAAGTTCGTTTGTTTTTGATTTGAGTTCTCTTTTAACTTGAATTAAGTTCTTTCAAAACTCGATTTAAGTTTTTGAGTACTTAAAATGATAAACCATTAAGTTTTTAAAATAAGTACGTGCAAATAATACTTGATTTTATTAATTCCTGAAAGTCTTAAATAGATACATGGCGCAGCTAGAGCTTTTTAAAAGCTGGCTATCATTCTCAGGATTAAGCTAGATATGAAAGAAATTAGAAATAACTTTTACAATATTGTCTGTATATGCTTACCGCGCCGGGATTAGAACCACAGATCTCGTGGTATTGCGTCGAGTGCCTTAGCTGTTGAGCCAATTCCAGGCACATTACGACTGCAGTTCATTTTTATGTTAAGTGCACTTGGCTTACCTCAGCTTTTTTGATATTTTTATGCTTATTAATGATTAAAAAAAAAAATAAGTACAAAAGTAAACTATTAACATGTAACCCGATTTTAAAAACCAAAAAAAAAAAAATTCATGTCCGCCGGGATTTGAACCCGATAATCGTACTTGAATCAAGAATTTTGTACTGGATTTAAGTATTTCTGGAATTATACTTGATTCAAGTTCTCTTATTCTTAATTCAAGAACGTTTGTACTTGATTTAAGTATTTTTAAACTCATTTCAAGTATTTTATTCTTGATTTAAGTTTTTGTATGCTCATTTAGAGTATTTCATACTTAAATCAAGAATGAAATACTAGAATCGCAAATACTCAATTCAAGTACGTTCGTACTTAATTTTAGCACGGCTTTTTTCTATCAGTGTATCTTCACACCAAATTCGGTGTCTCTAGCTCAAAGTTTGTAAAAGGTTGAGGAAGGAGGGCTGGAGGTGGTATGGGTGGGGGTGGCTCCAAAATTGTTCATGCAGTTTTTTGGGGGCTGCTAGTAGATATCTTCTTACCAAATTTGGTAGTTCCAGCTGAAAGGATCTGCGAAATAGGTGGATTTATCGGTTTTGAGTTATCGAATTTATCGATTTGCCAGCCTCCCAGTTATTGTAGAACCCTCATCTTGACACTCTTATATACTTTGCTATAGATAAGGAGAATTGGAAAGTTTCAAGTCTCTAACTTGAAGGGTGTGGAAAGAAATTGCGCACATACGGACGGACAGACGGACAGACACCATGACGGACATTGCACAAACCCAATATACTCTTTTCCTCCGGTAACGATTATAAAAATCATTTGGCAAAATGCTCAGCATGTTAATATAATTTTGTAAGCCTAAACTGTTACCTTCGCTACCATTAGTTGTTTGTGTGGGAGTATCATAGATACTATGCTCTTATTAAAAAAAAATTTTCAGCTAAAGTCATTTACTCGTTGTCTTTCAAATATTTGAGATAAAGACATCTCTTTGACTCTTTACGATTTGAAAATGGAATAAAAGAAAAACAATGTGTTAATTACATGTCCAGTTCATTGCCCACTTGACACCTGCTTATATTTTATTCCCTCTCGCTTTGTCTTGCTCCATCTCTGAATGTGTGTTCATTGTGTATGTAAAAATTGCGTTTGATTTAAAATGGCCGTTCGCCTTGGAACGTGTGCGAAGTCAAAGCTTCCCGCACCAGCATGTGTGTGTTTATTTGATTTATTTGGTGTTGTTGTTGTTGTTTAATTAAGCATATAAAGACCCAACAGTCGCCCTCGAAATTGAAAGTTATCAAATCCATTAAACAAACAAATTACAAAAAGTCAACAGATTGCTTTACTCTAAATTTTGGCTGGTGGGGCGTGGCACATGTGAACGCGTTTGATTCTCCACCAGAAAATCGCTTTGCAAACAGAAATGCAAAATGATGCATGCAGACATAAGCAGTGAGTATTATCTTGGGAAGAAATGCTTGGCATATCATGAATGTCAAATGTGCCTCTATAAAATAAATGCAAGAGAAATAAAGAAAGTAAAACGAGTCGACTTTTTTGTATTTGCACATGGCATTTGCTGTGAATTATTCAGAGGGTTGGAAGAACACAGGACAACGGTACAGGAACCAGATATACACACGTTTACAATCTACAGTTGCGTTATTTGAGTTTACTTTACGCATTAGCTGCGCATAATTTGCGCTAATTTTTTTTCGATCCTCACACCAATGCGGCCAGCAACAACAACAAGAACAATCGTGACACCTAAATTTTTGTGCCAAGATTTTTTTTGACTGGGTGCAAGGATACTAGAGCTGCTCTTGTTTACTTAGGTGTTTCTTCTGCTCTCTATTTCTCTCATTTTCCGTCTCTTTCTTTCATTCTGTATGTGTTGACAGTTGAAAATATCCTAAGTAAACAAACCGTTAGCGCCGTCGGCCAACTGCCAAATGGCAAATAAAAAAAAAAATAAATAAAAAATCGACAATGACTAAGAAATTTGAGTTACGGTTTCTCAGCTTTTCGGCTGTACTCCTATATTGTGAATTATTATTGGGCGAATGTCACCTAATGTTTTGTGCAAACACAGCCGCATGTATCTATCAATTGTGACATGTTCATTGATTTGTTTGCATTTGCCTTCGCCTTGTAATTTAAGGACGTGCCCTAACATTACAATCTGTCCCGTGTGTCTGGTTTATGTTGTGTCTGTCTGTTCCGGTCGTAGGCCAAATTGGGAAGCCCCTGAAGTGGTCGGGCAAGTGAATTCGACACGTAATACAACGGAGTACAGGCTGAACAGAACAGAACACAATGCGACGCAGGACTACAGCAGTCGCTGTACATAGTGAAATGAATACTTCGCTTGGCTTTACATAACACACACATGTTTTCTTTCTATGGCCCAGGTCATTTGCTGTTTTAGCGAAAGAGCGAACAAGCAGGTGTGAAAGAAGGAAAGGGGCCAGAAGGGGCGAGAGGGCAGTGCATAGATTTGCATACAGCGACCAATGTATGTATGTATGTGGCGTGAAAATTTTTTTGCTTTGTTTTATAAGACATCTTGTTACTTTTGTTGTTGTAGTTAGATTTCTGCTTCTACGTTAGCTTGCACTGCATAAGAAAAAACTGTTAGAAATATACATATTTTTAATCTGGATCAATATTTAAGTTTTTTTGGTACACTTGCTTTTATGCCAATGATTTCATTTGAACAAAAAAAAGGAACAAAAATAACATAATCCAAATACAGTGCACGCACTATAGCGTGCAATTCACTCTGACGAAAGTGATAACGTTTTCGAATGCCAAACATATATAAAATGCATTCATATTTACTCATTTAAATTCACATTTAATTGTATTTTTTATATTCATATGTGCGTAGTATAAGTTAAATGTTAATTTGAGAAAACTTTTAAGTAAAAAAAATATCAGAATATTTTTTCGTGTTTTCTGTTTGTGCTCGATATCGAAAGTAAAGAGTATATTGGGTTTGTGCAATGTCCGTCATGGTGTCTGTCCGTCTGTCCGTCCGTATGTGCGCAATTTTTTTCGACACCCTTCAAGCTATAGATTTAAAACTTTGCAAATATCTTTTTCTATGCCCTGGAAATATAAAGTGTCAAAATTGGGGTTCTACGATAATTGGGGAGCTGGACAATCGATAAATTCGATAACTCAATATCGATAAATCCATATATTTCGCACATCCTTATAGCGAGAACTACCAAATTTGGTATGAAGATAATTGCTAACGATCCCCAAAGGTCTGCATCAAAAATTTGCCACGTTTAATGTTTAATAGTTTCAGAATGATGATGATTTTATAAAGATAGATAATCTCCAATATGTGATATGCTCGCTTTTTTCTACATTTTTCTTTACTGTGAATCTGTGTGAGTGTAGAGTAACACCTTCAAACAAATGTGGCGCATATTCAATTACGGAGGCAACAAGAGAAGTGCCTTAAAAGCCACAAACAAAAAAAAATAAAGGAAGAAGTGGCAACAAGCACATACCAACAGCAGAAACAGCAGTCGACATGAAAATCGTGTGTTCCATGCAACTATCTGTTGAAAGCCACAGGAAGCCAAGTAACTCAATTAGTAGGCTGGAAAACAAGCAAAACTCGATGGCATGAGGCAGAGCGACCCCTTGCCACAAGACTCCACCTACCTACAGTCTGTCTCTCTAAGGTAGAAATAAGAAGAGGGCGCGTCGCACACATATTATAATTTTTCACAACTGGCAAAAAATTATCGACTGTACGCCTTCGTTTACCCCGGCAAATATTAATTGAATGATAGGCATCTTTATGTGGAACAGTAGTAGTTGAAGTAGTCGTTCAAGGGCTCGATTACTGTACGTTCTCTACTCTACTGGACTTTAATATGACAGTATTATGTGGCATTTAGGGGTGGGCGGCTGTTTTGGCTGATTGCAACCAATACAAATAATGTAATAATTTTACGCAGCTTATCTGCACCAGAACACTGCAAACATTAAC
The DNA here is from genome assembly GCA_030179655.1 of Scaptomyza flava. NCBI lineage: Eukaryota > Metazoa > Arthropoda > Insecta > Diptera > Drosophilidae > Scaptomyza > Scaptomyza flava. The sequence goes on along the minus strand of JARNME010000070.1, from coordinate 55,130 downwards.
GCCCTAATGTTTTCATTCGCCGGTGCTTCTGCTGTTACTGCTACTGCTGGCAGTCAGTAAGGGGTGCGAGGTGAGATGTGAGAGTGCTGCCATCGCTATCATAAATCAGAAGCAGGGATCTTGCCTGACCCTCGCCTCATCTTCCTCCCCATCGTGCTTATAGCGTCATTGTCACCTCCGTTTACAGATGTTCGAGTTTTTGCCGTCGGGGGTTAAAGTCACAAGCCTACAGATTTTCGCGGTTGCTGTCGACGAATATAAACACAAAAGGCAGCCATTTTAGGTCAACCAGGCATTTAGTCGCAACAGCTTCAAAAAGAGAACGAGACAAAAAGAAAGAAAACAAAAAAAAAAAGAGAACGAGCAAATACCGATCCTTAGTGCAACTCGTAATTCTGAGCCAGGCATTTTCACATTTCCCCCTTACAATTCTGGATTTTTATTATTTGCTTTTGATGCGCTGTCGCTAGCTGTTGTTGTTGTTCACTGTTATAAAAAGATTTGTCCCGTTGTCACTACCGCTGCCGCATGATAGCGCAATGCAGCGGCGAACAGGACGACTAAAAACTTTGCTATGGGTTTAAGAGTATATGTTTGTGACGCGCACAGCTGTTTTATAAAATTAATTTTCCCATTGCGGATGAAATTTTCAGTCACATTTCTTTTTTCGCGACAGATATCACAAAATGTCCTTTCCTTTGAATTCGCATCTAAAGGCCGAACAGTTGAAGACAGCAACAAAATATCTTAACTGATCTGACCTGAATGCTAGTTAGTCGCGCATATTTTGCCCTTGTTTAAATCACATTTGAAAAAAAAAAAAACGAGTATCAAGATGGGGTAAATCAAAATTATGTATATCTAATTCATTTTAAATTGGGTAATAAAAATACTTTATATCTAATAAACAATAATATGAACCTTATATTGCTTATGTTGCAAGTATCGACTTAATTGCATTGTTAAATCAATAATATAAAACATCTTAGTTTTATTAATTTTGTTAATATTATACACTCTAAGAATTTGAAATGTTGGTTTTCATAATAATATAGAACGTTTGTTTATTTCAATGTTCTTGCAATGAAATAAACTACATATAAAGATTTTTTGTTCATCAACCGATCAATATTAAAACATATTTTAAAAAATTCATCAAAAATAGTTTACCAATTTTCTAGATAATTCAGCACCATTTGGTTAAATTGTGTAAAGTAAAAACCCACATTATACCATAGGCAAACTATTTTGATTCAAACCATCGATAACTCTTTCCGGTTTAGATATTCACATAGTATCAATAACATTTTACTCTAAGAATTAGAAATTTTGATTATGCAGGCCTTCAAGACTTTGACAAGATTTTTGTATACCAATTTTTTTTATCCTAAGCCCATCAGATATGTATTCAACAGGCAGCATCAACAGCCACTGAAATCTATAATTTGGAAATTATGTTAAGTAGTTTAGAAACTTCACACACAATAATGAAAGCCTTTGAAAGTTTCATCGAAATCGGTTGAGAAACACCGGAGATATCGAAGATTGAAGTTAAGTTATGCTCTTGCGCGCTACGCTTGCACACACACACTATCATATAAATAATGAATGTACGCGTAATATTTATGGTTCATGGTATTCCATAGTCCAGATTTTTCGACTAGAGCTTTATAATTTGATTTGGTACCGTGCTTGTTAAATCCAGGGTTCAGGTTAAAAAGTTATATTAAAGTTGTGCACATGGCGCTTAAGGCTTTGTCTACCCGTCTGTAAAAGCGCGTCGGTGTTGAACATTATAAGAAATAAAGTCTTTTGATTTGGGATATACGCTTGGGTCAAGTTTGCTTTAAATAATCAATTATCTTCTGGTTTCCACAATGCCCATGTTATCGATAACAATTTAATCTTAAATTTGGAGAACGCTCTATAAGCTTTGATATAACGGTGCTAATCTGTAAAAGTCTCATCAAAATTGGGTTTAATACACCGGCTATATCGATAGAAGTAAAGTCAAGCATGCTTTAGCGCAGTAGTTTGTTTAAACGTGCACATACACGCTTAAAGTCTAGGGCTCAGGGCTCCAAATCGAGCTTAATCGACAAGAGCCATTTTGTGAATGTTATATAATCAGAAATTGATTTTATTTAATTTTTAAATAAAAAACGCGTTACAAATAAAAATAAATTTGGTCAAATATGCTAATAGCCTATATTTTTATATAAAATATGCATAAATAAGGCAATCTTCAACTACTTTTAGCCATTTAAGAATATTTTTCGCCAGTAGCTGACTTCCATATCAGTTTTTCACTAAGGTCGCTGGTATTATCCACTTGATCAAGTATCAATAGCCTGCTTGCATGATGTCAATAAAAAATGCGCTGTCATGAACATGAATTGAAATCAAGCTATTGAAACCCTCTTCATTAACTTTACTTATACAAGTGAACACAAATACGCGGAAAAGCGAGAGTAAGGTAAGGAGCGAGAGAGAGAGAGAGAGAGAGAGAGCGGGACAGAGACAGAGAGAAACACGTAAGAAAAAAAATTGCTTTGATGTAAGGTAAAGTTCATAAGAGCCACGGTCAAATATTTTTCTATATTTTTTTTAGTTATTCTACTTGAAACCATATTTTATGCTAAAGATGCAAAGCTACCAAAATTATAAAATTTTCGCAGCTCATTTAACGATTTCAAAAGCGAACATACAAAAAAGGAAAAATATAACTAAGAAGGAAAAAAAGTATAGTACGTTCGTGAAAGTCATAACACAAAGATGGTTTTTCAAATTCAAAATTTAATTTGAAATTGAAATTTAATTTAAAACAGTGGCTGCACAGCAAAGGCGAAGAATCATGGCCAGAGAGAGGGAGGGTGGGCGCTTTGTGTAGTGCTGAATAATAATGAAATTTGATACGCCTTGTTTAATGCTCGTTTTTCGTCAAGTGCGTATTTGCGGCACGCCTCTTAAGGCAAAATCAGCGCTCAGCTCCCTTCTCTTTCTGGCGCTCATTCCATGTTCCATTAAGACTGCAATGAAACGCTCGAGTGGCCACAGCCGCCGCGTGGCAAGTGTTAACTTTGGGAAATATGCCACCAAGCTCTTCTGCGCGTGGGTGGACTTGTGCGTGTGGTTAAGGGATAGGAAGTCGGTGATATAGTTAGGGAGAAGGGGGGAGTGTGGTGCTTTGGTTATGTCGGTACGGTAATAAATTTTGCTGTTTACCAAAGCACAAGCCATTAGCAAGCAACACCAACCCCAAACAACAAATCACTGAAACAATATTTCGCTTGCTTTGCGGTGCTGTTTGATTCGGGGGGCTTATCCTGGAGGAGGTTTAAGGGTGGTGAAGTTGGGTACTGCGGGATACTGTGGTGCCTGCACTTAGCGGATTGTTTGCATCCCCTTAAGCATAACAAACAAGGCTAAGTGAATTCCTTGCGCTCGAATGTGCCGCTTTATGGGCTGTTTATTGTTGTCTTCAGGCTTCAGGCTAAAAGAGGAATGTGGCAACGCGAACGAATCAGGGACAGGGACGCGAGTGGAAGCGAGGGCGTATAAACATAATCGAGTCAATTTTCGGACCGTCTCTCGACCATCGATTGTTTACGCTGGTTATGTAACTTTTCGTTTTAGGCTGGCGGCACAGCGCGTGACTTTTTGCACTTGTTATTTTGAGTTGTGATTCCGTCTGCGCCTTCCTTCCCCTCTTGTGGCAAAGAGCTCATATAATTTATTCATTGCCATCCTAGAAAACTAATTGATATGGGAAAATCGCAGCCGTTGGTAGTCACAAGAACACTTACATATTTATATACACTCAAACAGGCCGCACACCAACCATTTGACCATGAAAATAGTATTACTTGCCGCCTTACACGTGACAGATGGATACTAAGTAGTTCTGTAAATTAAATGTCAACACTCAGTCATGGTATTTTTATCATTTTCAATTTAAATTTACTTTGTTTTGGGGAAATTTGGGGACTCTAGCTTTTGCTTTATAGACTTTTTATCAGTTTCCTACTGTGGTTAGCTAGCATTTCGCCATAAGGCCTTTACAAATTAACACTTAGCCATGAAAACACGTGTCCGTTAAGTTTAAATTTGAAATCCGTTGCTCGCGCCGGTTAGTAGCCGCATCTGCTGGCAGCAGGGGTGAGCGGGACATACAAATTTTTAATGCGGATCTTTGTCGGATGTCACCAGCTATATTTCTACCGAATTTGATGACTTTAGTTCAAAAACTATAACTGCATTCCCGTTTCTTAAAGCCGGGAGCTGGCAGAATCAGGGGTGGGCGTTGTATCCAAATTTTGGATGCAGATTAACCAGCTATCTTCCCATCCCTTTGACTAGCTAATAAAATGTGGAAAACATGTGTGTTTTTATCGAATTGCACCATGAGGTGTACCGACTTGTTATCGATTTCTCAGCCCCCCGGTGGGCGTAGCGCCTTTATAGTACTCATTGACACTATGTCTGACGCACACATGGACTAAGATATTTACAGATTCGCTAGCTTAAAGGGTGTCGTTAAAGAATTCGCTTGAAATGCATTATATACGAAATATTTATTTTATTGTCATTATTATATTAAATATTCTTATTTTCAAGTTTTTTTTCTGTGGAATACCTAGTTACTAAAAATCGTATCAAATAAATTGCATCAAAATTTCGTAAAATTATATCTAATAACTTAGCTACATACAGCTACAAAAGGACAATTTATTAATGTATACATCTTTTACTTTTGCCTGTTGCAGGTATGGTTCAAAAATAGACGGGCCAAGTGTCGCCAGCAGTTGCAGCAGCAGCAGCAATCAAATAGTTTGAGCATTTCCAAAAATACTAGTGGCGGCAACGGCAATTGCAGCAGTTCAGCCAATGGTGGCCGCAACAACAACAATAATAACAATAACAACAACAGTAGCAGCAACAACAACAGTTCCAGTAGCAACAACAACAACAGCGCTACCAAATCCAGCCAAAAGCAAAGCGGATCTGTCCAAAGCAGCTCGAGCAACGCGAGCGGAAATGCGAGTAGCTCAGCTGTAGCTGCTGTTAGTGCGGCGGCCGTTGCGGCAGCGCAGTCCATTAAGTCACATCACAGTTCCTTCCTCAACAATGGCGCCAACAGTAACAACAACAATAACTTAACGCCCAGCAGCAGCAGCGGTGGCAACCACAACAGCGGTCCGGGAAATTCACATTCACACATCTCCGCAGCAGCTGCTGCGGCGGCATTGAATGTAACTGCGGCGCATCAAAACTCTTCACCGCTGCTGCCTACGCCGGCGACGTCCGTCAGTCCTGTAAGCATTGTGTGCAAGAAAGAGCATCTGGGCGGCGGCTATGGCAACATAGGCGGTGGCAACAATGGCGCCGGCGTTAGCCTTGGCGTGGTTGGTGTTGGAGGTGGAGGCGGAGGCAGTGGTGTTGTCGTTGGTGTTTCTGGTGATGCACTGCGTTCACCGTACGATACACTGAAAGATGCAGGTGGCGATATTGGTGCCGGGGCGCATCATCATCACAGCATTTATGGAACTGCAGCGGGCAGCAATCCGCGCCTGCTGCAACCGGGTGGAAATATAACACCCATGGACAGCAGCAGCAGCATTACGACGCCCTCTCCGCCTATCACACCATTGTCGCCACAGTCGGCGGCAGCAGCGGCTCATGCCGCACAATCAGCGCAGTCTTCAGTGGCACATCACTCGGCGCACTCGGCTTATATGTCGAATCACGACTCGTATAACTTTTGGCACAATCAGTACCAGCAGTATCCCAATAACTATGCCCAGGCGCCCAGCTACTACTCACAGATGGAGTACTTTAGCAATCAGAATCAGGTCAACTACAATATGGGCCACTCGGGCTATACGGCATCCAATTTCGGGCTGTCACCGTCGCCATCATTTACGGGCACTGTGTCTGCACAGGCGTTCTCGCAGAACAGTTTGGACTACATGTCGCCGCAGGATAAGTATGCGAATATGGTGTAGAATCTGCTGTTCCAGTACTGCAGCAGCTCCGGCGGCAGTGGCGGCAGCAGCGCCAGCAGCGGACGCTCGCCCCAGCCACCGCCAAAGCCACAGCAACAACAGCCGCAGTTGCAGCAGCAGATGGAACAACACCAACACGATCCACAGCATTCGGAGGAACATCAGCAGCATCAGGAGGATCAGCATCAGCAGCAGGATATGGTTGAGGTGCATAGACATGATCATGTTGCCCATGGCTTATTGTGATTCCTCCTCATATCTATTCCTCCCTTACTTAATCCTAATCTCCCTTAATCTCTGTCTTTAAAAAACAGGCGCTGCATTCTCTCGTATACATTCATACATACGTGTGTATGTAATTTTTTACGTTAGTATACATATACGTGTTAACTTTTTTTTTTAACACTTATTTTGTGTTAGCTAATAATGTGTTTATATATTTATTTTTAAGTTCGAGCACGCAACACACATACATTCATGTATGTGTACATATACATATATACATATATATTTACTTATATATAGGTGTTATATATATATATATATATTTATATATATATATATATATATATATATATATATATATATATATATATATATATAATATATATAAATACACAATAAATATCAATATACAATAAATATATGCGTTTGTATGTATACTATGTATGTACATACGTATGTATATACTGTATATGTACGTATGCATATATATAGTATTACTTAACCTGTCAGGATCAACGAAGAAAATGAGTGATAAACTGAGAAAATAAACATAAAATCTAACCTGGACACATTCGTAAAAACTCATAAATAATATGCAAATTGTTCTAAGCGAGAAAAAATGTAATACAAAGAAAAATTAAATTAGGACATAAAAACATAAGCAAATGCAATAAAATATTTCATGAAATGGTGCGCTTGCGGGTCATAGTTCTTATAATACTTATTTACAAAGCAGCTGGCTGCAAAGGTCGGGCGATGTTCGCGTATAGTTTTAAATAACATTCCACGGATTTTGCGGATCTTCAGTTTTACTCAAATATTTTTAAATTGTAGCAAAGTTTCTCAGTGCCCCACAGAGCCAAAGTTTCTTATCATAAAACTATTTTGTGTAGGAAGATTTATTCGACATGCCGAATAATAAATATACTTGTAAAGCCTATTTGTTTGCATGGTAAAACCTTTTACAGATCTTTCATTTGTATGACAGCCTTATGTTATGGTTGGGCGAGCCGCCCCATTTTGACAAATGATCTAATTGCAACAAGGAGAAGACCTTAACCAAAGTTTCAGATCTATAGTTCAAAAACTGAGTGACTAGTTTTCACAGAAACAGGCGGACAGTCGCTTAGACTGACTTAGCTAAATCGGCTCAGCTCGTGATGCTGATCAAGAATATATATATATTATTTATGGGATTGAATATGTTTCCTTCTATGCGTTACACATTTCATGACAAAATTAATATACATTTTTTAGTGTATAAAAATAAACATGATGATACATTTAAAAAAAAAAAGTTAAACAATTTTACATTTCTTAAATCAAAAATAATTTGATAGCTATCAGAATGGTAAATCAAAGTGAACAAATAAAAATAGATAAAAAATGAAAAGGAGTAAAATAAAAATAGCTATTGATATTAGTTTCATTGTGACATCATGTTTAAAAGTTCAAAGTATTTTTTTGTTGTCTTTATATAACACACGTAAATATATACATGAATATATATATATATATATATATATTAAAAATATTATTATAAGCAAGGCAAAAACAGAAATTAAACACTATAAATGAATTCACATTTCAAACTTTCAAAGCAAAAGATTAGAACCTAGGAAACTAAATCAAAATTAAACAACGGTCACTTTAGAATATATATACTTATATAGCGAATTTAATTGCAAATAAATTTTAACGTGTGGACACATGCATACCCAAATGCATATATACATCTATATCAACATTCCACAATCCAAAACGAAACAAAACGCAAAATAAATAATTTATTTAAAACGAAAAATAATTTAAAAAATTTACAAAACTAAAAGCAAATAACTAAAATTCGAAAATTATTTGAGATTACTATTAATATAGTTTTCTAAGCTCATACATATACTTATGTGTATGTACACATGTAATTTAAAATTTTTACATAGCTATGTACATATATGTGTGTGTATATGTGTGTATGTATTAAAGTTCACAGAAAAAATAAAGCTGAGTGAAGCCTTACGAAAAGGTCAGCCTTCTACACGTTTCGACCGGATAATTGCACCCACTACGTTTAGCGTAGCTGCTCTGCAAGACCGTTTAGAAATTTAAAAGTTACACGCATCTGTTACTGTTGTAGATGAAAAGTAGAATTCAGGTTTCTACATTTACGTGTAACTTTACTGCTCTTCCGTTTGGAAACTAGTGCTAGAGTTGTACGATAAATTTGAAATATCGGGTGCCTTAGCTGTTGAACTTGTTCCAAACATATTATGTCTGCAATTAAATTCAATGGTAAGCGACCCTAATTTGGCTCAGCTAAAAATAAGGTATTTTGTATTTAAATGATTATTAATGGCTTTTACAAAAAAAAAAAAAAAAAAAAAAAAAAAATATAATAATAATAATAATTTTTGCAAATAATCATACATTGGCAACAAAGTAATAAAAATTTTAAAAGTCGTTTCTAGGAATTGTTCCCGCGTTTTGTACTTGAATACATTACCGTGCACAATATTAACAAAATACATTAAGATTTTACATATCTACATGTCGCTTGTTTGAATTCGTTCAACAAAAAACGTTTTACACACCATTTATGTATCCATCGGGGTGTGTGTAGACATGAGTCTTCTGCAAATACGTTAAGATTTCATATTTTTTCATGTCGTGAAGAAATTTGTTCTTGAAATACGTTTCGCCGTGCAGCTATCGCCTCTGAACAAGCGTTGGTAAGCGATTTTAGTTTTCTCTGTATATGCCTATATAAAAGTCGTTTTAACATGTCAAAATATAAACAATTGAAAAACTGTTTTTAATGTCAAAATACACACACAAACACACACACCCAAACATACGAATAAATACTTAAAACTATGATTAGTTAAATATGCATTATAAGGAGATCATTTTTTTTATAAATAAATTTTTTGTTTAGTTTTAAGTTCAATTTGATTATAGTTGAATCGTACCCATTTGGTTTAAAAACACATATAACACACGCGCACGTACATTTCCATACATATGCAAACACACATATAAACCATATAACGCTAGACATAGCAACAAAAAAAAACATTAGAAATTAATTACGATTTAAGTTAACTAAACAAATAATTTTTTTGAGCATATTTTTAAGGCAAAGATAAAAAATAAAACATGATTTAAAATAATATGATTGTATTAATGTGAGTAAACCGAAACATATATATATATATATTATATATATATATATATACCAACTGCAATCTGTTTTTATTTGAAAACTAAACAAGTTGGACATCTTTTTGCTTAATAACATCCCGAAAAGAAACGAAAACATTGATGGCCTTCATTGAAATCATTTATGCTTGCTTACAAAGAAAACGATATGGGTGTTTGGAAGCTACTCGTGCATGCGATTTACATTTTAGGAAGATCATTTTATCTCTGTGAGGATATTAATATATGAACGTTGTATGTTTGTATGTTGCGCATTCACACATACATATATGTACAAAAGCAATTTTGTTGCATTTAGCTGGGGTCTCAAATATGTACTGTCGATCGCCACTTTATCGAAACCGCTACTCCCATCCCCGTCCCCGTCCTTTTCCACACTTCCATTTTAAACAAGTAAGAAGGCTCTAGTCGGGAGAGCCCGACTAGAAGATACCCTGAACCCAGTTGCAATAAATATATTTAATTTATAGAAGACTTTGGTATACTGGCTTAGCTTCCATCGATTAAGTTCAATATCTCCGGTTTTTTTCAACCGATTTGGACGAAATTTTCAGAAAAGTTCTATCATTATCCATTTCTTCAACCCTCATTTTTAGATTTTCCAAATTCGATATTTTATTGTTATCGATATTATGTGTATATCGGAAACCAGAATAGTTATCGATAATTTGAAGCAAACTTGTTCTGCTCATGGTATAGGAGAACTTAAATACAAAATCAGAAGTCTCGAGCTCTTGTAGTCTCTGAGATCCACGCGTTCATACAGACGGACAGATGGACAGACGGAGAGACAGACGGACAGACGGACATGGCTATATCGTCTCGGCTGTTGATGCTGATCAAGAATATATATACTTTATAGGGTCGGAGATGCTTCCTTCTGCCTGTTACATACTTTTGCACAAAATCATTATACCCTTATTTACCCATTTTATGGGTTAAGGGTACAAAAACTTCAGCTAATAATATAATGGTATAATGGCTTGGTGAAAATGCCCTTATATCTGTCCGTCTTTCCGGCTGTATGAACGAGTCGATCTCTCAGACCACGCGCAGGTCAAGTTTTTTTTTTACCATTAACCCATAAAATGGGTAAATAAGAGTATAATGGTTTTGTGCAAAAGTATGTAACAGGCAGAAGGAAGCATCTCCGACCCCATTAAGTGTATATATTCTTGATCAGCATCAACAGCCGAGACGATATAGCCATGTCCGTCTGTCCGTCCGTCTGTATGAACGCGTGGATCTCAGAGACTACAAGAGCTAGAGACTTCAGATTTTGTATTTAAGTTCTCCTATACCATAAGCAGAACAAGTTTGCTTCAAATTATCGATAAATATTCTGGTTTCCGATATACACATAATATCGATTGCAAAAAATAACGAGTTTGGAAAATCTAAAAATGAGGGTTGAAGTAATGAGTAATGAGAGAACTTTTCTGAAAATTTCGTCCAAATCGGTTGAGAAACACCGGAGATATTGAACTTAATCGATTGAAGCTAAGTCAGTATACCAAAGTCTTACATAAATTTAATTTATTTACTGCAACTGGGTTCAGGGTATCTTCTAGTTGGGCTCTCCCGACTAGAGCCTTCTTACTTGTTTTAAATTATCATAGACTTTCTCGGTATAAGTTATACACAAGGAATCGATGACATCCACATACTTAATTTAAAAATTTAAAGCTTGATCTTCAAGCTATTAGCAAAATAACTATCATCTCTGAGAATTTCATCTTAAAACACCAGAGATATCGAAGATTGAATTGTAGTCACCAGGCACTACCGAGAAGTCAAGGCATAACCGTACGTGTAAGGTCAAGAGCTCAGGGCATCTCCTTGCCGAGCTTTCTCGACTAGAGCTCCTTACTTCTTTTTTTAATAAGCTTCTGTCAGTGTGACTTTAGCTGCAATACGTGTGCATGTATGTTTATGTAATTAAAACTCTGGCGTTGCCCTGCGGTAGGAGGAATTGCTGAATGAACAGTGGAAGAATAGATTCTCATTCAGCATTCCAAAGAGGCTTACTGCCCGTGAAAAATAGTGGTAAACTTAACCTTGCACTATAGGCAAAAATAGTTTTTGTTTTGCATCAATTAAACTATTCAAGATAGCAATTTCAAATTTTGTATGTGTAATACTTTAAGTAGGGCAGAATTTCGTTATTAATTCAATTGGAATCCGCCTTCGCCGCTTTCCTACCCCTTGATAATAAATAAATTAATCAAAATACGTTTGAAATTTAAATCTGAAACAATGTATTCAAAATGTTTTATTGATATTAATATATTTAAATTAACAAATTTTAAAAACATTTTATTTTAATTTAAGTTATTAAATTTATTATATTCAAGTGTTTGAATGAACAAATTATGATGACAAGGTGTAAAAATGTTCAATTCGTTAGTTATTGCTAATATTTCAATTAGTCATTTCACAACCTTTCATTATTAAGTTCTTTATAGTTTCTTTTTCAAACTCAATGCTGTAAAGTCCACAAATCTCGATTACATCGTCTTCGTCTTCTTCTGCTTCACTTTTATTATAGTCTTTCCAATCCAATAAAGTTTTAAAAAATTATATTTCAAACAAGTAGAAACGTTGCAGTCGGACGCAACCGACTGCGGTACACTCGTTACCCGTATTAAAACCGGTAAAAAGAGGCCTGATTGCAAAGGGGTACGGATGCGGCAGGGGTGTACGCTGCCTTAAAGATTCTCGCATGCAGATGGAGATGCCACCAGCTATCTTCCTTCCAAATTTGGTGACTCTAGCTCAAAATTTGAAAAAGAAGGGAAAGGGGGGTGGCATAGGTGGGCGTGGCATCCAATTTTTTGATGCAGATCTCTGTGGAATGTCAATTGCTATCTTCATACCAAATAAGGTGACTCTAAAAACAGAAAAAACAATTTTAAATCGCATAATTTACACATAGATTCTAAAACTTTTCGGAACAATTTTCGGTCTACACCTATAATTTTAAATTCTAAAAGTGGAATTTTAAATTAAAATTTTAAAATTAAAATTTTAGATTTAAAATTTTATATTTTATATTTAAAGTGCTGAAATTTTAGTTTTCACAATGAAAACTTTTTGATTCAAAATGTTTTCATTTTAAAATAAAGCATTAGGAACCTTACTTAAATAAAGGTGTATAACTTTTGAAATTTAAATTAAAAATATAATTTTTTAAAATTTGGCATTTAAAAATTAATAGCTTTCGGTTTTTAAATTTATCATTAAACATTTTTCAAGTCAAAAGTTTTCTCTTTAATTTAACTATTCATAATTTTAAAAATTATGTATTTAATTTTTAAATTAAATATTTTACACCATTTATTAAGTTGAGTTGCATTTAAAATTAAATACGTTTCATATTTAAAAGTATATGTTTCCCCTGTTGATTTTAGTATTTTACGATTTAAAATTCAAAACAAAACCCTTTTAAATTTAAATATATTTTTTGCATATATAATTTTTATTTATTTATTCATTTGTTAAATTTCCATGTTAGAAGCTTAAAATTAAAAATAGTTTCTTCATATTATTTAACATTATTCTTCATTTTTTGTGGTTTATAAATAATTCAAAGTGGCTTATATTTTACATAATTTTTTGATTATTCATATATAAAAATGCATTGGGTGGCTGTCAAACCATGTTATATCTTTTATTACAATTGCAGGATCTGCTTTTTCAACTTCATAGGCGGGTATATGTGTACAAAACTTAAGTATATTAATATTATTACAGCCAACATAGACTTTGTTTTCTTCATAAAAAAAGAAGAGTAACTTAAACAACTTAAACTCATTTTCCGTGTTTGTTAAATAATAATTATTTTTATAAACAATTCCAAAATATTCAATTTCTTCGCAGTAGTGTAAGAAATCTGATTAAACATTATAAGTACAAATCGAATTCTTGAAACAATCTATGTCTGTTATTTTAATTTCTTTAAAGGTAGATTTCTTAAATTTAGGTGGTAAGCCTTTTTCAAAATTAAATAAGAAATTAGAAAATTGTAGTTCAGCTTTAATAGCAACAGATTTGCATGCGTTCACTCTAGATGTTATGGAATGTAAATATGATTTAATAGCTTTATGTTTTGACTCAAAACGCATAACCCAAGCATATTTTACAAGTTTTTGCCAAAATAAACATAAAAGGATTGCAGGTCATAGCTATGCGCGCCTTCAGCGATTACAAATGGTTGAAGTGTGCACGCACTGTAATAGTTCTTATTAACTAAATCACTAATTTTCTTCACATAATTTCTGATGGTTTCCAATCGAAGAATAAAACTTTCCTGTGCATCTTAAAGTGTTATTCTCCTTTTTTGTTCCTTTTCCTGTGTACCAACTGTTTGTAGGTACGACAGACGGCAGCAAGCTTGCCAAAATATAATCAAAAGAATCTGTTGTCAAAAAAGGTTTAAAAAAACATAAGAAAATTGTTTATTAGTCGTTTATGTCAACGGGATAAATAAAGCCTTTTATTATTACCAATATTTACTGCAAGTTCCAATTGCCCAAAAACTTTTTTGCAGCTTTCGTTGTGAATATTAGTATTGTAATAAACAACAATCCTCTCCTTAAAATAATCCTATTTTACAGATTAAAGCGATCCTTTCCCTGGGTATATAATGTTGAAATCAAGGTTTATCTGAAAATTTACATTTATTATAAGTTGTTTAAATATTTTAGTCTCATTTTACTTACCAAATCGACTGCACGGCTATCACCGTATTTGGGCCATTCATTTAAAAAGTCTTCTGGTGATAACGATTTTAAATCGGATTTACGCAGATGATAAGATTTTGTCCACTTATCTAGAACTGTGTCCCAATCAGAAAAATTTCTCTTTAAATCAGCTTAATATTCAGCACACAAAAGGACATCAAATTCTGGCTGCAACTCAATTTCATCAAAGGATGATTTATCAGTGGATTGTTGATATCTCATGCGTTTCGATCGTGTGTTTGCATATTTTGAATAAAGCTTTCCCTTCGGGTTGTCTTTTCCAGATCGAGGAATAAAATAAAACTCCTAAAAAAATTTTGATTAGTCTTAAAATAATGTGATTTGTTTTAGATATACTTACTTTTGAATCTACCTCAGTTGGAAAAGTTTCAACTATTTGATTTATAATACCAGGGAAGTCGCAAGTTTTTATAGAGTGTTGGAGACAGTTCCCCTCTTCAATAATCAATGAGATTATCTGATCTCTATGGAAATTGGTAAATTTTTGATTCGTCGCATAATAACCCAAAATTGCATTGCCTTTGGAACAACTTTGAAGAATATGCGCAACGTTCTAAAGTTGTGTGTAAATAAATTTAATTTAGTTTTGTATGTTTCTTAAATTTTGCCTAACCAAAGGCTGCTGATCCGTATAGTTTGAAGCTGTCGAACCATATAACCAGGTTTTTACCTTAGACTGGGTTGAAATTGTGTTATCGTCAAAGTTAAACTATGAATAAATATAAAAATTTTGTTTACATAAATTAAAAAAAAATTTATTTTTACCTCTTTCTTTCGCCAAAAAATCAATTTTTTGCGAAATTCAGCTCTAAGACCCACGCTTAATATGGCCGCGTTTATATCATTTTCAGAAATATATCGTAGTGAGGGGCAAGTCACATCATGAGCTGCATATAATAAATTCAGACTATTATTAAAAACTGGATATTATTCAGGTTTCGGAATAAAACCGCGAAAGGGCATACAAACTTACATTTTAGATCATCGAATATATTTTCCAAATTGAATTCTATTAGAAGGTTTCTTAACTTTTCTTCATCATCAGCAGCCATTCCTGTACGTGCATGGAAGGAAATAACTATTAATTTATGCATGTAAATTTTTGTTAATATTTTGCCAGAATTGTTATTAAATAATTAGTACATATATCGAACATAGCTTTATTCTCGTTGGTGTTAAAATATAACTTACATGAAAACACACATATGTACACACATACATATTTACATTCGCAAAAACAGACAAACATACGAAAAACGCAAACGTTTTGCAAAACTTGACTTACTATACATATATATATCTATATATATATATATACATATATATTGTATGTATTGCAATTGTACGATTATTTAAGGTTTTACTTTTTGTTTTTCTTATTATGGTTATTGCAGCCGAAATACATCTTATGTATACATATATGTAAAGCGTGTTTTTTAGTTTTTTTAAACCATATTTATTATAATAACATAAGGTACAAATTCAAAGAAAGAAAGCTGTACGTCTTATGTATATACATATGTATGTACATATGTATGTATGTATGTGCACACTCAGACACTTTCGAGAACAATAGCACTATTTTCATTAATTGCCGTTTGTATTTAATCGAATATTATTTATTCACATTCAATTAAATACACATGATGCAAATATGTATTTATTACTTACCTTTTTGAAAACCACTTTTATTATATATTTACGTTGTATTAACACTCTTGATAATATTAATTCTTTTTATTCCACTTGCACGTCTTTGCTACAAAACTTTTTTGCTCCGAATGAATAGTCTTTCAGCATGTCGTGCCGTTTCTAGCGTAAGAAATAGCGAAATAGCGATTACCGTTATTGCTACCGGCGCGCCGCGGCGATTTATTACTAAATACTTTAATATATATACATATGTATGTATATTAAATACAATTGAATCTGCTAAATTATTGTGCACATAAATGATCAATTCTGTCGTTAAAGTAGCGATTAACATGACACAATGTCAAGCATAATTGAAAATTGTACATTCCCAATACCCTTCTAATTTTTCGTTTTCTGTTTTATGCTTTTCGGCAGTGCTGTACCTTGTACAAAGCGTGCCACTAACACATAGCAATTTTTGGTGTGTTTACATCTAAAGGTGTGGGTAGGGCAAAACCAAAAACGATAAAACTAAGATTGCGTAGCAACTGGCTTATGTTCTGCGTAGAAGACGTCATATGCGATCCATGTGTTGAATGTGCTAAATTTTGCCTTTTAATACAATATTATTATAAAAACAATATAATAAGAGAAGCAGTTTTTACTTTATTATCATTAAGTTTTATAAAAAAAAAAAAATTTATAAAAATGCATTATATGTGACGTTTTGCAATGCGTTATCTGTCTTTCTTGTATCATGCGGCAAAACCACAAAGTAAACACATGCAAACCGCGCTATCACACAGACAGTAGAACATTGTACGATGTGCAGCGTTAGCATACAAATAATATGTGGTTGTTGTACATCAATAGTCTCTGGCTGAAAATGAGAACGATGGTATTAGTGTAGCGGCAGCGAATCGTTGTTTCTTTGCATTCGAGCCAAGCAGCTCTGCTTTTGATATGAGTGCGGGACATAGTATGTACATTTGTATGAAGTTTTGAAACAACATATGTATGTACATGCATATCTCCGCGCGGAGATACATGCATATGTATGTACATCAGCGACGGGCAAACTCACACAACTATACTTTTATTGCTCTTTGCTTGTATTGAAAACTGTGTTCGCGCACGAAGAAAACAGTGCACTGAGAAAAATGAAAAAGTTGGCAAATCAAAAAAAAGTTCACGTTATTTTTTATTCAAATTCTTTAACTATTTGGTCTAGGTCTATTTTTTCATTATAGCATTTTATTCTAGGTAGGTCCTCTATATGTTTATTGTGAATTTTATGTGTATTTTTATTTTTTTCATGTTGAGAACGTTGTTTCGCAATTCAAAGTTGTGGGCGAGTATAAAAAAATTAAAATATATAATTTGTTATAATTTAAAATTTGGTGGCAAGTTAAACATTGTGAAACATTTTTTCATTGAAAAAAATTCATTCATTATTTAGTTTTTTTGCAGTGTTAAATATTTAGAACTCAGAAAAATTGCGCAGCGAGGTCTTGCCTTAGTGAATGCTGAACAGCAACTGACTTGATTTGCTTTGCCGAAGTGGGAGCAACACAACTGCCGAAAGCCGAACAGCGTGCGAACAGCGTAAAACGAAAAAATTTGCTGCCCTATAGCCAGCTATAGGAAACGCTAACTTTGCCGGTCGCTGCCCTATAGCCAGGAAACGCTAACTTTGCCTGTCACTGATGTACATATGTGAAATGGCGGAGATACATATGTCGTCGAAGATATTTATGTACATATGTATATATGTCGCTTTCCCATATGGGTCAACAATACTCATTTTGGTGAAAATGTTCACCTATTCTTTTTGTATGCAGGTGCAGGGTTCTTGAGTTTGCAAATATTATACATATATATTTAGTTACGTACATATACATAATAGAGAATATTATTATACATATTTCATAGAAGTGTACATACATAGAAATCGAACAGGGACTGTGTAACAAAAAGTGTTAACACAAAGCCCGCGAGTTCGAGTAATTCTAAAGCGATTCGTACTGATTTCTAAAATTTGAATTATCAAATTAAATGTGCTCGTTTTAAATATGTTTTAAAATAGGGAAAATTATTCAATTAAAAATTTTTCATTTAAAGTTCGAGTATTAAAAATGGAGCACTTTGCTTCAAAAATTAAAAAGCCTTAAAACAATATTTTTCAATTTAAAATCTAAAATATAAATTTTGCATTTTAAAATATTTCTGATCTCTTCAAATTAAAAATAGATAATTTAGATTTAAAAAAGTTTGAACTTTAATTCTAAATGTGGTAGTTTCAGATATATATTTTAAAAGCGCACATTCTTAAGTTAAAAATTTCAATTTTAGGTTTAAGAACTAATTATTCAAATAAACGTTTTTCCATATTGATTTTAATACGAATCGTTTTAAATTTGGTGTTTCAATACGATTAATTTTAGAATCAAAAATTTTCGTATTGAAATTAAGAAAAAAAACATAGTGGCGCATAGTTAATTTTGGCTATGCCAAGACTATGATACCCTTCACACAGCCAAATCCATACTCCTACCTCTTATGTTTCTGTGCAGTTGTTGGCAATTTTTCGCTAATATTTTTACTCTTGAGCGTCATTAACTTGTTCGTTTTCGACAAAAACAACAAATTGACATGAAGGTACTTGAAAGTGCACGACAGAGACAACAATTGATAGTACGATATGGTAAATTTGTATGGTGGCTATGTCGTAGAATGCTCCGATCGAAATGAAATTTCATAGTCAACAAACCCGACATGATCTTAGCAATCTGTGAAAGTTTCATCAAGATCGGTTCAGCAGTTTGGCCGGAAATCGTGTTGATATTGTAAATTTATATGGTGGCTATATCGTAGAATGCTCCGGTCGGGATGAAATTTCATAGTGAACAAACCCGACATGATCTAAGCAATCTGTGAAAGTTTCATCAAGATCGGTTATTAAGAACCGATTTTATCATATTAAGAACGGTTTCAAGAACATGTCGTTCTTTTCGGTCTTTAAATTCCGTTCTTAATTAAAAAAAAAAAAGTTCTCATATCAAGAAAATCCGTGCTTAAAGCTTAGTACGCAGGAACTAGAAATATTTCTAGTTGTGTCAAACTCCATATAAAAAAAACGCTAGAAATAATTTCTGGACGTCATTTCTAGAGACATTTCTAATAAGTATATGCAGCAGCTAGAAATGTATACTCAAAAAATGTTGAGAGTTGCCACATCGATTACATTGAAGTGGATCGTGTGGATGGCATTGAACAGCTGAATTTCTGCTAGAAAAAATGAGCAGCACGTTATTTCTAGGCACAAGTGTGCCCGTATTACTCTTTTACGTTTTTGTTTAGCCATTTTTTTGCGTTTTTGGGATTTTTCCGGTATTTTTAAGGGGCACACAGGGTCTTAGGATACACATTAGAAATAATGTGTAAATTTCTATCAGAAATAATTCTAGTTCCTGCGTACTAAGCTTTAGGCAGTTATTGTCAACGAATGTTCTTGATTTTGCACTAGCGACAACGGATTTTTTATACCCTTAACCCATAAAATGGGTAAATAAGGGTATAATGGTTTTGTGCAAAAGTATGTAACAGGCAGAAGGAAGCATCTCCGACCCTATAAAGTGTATATATTCTTGATCAGCATCAACAGCCGAGACGATATAGCCATGTCCGTCTGTCCGTCTGTCTGTCCGTCTGTATGAACGCGTGGATCTCAGAGACTACAAGAGCTAGAGACTTCTGATTTTGTATTTAAGTTCTCCTATGCCATGAGCAGAACAAGTTTGCTTCAAATTATCGATAACTATTCTGGTTTCCGATATACACATAATATCGATAACAATAAAATATCGAATTTGGAAAATCTAAAAATGAGGGTTGAAGAAATGGATAATGATAGAACTTTTCTGAAAATTTCGTCCAAATCGGTTGAAAAAAACCGGAGATATTGAACTTAATCGATGGAAGCTAAGCCAGTATACCAAAGTCTTCTATAAATTAAATATATTTATTGCAACTGGGTTCAGGGTATCTTCTAGTCGGGCTCTCCCGACTAGAGCCTTCTTACTTGTTTTTCTTTGTGTACGCTTGTTTTTAACCATGAACGCTGTAAATGTTTTATGCCAAACGTACTCATAACTTATGCGTCTCTAATAGAAATAATATTTTAAATATAATTTAATTTAATTTGTTTAATCTTTACGAATATCAACAAGTAAGAAGGCTCTAGTCGGGAGAGCCCGACTAGAAGATACCCTGAACCCAGTTGCAATAAATAAATTAAATTTATATAAGACTTTGGTATACTGGCTTAGCTTCCATCGATTAAGTTCAATATCTCCGGTGTTTCTCAACCGATTTGGACGAAATTTTCAGAAAAGTTCTATCATTATCCATTACGTCAACCCTCATTTTTAGATTTTCCAAATTCGATATTTTTTGTTATCGATATTATGTGTATATCGGAAACCAGAGTATTTATCGATCATTTTAAGCAAACTTGTTCTGCTCATGGTATAGGAGAACTTAAACACAAAATCAGAAGTCTCAAGCTCTTGTAGTCTCTGAGATCCACGCGTTCATACAGACGGACAGATGGACAGACGGACAGACAGACGGACAGACGGACATGGCTATATCGTCTCGGCTGTTGATGCTGATCAAGAATATATATACTTTATAGGGTCGGAGATGCTTCCTTCTGCCTGTTACATACTTTTGCACAAAACCATTATACCCTTACTAACCCATTTTATTGGTTAAGGGTATAAAAACAGCTTTCGTTTCCAGTTAAGTCTTATGTTAGCCGAACTTTTTTGGCTCAGCTTCGTGTGTTAAATGTGTTCTTGTTTTATAAACATTGTTCTTAAAACCAAGTTGGTTCCATTTGTTTCAAATTAAGAACAAATTTTTTCCATTTGTACCGAATCATGAACATCTTATTACCATGGTTCCGGATATAAGATCGTAAATTAACAAGTGGAAACGTTGCAGTCGGACGCAACCGACTGTGGTAAACTCGTTACTTGCAATAAAACCGATAAAAGAGGCCTGATTGCAAAGGGGTTTGCGCTGCGTTCAGATTGTCTGATGCAAATGATGATGCCACCAGCTATATTCCTATTAAATTTGGTGACTCAAAGTTTGTAAAAAGTTGGGCAAGTGAGGCTGGGGTATATATATATATATATATATTTCCATGGCATAGTAAATTTAAGTGTTTAGATTGGAGTTCTACGATTGCTGGGGGGCTGGCAATCAATAATTTAACTAACTCAAAACCGATAAATCCACATTTTTCGCACACCCTTATAGCTAGAACTGCAAAATTTGGTAAGAAGATAGCTACCAGCAACCCCAAAAAACTAATTCAAATTTTGGAGCCACGCCCACCCATTACGCCCGGCATTTTCAAATCAGAAAAGCCTATATCCACCACAGTCTTTTTACTTAGTTTTCCTTAACAGAAATTTTTTTGGCATATGTGTCTGAGAGAGTATGCGTAAAGCCTTTCATCTTTTAATACCCTTAACCCATAAAATGGGTAAATAAGGGTATAATGGTTTTGTGCAAAAGTATGTAACAGGCAGAAGGAAGCATCTCCGACCCCATTAAGTGTATATATTCTTGTACAGCATCAACAGCCGAGACGATATAGCCATGTCCGTCTGTCCGTCTGTCCGTCTGTCTGTCCATCTGTCCGTCTATATGAACGCGTGGATCTCAGAAACTACAAGAGCTAGAGACTTCAGATTTTGGATATAAGTTCTCCTATACCATAAGCAGAACAAGTTTGCTTCAAATTATCGATAACTATTCTGGTTTCCGATATACACATAATATCGATAACAAAAAACATCCAATTTGGAAAAAAGTAATGGGTAACGATAGAACTTTTCTGAAAATGTCGTCCAAATCGGTTAAGAAACACCGGAGATATCGAATTTAATCGATTGAAGCTAAGTCAGTATACCAAAGTCAATTACAAATTTAATTTATTTATCGCAACTGGGTCCAGGGTATCTTCTCGTTGGGCTCTCCCGACATGAGCCTTCTTACTTGTTATTACTTATGATAGTTAAAAATTAAAATTCATTTCAACGTTTGCCATTTACGTCTAATATTTTCTCCACGTCCTCCCGGTCTGCAAGTGCACGCGCCTCGAATTGACAGCAGCAATCGCAATGCGATTCTATTTACGAGTATTTCACAGATACAATTTGCCGCTCGTGCCTTTATTTTTAACTGGCGCACGCCCACGCCTAACGAGACGAGATGAGAAAAGACGCGACGCTACGCTATCCAAAGGGACAAACGGAGGCGAGGCAAGTCAAGCAACTGGCAGCCAATCCATCAATGGGCGCGTGTTACTTATAGAATTACCAACTAATTCGGTATTTATGAGGCTTCGTCGAGTGCATTGCGGCCTGGGACTGTTCCCGGTTCCCCGGTGCCCCAGCAATAGAAAGCCTGCAAATTGAGATGCTAGTAGCCCTGGCAGAAATTGTTTTTAATCTTCAACAGGCGACGACTTTGTAGTAGAGAGATGAAGAAAAAAAAAAAAAAAAACACACACAGGCACTCGTCAAAGCAGAAGCCTTTTTGAGTTTTCGAGCACACGCCCTGCTCATTATTTTGATTTTAGCTATTTGTGGAAGTCGATGTAAGGGTATCAATAAATTTGGGCATATGTCATCGTTGCTGTAGTTGCTAAAATCAAAACGCTCAGTGCACTTATCATGCGAGCAAGCATTCATAAGTGAGACTTTCTTTTAAACTAAGTCGCAGCTCTTAAATTAAACAGTGTTAACTAATTTATATTTATATTCATATACATATGTTAATTTGTTTTAAAATCAATACATTTTTCTTTTTGTACCATTTTAGTTTTAAATCAAGGAGCACTTAACTGAAAATGCAATTCTATCATAAAGTTACATTTTGATAGAAGTTTATTGAAGTGTATTGCCTAAAAGTTCAGTTTAGAAAAATCAAATATACAAACTATGTATATTTAATAAAATTGTTAAAAAACGAGATAAAGGGAAAATTGCTTGGTTTTCCAGTTAAGTGCATAAAAAGTACACAAAACATACTATCTTAATAGTTCATCCTTTTGAGAAGGGCACAAGGGTGTTTTGAAATCAAGTAATTTCGTTGCATACGATTGTGATTGCTTTCAACTTGGTCTAAGCCCAGCTGATAGATCATACACAATACATTGGGAAGTACTATGATATACTTTATTTTAAGTAAAGTCCCGATACACGTACGCTGAGAAAACAAATCCGTTCTTTAGTGAAAGTCAAGATAATCCGTTGGCCGCCGTTATCTTTAACAAAATAGACTTGAAAATGTTCTTAATATGATAACATTTCGATCTGTGTGCTTGAATTTTGAATATTATTTCTTTGTTTTATTAGAAAGTAATATTGAATAACAGTCCTTTACATTCGTTAATTCAAGCACAGTATAATACACTATAAGAAATCTGTTCATAAATTTTACTCAAGGGGATAGCTGTAGGGCGTGAAAGCGCTTTTTAAAATGCTGCCAAACATTCTTATGCTGCTAGAAATATCAAAAATTTAACCAAAATGAATTTGTTTAATCTTACCGCCTATGAAAAACCATTGCCTTTGACTAGAATCGAGCCTGCGATTAAGTGGATGCCTTACTAAGTGGATTCCTTAAACATTGCTCTGTTGCCAATCAAGTCTTATGATCAAATTAAAAACCAAAATTCTTACTTTGGACCAATAAACGGTTCTTAAGTCAAGAACATCTGTTTATAATTTCATAACACAACTAGATTAAAAACATGTTAAAAGACCGCCGTTCAATTTTTAATACAAAAAAAAAAAAGACGAATAGTATGAAAATATATGCAATATTTTTTTTTAGTTTATCAGCAAAGAATAATACACTTATTGATTTTTTGTGTTCTAGTTTTATAAATAAATTAAAAAATTTTGTACTATGAACTCAATCTTGAATACAATATTATTCGTAGTTTATTCTTAAATAATCGTATCAATTATTTTTTAGTGTATTATATTTTTATACGCTGAACCCATAAAATGGGAAAAAAGTGTAAAGTGGTTTTGTGCAAAAGTATGTAACAGGCAGACGGAAGCATCTCCGACCCCATAAAGTATATATATTCTTGATCAGCATCAACAGCCGAGTCGATATAGCCATGTCCGTTTGTTCGTCTGTATGAACGCGTCGATCTCAGAGACTACAAGAGCTAGAGGCTTCAGAGTTTGAATATAAGTTATCCTATACCATAAGCAGGGTTGAAATAAGAACAAGTTTGTTTCAAATTATCGATAGCTAATCTGGTTTCGAAATACACATGGAATCGATAACAAAAAACATAGAATTTGGAAAATATAAATATGAGGGTTGAAGTAATGGGTAAAGATAGAACTTTTCTGAGAGTTTCGTCCAAATCGGTTAGGAAACACCGGAGATATCGAATTTAATCGATTGAAGTTAATTCTGTATGCAGTAGTGCATTCACTTTTATACCCCGAGCCCATGAAATTGTTTTGTGTTTTTAGGTTCAAGTATAAGCTCTCTAGCAACATTACTATCTTTTATAAATATAGTATATTTATTGCAACTGGGTTCAGGGCATCATCTAGTCGGGCTCTCCCGGCTAGAGTCTCTTACTTGTTTAATTATTTCATTGTGTGTATTTGATTCGTTTGTTCACAAGCATAGAGCATTTAAGTTTCGGTTAAGGTTCACTTCATAAATTAATGTGTCCTTGCCGCTGTTGTTGTAGATTTTGGTTGCTTCTTGTCATTGTTACGGCTGGTGGTTGTCCGCTGTTGCTCGCCGATTTGACTGCGGCACGTGCGTATCTGGCTGCTACTCTCGCTTCTGCTTATATTCCTATCATTGCTCCTGTTACTGCTGCTGTTTATATCAGCTCGGTTTTCATCCTTCACGCTGGGCTGCCTTTTTGGCATTTTTTTTTATCAACTTAATTTTTGGATTGAGCTAATGGACACCGCAGCAGCCGCGCTTCACTTTGCCGAAAATGTGCGACGTGTGTTTATTATGATTACTAGCACGTAACTCTCCCTGCTTCCTTGAGAATACAGCCTCGGCTACTCGTTTGAAGATAAATTATGCTTAACAGCGTAGTAAAACTAACAAATGGTTGTGGGTGAAGTTTTCTACGCGTTTGTCAAAAAACTAACTAATTGTCAGTTTAGTAGCAATGTTTCGGACATAAGAAAATTTATATATACATTTATAAAATTAGTAAAAAATTAAACGCTATAATTTGATTAGAGATATGCTTTTTGGCATAAGTAGCACACACCAAGAAAAAACATAGTAAATCTTATAATTAGCACATTCATTCAAGATTTTTCGGCAATGATTTTCAATTAGTAGTTTTCTTTTTATACTCGTTACCGAAGGTAAAGAGTCTATTGGTTTTGTTCAAAATCCGTCATGGTGTCTGTCCGTCTGTCAGTCTGCAAGTTTTTCACACCCTTCAAGCTAGAGACTTAAAACTTTCCAATTCTTTTTATCTATGGTTTAGTAAATTAAAGTGTCTAGATTGGGGTTCTAAGATAACTGGGGGTCAGGCAAATCGATAAATTCGATAACTCAAAACCGATAAATCCACATATTTCGCACATCCTTACAGCTAGAATTACCAACTTTGGTAAGATGATAGCTACCAACAACTCCCAAAAAACTGCATCAAAATTTGTTGAACCACAACCACCCATTCCGCCCCAGCCCCCCCCCCCCCCCCCCCGCATCAAAAGTCAAAAAATTCTATACATCCCACAGTTTTTGAGCTATAGCCACCACATTCGGTGCCAAGCTAGGTGATGATGACCCCCCAAAAACTGCATCAAAATTTTGGATACCACGCCCACCAATACTGTCCCAGCTACCTCCATCCGCACCAACGCTTCGTCAAAAACGAGAATGCGTATATCTTCCAGAGTTGTTGAGGTAGAGCCACCAAATTTGGTAGGAAGATAGCTGGCAACAACCCCCAAAAATCTGCACCAAAGTTTTTGAGCCACACCCACCCGTTCCGCCCCCTTTCACCACTTTTTACAAACTTTGAGCTAGAGTCACCAAATTTGGAGGGAAAATTGCTGGTGGCATCCCATTTCCGACTGCAACGTTTCCACTTGCTTAAATTCAAATTGTGCAATTTTAAACATGATTTTTATATGGATATTTTCGTTTTTAAAATTTTCGTATATGATTTAAAGTGTAAAAATATTAATATATAGTCAAAAAAGTATTTGATTCAAATATTGTTCATGGCATTTTATTATGAACATGCTTTTTTTAACATCTGGGATACCTTAAATCCGATAATAACATTCTAGAATCTCTTTTTATACACTGACATGCGACTACTACAAATTTGAGTTACATAAATTAAGTTGTTATACATACTTGAATTTTTTTTTTTTTTTTTTTGGTTAACCATTCTTTTTTAAAATCTGTCATGTTTTGACAATGGCTAAATTTTGTGGAGTTATTGATGGTTACGTATACTTAGCACTGACGTTAAATATATTTATGACGTGTCAAATCGGAAAGGGTGGTCAAGGGGATGGAATCTTGAGAGCCGTCGGGTCTGATGGCTGTTGTCCAGCAGATGTTGCGCCAATACATTGCTGTGGTTCTCAAGTGATATCATGTATTTCTGGCTATATTTAGTGATAAATACTTCAAATAAAATTAAAATTAATCAGTGCAAACTTGCCGAACACAAAATATGGCCTGTGACGTGATTCGAACCTGGATGAAAGAAAGTTTCCCGCTCCTTAGTTCTAATACGTTTCTGGCAAATCGATAAATTCGATAATTCAAAACCGATAAATCCACATTTTTCGCACACCCTTATAGCTAGAACTACCAAATTTGGTGAGAAAATAGCTACTGGCAACCCCTAAAAAAAGCTACTTAAAAAATTTTGAAGTCACGCTCACCCATTCCACCACCGGATTTTGAAGTGAAAAAAGCCTATATCTCCCACAATTTTGAGTTAGAGTCACCAAATTAGTACGAAGAAAGCTGGTAACAGCCCCCCAAAAAATGAATCAAAACTTTGGATGCCACGCCCACCCATACCGCCTTAGCCGCCTCCAACCGCCCTAACGCTTCGTCAGAAAGGGGAATGCGTGTATCTTTCAGAGTTGTTGAGCTAGAGTCACCAAATTTGGTGTGATGATAACTGCCAACGACCCCCAATGATCTGCATCAAAAAATTTGGTTTCGTCCAACTGCAACGTTTCTACTTATTCCACATTGATCTTAATACGAAATGTTTGAAACTCAATGTTTGAATACCATTTATTTGTAAATCAAAAATTTTCGTATTCACTTTGAAATGAATCTGATTCTAAAATCTATGTTGAATTTTGTATGTTGTTGGCGACCGTTCAATAAATGTTATTTCTTTGTTCTCTTTGTCATTTAATGCAACGAGTTTTACAATCGAACGCTGGCTAATTAAATCCAGAAGAAATAAGATCTGTAACGAAAAGTTTAAGCAGAATATTTAGTGCATGATTTTGTTACATTTTTATATTGGTTTTGTGCAATGTCCGTCATGTTGTTGGTCTGTCTGTCTGAATTTCCGTCTGAACGAAACTTTTGTCGATATCGAAAGCAAGACTCTTGAAACTTAGAAAATATTTTTGTTTATGGGCGGGTTAGAAAAACTGCCAAGATTGGCGGGCTGGAAATCAATAAAAACGATAGCTGAATAAGTCCACATTATTCCCACATCCTTACAGCTAGAGCTACCAAATTTGGGCGCCCCCCAAAAAACTGCATCAATCATTTTTGCGAAACGACCACCCAAAATCTGTAAGAAAAATTTGCCGACCCGTTGCGCCTCCGTACACTCAATTTGCATGCAGTTTTCTTACCATTCTTTTTTTCTGTTATCGGTGTATACCGCAGTCAGGATGTTAAAAAAAAAATACCTCATTTAACGCAACTCCCTAAGGAAAACGTATGTTGTAGTTTGCTTATACAACTTTTCTAAATAAAATAAAATGAAATCCTTGCTTTGAAAACAGATTTATTCGATTTCCTTTAATTTTAATGATTACCACAGGCATCTCTTTTTGAAAATAGGACTCGTGGCCAACATAAAATTTTATAGGTTTTGCAACTACCTCAGTTTTCTCAATTGGCCATACTTTAATAGGTTGCGTTGAGCGAGGTCCCACTGTGTTAGGATGACTCGTCGATGTGCAAATTACTGTTGTTTTCATTTTAACATATTTGGTTGGAGTCTTTGTTGCTGTTGGCATTACATAAATTTTAGTTTTTAACACCAATGCAACAAAAAACAAGTGGAAACGTTGCAGTCGGACGTAACCGACTGCGGTATACTCGATATCAGTATTAAAACCGGTAAAAAGAGGCCTGATTGCAAAGGGGTACGGATGCGGCAGGGGTGTACGCTGCCTTGAAGATTCTCCGATGCAGATGGAGATGCCACCAGCTATCTTCCTTCCAAATTTGGTGACTAGCTCAAAGTTTGTAAAAGTTGAGAATGGGGGGCTGCGGGCGGTATGGGTGGGTGTGGCATCCAAATATTTGATGCAGATCTATGTGGAATGTAAATTTCTACCTTCATACCAAATTTGGTGACTCTAGCTCAAAGTTTGTAAGCGGTGGGGAAAGGGGGGCGAAATGGGTGGGCGTGGCTCCAAAACTTTAATGCAGACTTTTTGGGGTCGTTGCCAGCTATCTTCCTACCAAATTTGGTGGATCTAGCTTCATAACTCTGGAAGATACACGCGTTCCCGTTTTGAATGATGCGTTGGGACGGATGGGGGCGGCAAGGGCAGTATCGGTAGGCGTGGCATCCAAACTTTTGATGCAGTTTTTGGGGGAACATCATTACCAATCTTGGCACCAAATTTTGTGGCTCTAGCTAAAAAACTGTGGGAGATATAGCCATTTCTGATACCAAAATGCTGGGGGATGGGGGCGGAATGGGTGGGCGTGGCAGTAAGCTAATATGTTAAACGAAAAAGCTTCGGGATGAAAGAAAGTTTCCCGCTCCTTAGTTCTAATACGTTTCTGGCAAATCGATAAATTCGATAACTCAAACACCCTTATAGCTAGAACTACCAAATTTCGGAAGAAGATAGCTACTATCAACCCTCGAAAAACTGCATCAACAATTATGGATCCACGCCCAAGCTGTTAGGATGTGCGAAATATGTGGATTTATCGGCTTTGAGTTATCGAATTTATCGATTTGCCAGCCCCCCAGTTATCGTAGAACCCCAATCTTGACACTTTAATTTACTATCCCATAGATAAAGAGAATTGGAAAGTTTCAAGTCTCTAGCTTGAAGGGTATGGGAAAAAGTTGCGTTCATACAGACGGACAGACACTATGACGGACATTGCACAAACTCAATATACTCTTTACCTTCGGTATCGAGTATAACAAGCTGCCAAGCGGACAGCAGAAAGACACGCAAGCAAACGAAAAATCATCGAAGCGGGGTGCAAGAACTGTTCCCAGTGCTTCATTCTACATGGATTCCACACGTTCCACATGCGCAAGAGATTGCTGTTCTTACGCCTCGTCTTTGCCATCTTGCTCGCACAGACACTAGGGGCGTTGCCAGCTGAAAAGACTGTGACAGCAGCAGCGCTGACGTCGGCGTAGCAGTTAAATTGTCGCCATTGCATTTGTTGTTTCGGCCTTGCTGAGCGCGTGTGCAAGCGAGACAAAAATATGAGTTGCTGCTGACGCCCATACAAATTTAACCTTTGAGTTGCTTACGTTAATCAAACGTCACGCTCCAATGTATGTATATCCTCCCCTCACCTTCTGAACAAAATCACCCCGTTCACCAACATTCACTCTGCTCACCAGTGCCCTTCCCTTTAAACTTTTCGCCACGCAATTTAAAATCACAGTTTTCTTTAAAAATTTTGTGTTTTGTTGTTTCTGCTGCTTTTGCAGTATAGATGGTCAGAAAATATGAGCGATATTGCAATTTCTTATTTTAAATCTTTTTTTGTTCATTACTTCTGCTTCTTCTGTGGATGTTTTTCGATGAATTTTTCTTGGGCATGTGCAAGATTTTTTTTCCTTTGACTCTTTTTTGGATGTTTTTGTGTGCTTTTTTATTCTAAATGTTGTTTTTATCGTTGCCTCTAGCTTTTCTTCATTTGCTGGCAATTTTTCTTTCAAATACCCAGGCAGTTAGCGCCAATCAAGCCTCAGACCCAACCAACCCATCCCCGAGCACAAATCCTTAACCCCCCACAAATCCTTAACCCCCGAAACGAACCGACCACCCGAGCCCAAAACGCATTCGTCTGACAGTGCGTGTGTGGTGATGTGCAAACATACATACATGCATACGAGTATAAGGAACCGCTATCCAACTACCCTCACAGCCTAGATATTATGCATAAAACTGCCAGCGGGACTGCTGGATGGAGAACGGGTAGGAAAGGATGGGGCATGGCTGCTTATTTATGTATGCGTGTGTGTGTTTGTGTGTGTGTGTGTGTGTGTGTGTGTGTGTGTGTGTGTGTGTGTGTGTGTGTGTGTGTGTGTGTGTGTGTGTGTGTGAGTCATTTGGCAAACATACACAAATACACAGACAAAGGCAGTGGCAAAGCACAGCATTAAGAGGTGCATATTCCACAGATACAAGATACTTAGCCCCTATTAATAACCCGCATTCAATTTAAATCATTTAAATTCAGTTACGTAAACTTATTAGAGGTAGTTACTTGTATTGTTTTAATGAAAGCTATCAGAAATGTTTCACAGATTTATAATAATCTTGTTGAAAGATTTACAATATGTTCAATTGTTTACAAAAAACAATAAGCCTTACAAGCTAATCACCAAATGTAAATTGACAAAATCTTCTGAAATGCACATGCCCGCGAACATTGTTCAATTAAATACTTGATGTGCGCTAGTGAAAACACTTCAATTTGTTTTAAAGCTGCTTTAGTCCTGCTGTACATTTGAAACTTTTTTAGAATTATTTAATATATTTTTTGTTAATCTATTTTTCATGAGTCACAGATTTAAGCTTGTCATAAATATAGTTTTGACTATTTTAAAAAATCTTTAAATACATTTCAGACAACATTTAGCCTTTGAAATAAAAATCATTATTTCTCATTATCTGCAGTATGCTTGTTTTATTGCCATTTATTTTCTATATATCTTCCTTTATTTTTACAACCAAAAAAAAAAAAACAAAAAAAAAAAAACAACAAAACAAGTGCAACCGACTGCGGTATACTCGATAACTGTAGCTCTTGCTCAAAAGCTGCCAAAGATGCACGCTTTTCCGTTTTTAACAGAAGGTGGGGCTGGATCAGCTAGGGCGGAAGGAGCGGGCGTGGCCTACAAGATTTTGATGCAGTTTTTTTGTTGGATGCTAAGGTTGGCCAGTCTAGCTCGAAATCTGCGAAAGAAAAAGACGTTTCCGGTTTCAAAATGCGGGTGGCTGAGGGGTGGAATGGGTGGGCGTGATTTATTAATTTTGTTTTCTAGAGGATTACAGTAACTATCCTTTTTGGTAACTCTAGCAATACGGATGTGGGAAATATATGGATTCATCGATATCTCAGCCCCCCAGTAGACGAAGGAGTCCAATCTTGACATTTTATATGTCCTGTCCACAGATAAAGATATTTGCATAGTTTCAAGTCGTTGGATTACGCGGTTTGTCAATGTTTGTATGTATGTGTGAGTGTATGCACGCGTTATAAGAAAGTGACTTCAATACTGCTCTGCAGCATGTTCGTAATCGATTGCGATGAAATTTTCACGAGTTTTTCATTGTTTTGTAAATAGCTCTAAACTAGATTTTATTGTTATCGATTTCATGTGCATATCGAAAACTTGTACTGCCTACGGCTAAGGAAACTTATATGCCATGTCTGAAGTCTCTAGCTCTTAAAGTCTCTGAGATCCAAGCGTTCATACATATGGACGGACGGATAGACAAGCGGGCAGACGAAAACGGCTGTATCGACTCAGCTGTTGATGCTGATTAAAAACATACATACCTTATGGGGTTGGAGATGCTTCCTTCTGTCTGTTAAATACTTTTGGCACTTGTTGAAAACACAGCCGAAGAAAAACATGTGGAAGTCAACTGCTATCTTCATGCTAAATTTGATGACTCTAGCTCGCAGTTTGTAAAAGGTGGAGAATGAAGGTTGGTGGAGGTATGGGTGATCTTGGCATCCAAATTTTTGAAGCAGCTTTTTGAAGGTTGCTAGTAGCTATATTTTCACCAAATTTGGTAGCTCTCGCTGAAGGAATATTCGAAATATCTGGATTTATCGATTTTGAGTTATCGAATTTATCGATTTGCCAGCCCCCCAGTTATCGTAGAACCCCAATCTTGACATTTTAATTTTCTTTGCAATAGATAAAGATAATTGGAAAGTTTCAAGCAGTGCAGCCAATTTTTGTTGAGCAAAACAAGCTAGATAGGCGAAAAAGTAAAGCAAAACAAGTGGAAACGTTGCAGTCGGACGCAACCGACTGCGGCATACTCGATACCAGAATTAAACCCGGTAAAAAGAGGCCTGATTGCAAAGGGGTACGGATGCGGCAGGGGTGTACGCTACCTTTAAGATTCTCCGATGCAGATGGAGATGCCACCAGCTATCTTCCTTCCAAATTTGGTGACTCTAGCTCAAAGTTTGTAAAAGGTGGGGAAAGGGGCTGCGGGCGGTATGGGTGGGCGTGGCATCCAACGTTTTCATGCAGATCTATTTGGAATGTCAATTGCTTTCTTCTTACCAAAAATGGCTGGGCGTAACTCCAAAACTTTGATGCAGACTTTTGGGGGTCGTTGCCAGCTATATTCCACCCAATTTGGTGGCTCTAGCTCCACAACTCTGGAAGATACACGCATTCCCGTTTTTGACGAAGCGTTGGGATGGATGGGGGCGGCAGTTTTTGGGGAGTCATCATCCCCTATCTTGGAACCAAATTGGGTGGCTATATATAGTGCTAGTTGTAAGGATGTGCGAAATATATGGATTTATCGGTTTTGAGTTATCGAAATTATCTATTTGCCAGCCCCCAGTTGTTGTAGAACCCCAATCTTGACACTTTAATTTACTATCCCATAGATTAAGAGAATTGGAAAGTTTCAAGTCTCTAGCTTGAAGGGTGTGGAAAAAAGTTGCGTTCATACAGACGGACATTCACCATCACGGACATTGCACAAACTCAATATACTCTTTACCTTCGGTATCGAGTATAACCATTTCAAATTAATCTAGATGCCAATTCCGCTTTTTTCCCGTCAAATTTGGCTTTTTTCAAAACGCGATTGCGGGAAAATTTTTCAAATATTGTATGGGACAGCTTTTTTCTGTATGAGTCATTTGGTATCATTTGTATGTAAATAGCAGTTTATACTTTGAGCCACGCCCACCCATTCCGCATCCAGCCCCATCGCATTTTGATATCAGAAATGGCTATATCTCCCACAGTTTTTCAACTATAGCCACCAAATTTGGTGCCAAGATAAGCGGTGACGACCCTCCAAAAACTGCATCAAAAGTTTGGATGCCACGCCCACCAATACGGCCCAAGCCGCCCCCATCCACCCCAATGCTTCGTCAAAAACGGGACTGTGTGTATCTTCCAGAGTTGTAGAGCTAGAGCCACCAAATTTGGTAGAAAGATAGCTGGCAACGACCCCCAAATATCTGCATCAAAGTATTGAAGCCACGCCCACCCATTTCGCCCCCTTTTCTCTACCTTCAACAAACTTTTAGCTAGAAACACCAAGTCTGGTATGAAGATAGCAATTGACATTCCACATAGATCTGCATCAAAACTTTGGATGCCACGCCCACCCACACCGCCCCCAACCCCCCTTTCCTCTTTTTTTTTTAAATTTTCGACTTAGAGTCACCAAATCTGGTATGAAGATACCAATTGACATTCCACAAAAGCTGCATCAAAAATTTGGATGTAACACCCACCCATACCGCCCCCAGCCACCCCTTTCCCCACCTTTTACAAACTTCGAGCTAGAGTCACCAAATTTGGTATGAAGATACCAATTGACATTCCACATAGATCTGCATCAAAACTTTGGAAGCCACGCCCACCCACACCGCCCCCAACCCCCCTTTCCTCTTTTTTTTTTTTAAATTTTCGACTTAGAGTCACCAAATCTGGTATGAAGATAGCAATTGACATTCCACAAAGAGCTGCATCAAAAATTTGGATGTAACACCCACCCATACCGCCCCCAGCCACCCCTTTCCCCACCTTTTACAGACTTCGAGCTAGAGTCACCAAATTTGGTTTGAAGATAGCTGGTTGCATCCGCATCTGCATCGGAGTATCTTCAAGGCAGCTTACACCCCTGCCGCATCCGTACCCCTTTGCAATCAGGCCTCTTTTTACCGGTTTTAATTCTGGTATCGAGTATGCCGCAGTCGGTTGCATCCGACTGCAACGTTTCCACTTGTTTATTTTTACATCTCAGGTACATTATTGAAACCAAGTATGACATTCGAGATATTTTATTCATTTGCTATAATAATGATTTATGCAATTTTTACACGAATTATGATGGCCTGCGACGGGATTCGAACTCAAAGTCTCTTGTGCACTAAGCGGTTGCTTTCGCTATTGCGCTCGGGGGGAAAGTAAGATGTCCACTCTTAACTTTTAGTAGGCAACCCACTAATTCCTAATATAAATATATCAGGCTTAACCATGGTAGAATTGAATGAAACGTTGTTCTATAAATTTTACTTTGAATATGCCGTATTTAATATGGTTCATTATTGCATTAAACATATAATGCCATTTTAAACTACAAGCACTGCCTCTAAAATATATTTAAGGCTCCGGAACGTCGCCACTTTTGTTGCGATGAAAAAAAATCAATCTTACTTATAATTTACATATTTACACAGCTTACCTTTTAAATCGTCAAATATGTTTTAAAAATTGATAGAATTATAAACATCTTTTTAATGCGGATCATCATTATCCAGCTCCATCTGAATTTATTAAAAATTAACAATTTTATGTAAACGGAAACATAGCCGAATTTACAAATAACGAAAATCAAAGGAGCAAATGCTTTGTTGCAGAGAAATTTCGAGGTATAGAATAGTGGTCTAAAACTATCGATAGGCGCTAAAATCGATGATGGGCGATTGTTGTTATACTCTGTCGATACTATTGATAGTATTTTTTCTCCTTATAGAACAAAACAGCAGATAAAATTATGTGTAGTTGTTTATATAGATGCCGAGTGCGTCAAGCGTTTCTCTGCTTGCCAGGACATTTTTGCAGCCTGCCTTTTTTTAACAACCGCCAGCAGCAGGGCGTTAGCTGCACCAATAAGTATATAGTTATTGGTTGTACTCAATAACAAAACACAGTTGCACTTGCGATTAGTTTAGAAAAAGTTATCAACCAACCGCCACAATATGTGAGTATTTTAGCACTGCTCGTGAAGGTCCGTAAAACTCATGTATACGGTACGGGAGCTGTACGGGGCTCATGCGTACAGGCCTTTAGAATAAAACAAGTGGAAACATTGCAGTCGGACGCAACCGACTGCGGTATACTCGTTACCAGTTTTAAAACTGGTAAAAAAAACATGCCTGATTGCAAAGGGGTACGGATGCGGCAGGGGTAACTGTGAGGCGGTATACGTGGGCATGGCATCCAAATTTTTGATGCAGATTTTTGTGGGATGTCAATTGCTATCTTCATACCACATTTGGTGACTCTAGCTCAAAGTTTTTGAAAAGTGGGGAACGGGGGCTAGATGTGGTTTGGGGGGACATGGCATATAAAATTTTGAAGGCTCTAGCTCAAAAACTGTGCGATAAATAGCCTTTTCTCATTTCAAAATTATGGGGGGCTTGAGGCGGAATGGGTGGGTGCGGCTCCAAAACTTTGATGCCGTGTTTTGGGGTCTTTGCCAGCTATCTTCCTACCAAATTTGGGGGCTCTAGTTCCACAACTCTGAAAGATGCTCGCATTTCCAATTTGACGAAACGTTTGGGCGGATGGTGGCGGCTGGGGCAGTATTGGTGGGCTTGGTATCCAATGTTTTGATGCAGTTCTTAGGGGTGTCATTACCTAGCTTGCCACCAAATTTGGTGGCACTGGCTCAAAAACTGTGGAAGATAAAGGCGTTTCTAATTTGAATCTGCGGAGGGGGAGGGCACTTCCATTTGCTAACATACCTGCTTACCTGGGTGTGTTTACCTACTGGGGGGAGTTTTGGCACTTGTTGAAAACACAGCCGAAGAAAAACATGTGGAAGTCAACTGCTATCTTCATGCTATATTTGATGACTCTAGCTCGCAGTTTGTAAAAGGTGGGGAATGAAGGTTGGTGGAGGTATGGGTGATCTTGGCATCCAAATTTTTGAAGCAGCTTTTTGAAAGTTGCTAGTAGCTATATTTTCACCAAATTTGGTAGCTCTCGCTGAAGGAACATTCGAAATATCTGGATTTATCGATTTTGAGTTATCGAATTTATCGATTTGCCAGCCCCCCAGTTATCGTAGAGCCCCAATCTTGACATTTTAATTTTCTTTGCAATAGATAAAGATAATTGGAAAGTTTCAAGCAGTGCAGCCAATTTTTGTTGAGCAAAACAAGCTAGATAGGCGAAAAAGTAAAGCAAAACAAGTGGAAACGTTGCAGTCGGACGCATCCGACTGCAGCATACTCGATACCAGAATTAAAACCGGTAAAAAGAGGCCTGATTGCAAAGGGGTACGGATGCGGCAGGGGTGTAAGCTGCCTTGAAGATACTCCGATGCAGATGCCGGTGCAACCAGCTATCTTCAAACCAAATTTGGTGACTCTAAGTCGAAAATTTAAAAAAAAAAAAGAGAAAAGGGGGGTTGGGGGCGGTGTGGGTGGGCCTGGCATCCAAAGTTTTGATGCAGATCTATGTGGAATGTCAATTGCTATCTTCTCACCAAATTTGGTGGCTCTAGCTAAAAGTTTGTTGAAGGTGATGAAAAGGGGCGAAATGGGTGGGCGTGGCTCCAAAACTTTGATAAAAATTTTGGGGGTCGTTGCCAGCTATCTTCCCACCAAATTTGGTGGCTCTAGCTCTACAACACTGGAAGATACACACATTCCCGTTTTTGACGAAGCGTTGGGGTGGATGGGGGCGGTTATGGCCTTATTGGTGGGACCAAATTTGGTGCCAAGGTAGGTGATGATGACTCCCCAAAAACTGCCGCCCCCATCCATCCCAACGCTTCGTCAAAAACGGGAATGCGTGTATCTTCCAGAGCTGTAGAGCTAGAGCCATCAAATTGGGTGGAAGATAGCTGGCAACGAACCCCAAAAGTCTGCATCAAAGCTTTGGAGCTACGCCCAGCCATTTTTGGTAAGAAGATAGCAATTGACATTCCACATAGATCTGCATGAAAACGTTGGATGCCACGCCCACCCATACCGCCCGCAGCCCCCCATTCTCAACTTTTACAAACTTTGAGCTAGAGTCACCAAATTTGGAAGGAAGATAGCTGGTGGCATCTCCATCTGCATCGGAGAATCTTAAAGGTAGCGTACACCCCTGCCGCATCCGTACCCCTTTGCAATCAGGCCTCTTTTTACCGGTTTTAATTCTGGTATCGAGTATGCCGCAGTCGGATGCATCCGACTGCAACGTTTCCACTTGTTTATTTTTACATCTCAGGTACATTATTGAAACCGAGTATGACATTCGAGATATTTTATTCATTTGCTATAATAATGATTTATGCAATTTTTACACGAATTATGATGGCCTGCGACGGGATTCGAACTCAAAGTCTCTTGTTCACTAAGCGGTTGCTTTCGCTATTGCGCTCGGGGGGAAAGTAAGATGTCCACTCTTAACTTTTAGTAGGCAACCCACTAATTCCTAATATAAATATATCAGGCTTAACCATAGTAGAATTGAATGAAACGTTGTTCTATAAATTTTACTTTGAATATGCCGTATTTAATATGGTTCATTATTGCATCAAACATATCATGCCATTTTAAACTACAAGCACTGCCTCTAAAATATATTTAAGGCTCCGGAACGTCGCAACTTTTGTTGCGATGAAAAAAAAATCAATCTTACTTATAATTTACATATTTACACATCTTACCTTTTAAATCGTCAAATATGTTTTAAAAATTGATAGAATTATAAACATCTTTTAAATGCGGATCATCATTATCCAGCTCCATCTGAATTTATTAAAAATTAACAATTTTATGTTAACGGAAACATAGCCGAATTTACAAATAACGAAAATCAAAGGAGCAAATGCTTTGTTGCAGAGAAATTTCGAAGTATAGAATAGTGGTCTAAACTATCGATAGGCGCTAAAATCGATGATGGGCGATTGTTGTTATAAATTGTCGATACTATTGATAGTATTTTTTCTCCTTATAGAACAAAACAGCAGATAAAACAAGTGGAAACGTTGCAGTCGGACGCAACCGACTGCGGTATACTCGATACCAGTATTAAAAATTTTTGGTGCCCATCCATGTGGGATGTCAATTGCTATCTTCATACCAAATTTGGTGACTCTAGCTCGAAGTTTGTAAAAGTGGGGAAAGGGGGCTGGGGGCGGTATGGGTGGAATTGCATCCAAATTTTTGATGCAGATCCTTGTGGAATGTCAAATGCTACCTTCATACCAAATTTGGTAACTCTAGCTCGAAGTTTGTAAAAAGTGGGGAAAGGGGGGCTGGGGCGGTTTGGGTGGGCGTGGCATCCCAATTTTTGATGCAGATCTTTGTGAAATGTCAATTGCTATTTTCATACCAAATTTGGTGACTCTAGCTCGAAAATTGTAAAAAGTGGGGAAAGAGGGGCGAAATGGGTGGGCGTGGCTCCAAAACTTTGATGCAGATTTTTGGGGGTCGTTACCAGCTATCTTCCCACCAAATTTGGAGGCTCTAGCTCCACAACTCTGGAAGATACACGCATTCCCGTTTTTGACGAAGCGTTGGGGTGGATGGGGGCGGCTAGGGCAGTATTGGTGGGCGTGGCATCCAAACTTTTGATGCAGTTTTTAGAGGGTCATTATCACTTATCTTGGCACCAAATTTGGTGGCTCTAGCTCAAAAACTGTGGGAGATATTGCCATTTCTGATTTCAAAATGTGGGTGGGCTGGGGGCGTAATGGGTGGGCGTGGCTCCAAAACTTTGATGCAGTTTTTTGGGGGTCGTTACCAGCTATCTTCCTAACAAATTCGCTGGCTCTAGCTCCACAACACTGGAAGATACACGCATTCCCGTTTTTAACGAAGCGTTGGAGCGGGTGGGGGTGGCTAGGGCAGTATTGGTGGGCGTGGCATCCAAACTTTTGATGCAGTTTTTGGGGGGTCCTCATCACCTATCTTGGCACCAAATTTGGTGGCTACAGCTGAAAAATTGTGGGAGATATAGGCGTTTTTGACTTTAAAATGCCGTGGGGCTGGGGGCGGAATGGGGATGCGTGGCTCCAAAATTTTTGATGCAGTTTTTTGGGGGTTGCTAGTAGCTATCTTCTTACCAAACTTGGTAGCTCTAGCTGTAAGGATGTGCGAAATATGTGGATTTATCGGTTTTGAGTTATCGAATTTATCGATTTGCCAGCCCCCCAGTTCTCGTAGAACCCCCATCCTGACAATTTAATTTACTATCCCATAGATAAAGAATTGGTGTGGAAAAAACTTGCAACCATACGGACGGACAGACGGACAGACGGACAGACACCATGACGGACATTGCACAAAACCAATATACTCTTTACCTTCGGTATCGAGTATAAAAACAAGTGGAAACGTTGCAGTCGGACGCAACCGACTGCGGTATACTCGTTACCAGTATTAAAAATTTTTGGTGCCCATCCATGTGGGATGTCAATTGCTATCTTCATACCAAATTTGGTGACTCTAGCTCGAAGTTTGTATAAAATGGGGAAAGGGGGGCTGGGGGCGGTATGGGTGGAATTGCATCCAAATTTTTGATGCAGATCTTTGTGGAATGTCACTTGCTATCTTTATAACAAATTTGGTGACTCTAGCTCAAAGTTTGTAAAAGTGGGGAAAGGGGGCTGGGGGCGGTATGGTTGGGCGTGGCATCCAAATTTTTGCTGCAGATCCTTGTGGAATGTCAAATGCTACCTTCATACCAAATTTGGTGACTCTAGCTCGAAGTTTGTATAAAGTGAGGAAAGGGGGGCTGGGGGCGGTATGGTTGGGCGTGGCATCCAAATTTTTGCTGCAGATCCTTGTGGAATGTCAAATGCTACCTTCATACCAAATTTGGTGACTCTAGCTCGAAGCATGTAAAAGGTTGTGAAAGGCGGGCTATGGGGCTTGGGGCGGTATGGGTGGGCGTGGCATTCAAATTTTTGCTGCAGATCCTTGTGGAATGTCAAATGCTACCTTCATACCAAATTTGGTGACTCTAGCTCAAAGTTTGTATAAGGTGGGGAAAGGGGGGCTATGGGGCTGGGGGCGGTATGGTTGGGCGTGGCATCCAAATTTTTGCTGCAGATCCTTGTGGAATGTCAAATGCTACCTTCATACCAAATTTGGTGACTCTAGCTCGAAGCATGTAAAGGTTGTGAAAGGCGGGCTATGGGCTTGGGGCGTTATGGGTGGGCGTGGCATTCAAATTTTTGCTGCAGATCCTTGTGGAATGTCAAATGCTACCTTCATACCAAATTTGGTGACTCTAGCTCGAAAATTGTAAAAAGTGGGGAAAGGGGGGCTAGGGGCGGTATGGGTGGGCGTGGCTCCAAAACTTTGATGCAGATTTTTGGGGGTCGTTACCAGCTATCTTCCCACCAAATTTGGAGGCTCTAGCTCCACAACTCTGGAAGATACACGCATTCCCGTTTTTGACGAAGCGTTGGGGTGGATGGGGGCGGCTAGGGCAGTATTGGTGGGCATGGCATCCAAACTTTTGATGCAGTTTTTAGGGGGTCATTATCACTTATCTTGGCACCAAATTTGGTGGCTCTAGCTCAAAAACTGTGAGAGATATTGCCATTTCTGATTTCAAAATGTGGGTGGGCTGGGGGCGTAATGGGTGGGCGTGGCTCCAAAACTTTGATGCAGTTTTTTGGGGGTCGTTACCAGCTATCTTCCTACCAAATTCGCTGGCTCTAGCTCCACAACTCTGGAAGATACACGCATTCCCGTTTTTGACGAAGCGTTGGAGCGGATGGGGGTGGCTAGGGCAGTATTGGTGGGCGTGGCATCCAAACTTTTGATGCAGTTTTTGGGGGGTCCTCATCACCTATCTTGGCACCAAATTTGGTGGCTACAGCTCAAAAACTGTGGGAGATATAGGCGTTTTTGACTTTAAAATGCCGTGGGGCTGGGGGCGAAATGGGGGGGCGTGGCTCCAAAATTTTTGATGCAGTTTTTTGGGGGTTGCTAGTAGCTATCTTCTTACCAAACTTGGTAGCTCTAGCTGTAAGGATGTGCGAAATATGTGGATTTATCGGTTTTGAGTTATCGAATTTATCGATTTGCCAGCCCCCCAGTTATCGTAGAACCCCCAACTTGACACTTTAATTTACTATCCCATAGATAAAGAGAATTGGAAAGTTTCAAGTCTCTAGCTTGAAGGGTGTGGAAAAAACTTGCAACCATACGGACGGACAGACGGACAGACACCATGACGGACATTGCACAAAACCAATATACTCTTTACCTTCGGTATCGAGTATAAAAACAAGTGGAAACGTTGCAGTCGGACGCAACCGACTGCGGTATACTCGATACCAGTATTACAAATTTTTGGTGCCCATCCATGTGGGATGTCAATTGCTATCTTCATACCAAATTTGGTGACTCTAGCTCGAAGTTTGTATAAAATGGGGAAAGGGGGGCTGGGGGCGGTATGGGTGGAATTGCATCCAAATTTTTGATGCAGATCTTTGTGGAATGTCAATTGCTATCTTCATAACAAATTTGGTGACTCTAGCTCAAAGTTTGTAAAAGTGGGGAAAGGGGGCTGGGGGCGGTATGGTTGGGTGTGGCATCCAAATTTTTGCTGCAGACCCTTGTGGAATATCAAATGCTACCTTCATACCAAATTTGGTGACTCTAGCTCAAATTTTGTATAAGGTGTGGAAAGGGGGGCTATGGGGCTGGGGGCGGTATGGTTGGGCGTTGCATCCAAATTTTTGCTGCAGATCCTTGTGGAATGTCAAATGCTACCTTCATACCAAATTTGGTGACTCTAGCTCGAAGCATGTAAAAGGTTGTGAAAGGCGGGCTATGGGGCTTGGGGCGGTATGGGTGGGCGTGGCATTCAAATTTTTGCTGCAGATCCTTGTGGAATGTCAAATGCTACCTTCATACCAAATTTGGTAACTCTAGCTCGAAGTTAGTAAAAAGTGGGGAAAGGGGGGCTAGGGGCGGTATGGGTGGGCGTGGCATCCCAAGGAAAGGAAGATACACGCATTCCCGTTTTTGACGAAGCGTTGGATCGGATGGGGGTGGCTAGGGCAGTATTGGTGGGCGTGGCATCCAAACTTTTGATGCAGTTTTTGGGGGGTCCTCATCACCTATCGTGGCACCAAATTTGGTGGCTATAGCTCAAAAACTGTGGGAGATATAGGCGTTTTTGACTTTAAAATGCCGTGGGGCTGGGGGCGGAATGGGGGGGCGTGGCTCCAAAATTTTTGATGCAGTTTTTTGGGGGTTGCTAGTAGCTATTTTCTTACCAAACTTGGTAGCTCTAGCTGTAAGGATGTGCGAAATATGTGGATTTATCGGTTTTGAGTTATCGAATTTATCGATTTGCCAGCCCCCCAGTTATCGTAGAGCCCTCATCTTGACACGTTTATTTACTATCCCATAGATAAAGAGAATTGGAAAGTTTCAAGTCTCTAGCTTGAAGGGTGTGGAAAAAACTTGCAATCATACGGACGGACAGACGGACAGACACCATGACGGACATTGCACAAAACCAATATACTCTTTACCTTCGGTATCGAGTATAATTATGTGTAGTTGTTTATATAGATGCCGAGTGCGTCAAGCGTTTCTCTGCTTGCCAGGACATTTTTGCAGCCTGCCTTTTTTTAACAACCGCCAGCAGCAGGCCGTTAGCTGCACCAATAAGTATATAGTTATTGGTTGTACTCAACAACAAAAGTAGCGTGCTTTGGAAGTAATCATTATTTTGAATATAAGTGCATAAAACACAGTTGCACTTGCGATTAGTTTAGAAAAAGTTATCAACCAACCGCCACAATATGTGAATTTTTTAGCACTGCTCGTGAAGGTCCGTAAAACTCATGTATACGGTACGGGAGCTGTACGGGGCTCATGCGTACAGGCCTTTAGAATAAAACAAGTGGAAACATTGCAGTCGGACGCAACCGAGATACACGCATTCCCGTTTTTGACGAAGCGTTGGGATGGATGGGGGCGGCAGTTTTTGGGGAGTCATCATCACCTACCTTGGCACCAAATTTGGTCCCACCAATAAGGCCCTAGCCGCCCCCATCCACCCCAACGCTTCGTCAAAAACGGGAATGTGTGTATCTTCCAGTGTTGTAGAGCTAGAGCCAACAAATTTGGTAGGAAGATAGCTGGCAACGACCCCCAAAATTTTTATCAAAGTTTTGGAGCCACGCCCACCCATTTCGCCCCTTTTCTTCACCTTCAACAAACTTTTAGCTAGAGCCACCAAATTTGGTATGAATATAGCAAT
Organism: Scaptomyza flava; assembly: GCA_030179655.1. Taxonomy (NCBI): domain Eukaryota; kingdom Metazoa; phylum Arthropoda; class Insecta; order Diptera; family Drosophilidae; genus Scaptomyza; species Scaptomyza flava. The sequence continues at coordinate 11,520 of JARNME010000070.1, read as the reverse complement.
TGACATTCCACATAGATCTGCATCAAAAATTTGGATACCACGGCCACCCATACTGCCCCCAGCCCCTTCCCCACCTTTTACAAACTTCGAGCTAGAGTCACCAAATTTGGTTTGAAGATAGCTGGTTGCATCCGCATCTGCATCGGAGTATCTTCAAGGCAGCTTACACCCCTGCCGCATCCGTACCCCTTTGCAATCAGGCCTCTTTTTACCGGTTTTAATTCTGGTATCGAGTATGCCGCAGTCGGTTGCATCCGACTGCAACGTTTCCACTTGTTTATTTTTACATCTCAGGTACATTATTGAAACCGAGTATGACATTCGAGATATTTTATTCATTTGCTATAATAATGATTTATGCAATTTTTACACGAATTATGATGGCCTGCGACGGGATTCGAACTCAAAGTCTCTTGTTCACTAAGCGGTTGCTTTCGCTATTGCGCTCGGGGGGAAAGTAAGATGTCCACTCTTAACTTTTAGTAGGCAACCCACTAATTCCTAATATAAATATATCAGGCTTAACCATGGTAGAATTGAATGAAACGTTGTTCTATAAATTTTACTTTGAATATGCCGTATTTAATATGGTTCATTATTGCATCAAACATATCATGCCATTTTAAACTACAAGCACTGCCTCTAAAATATATTTAAGGCTCCGGAACGTCGCAACTTTTGTTGCGATGAAAAAAAAAATCAATCTTACTTATAATTTACATATTTACACATCTTACCTTTTAAATCGTCAAATATGTTTTAAAAATTGATAGAATTATAAACATCTTTTAAATGCGGATCATCATTATCCAGCTCCATCTGAATTTATTAAAAATTAACAATTTTATGTAAACGGAAACATAGCCGAATTTACAAATAACGAAAATCAAAGGAGCAAATGCTTTGTTGCAGAGAAATTTCGAAGTATAGAATAGTGGTCTTAAACTATCGATAGGCGCTAAAATCCCATAGATAAAGAGAATTGGAAAGTTTCAAGTCTCTAGCTTGAAGGGTGTGGAAAAAACTTGCAATCATACGGACGGACAGACGGACAGACACCATGACGGACATTGCACAAAACCAATATACTCTTTACCTTCGGTATCGAGTATAATTATGTGTAGTTGTTTATATAGATGCCGAGTGCGTCAAGCGTTTCTCTGCTTGCCAGGACATTTTTGCAGCCTGCCTTTTTTTAACAACCGCCAGCAGCAGGCCGTTAGCTGCACCAATAAGTATATAGTTATTGGTTGTACTCAACAACAAAAGTAGCGTGCTTTGGAAGTAAATCATTATTTTGAATATAAGTGCATAAAACACAGTTGCACTTGCGATTAGTTTAGAAAAAGTTATCAACCAACCGCCACAATATGTGAATTTTTTAGCACTGCTCGTGAAGGTCCGTAAAACTCATGTATACGGTACGGGAGCTGTACGGGGCTCATGCGTACAGGCCTTTAGAATAAAACAAGTGGAAACATTGCAGTCGGACGCAACCGAGATACACGCATTCCCGTTTTTGACGAAGCGTTGGGATGGATGGGGGCGGCAGTTTTTGGGGAGTCATCATCACCTACCTTGGCACCAAATTTGGTCCCACCAATAAGGCCCTAGCCGCCCCCATCCACCCCAACGCTTCGTCAAAAACGGGAATGTGTGTATCTTCCAGTGTTGTAGAGCTAGAGCCAACAAATTTGGTAGGAAGATAGCTGGCAACGACCCCCAAAATTTTTATCAAAGTTTTGGAGCCACGCCCACCCATTTCGCCCCTTTTCTTCACCTTCAACAAACTTTTAGCTAGAGCCACCAAATTTGGTATGAATATAGCAATTGACATTCCACATAGATCTGCATCAAAAATTTGGATACCACGGCCACCCATACTGCCCCCAGCCCCTTCCCCACCTTTTACAAACCTCGAGCTTCGAGCTTCGAAATGGGTGGGCGTGGCTCCAAAACTTTGATGCAGATTTTTGGGGGTCGTTACCAGCTATCTTCCCACCAAATTTGGAGGCTCTAGCTCCACAACTCTGGAAGATACACGCATTCCCGTTTTTGACGAAGCGTTGGGGTGGATGGGGGCGGCTAGGGCAGTATTGGTGGGCGTGGCATCCAAACTTTTGATGCAGTTTTTAGAGGGTCATTATCACTTATCTTGGCACCAAATTTGGTGGCTCTAGCTCAAAAACTGTGGGAGATATTGCCATTTCTGATTTCAAAATGTGGGTGGGCTGGGGGCGTAATGGGTGGGCGTGGCTCCAAAACTTTGATGCAGTTTTTTGGGGGTCGTTACCAGCTATCTTCCTACCAAATTCGCTGGCCCTAGCTCCACAACTCTGGAAGATACACGCATTCCCGTTTTTGACGAAGCGTTGGAGCGGATGGGGGTGGCTAGGGCAGTATTGGTGGGCGTGGCATCCAAACTTTTGATGCAGTTTTTGGGGGGTCCTCATCACCTATCTTGGCACCAAATTTGGTGGCTATAGCTCAAAAACTGTGGGAGATATAGGCGTTTTTGACTTTAAAATGCCGTGGGGCTGGGGGCGGAATAGGGGGGCGTGGCTCCAAAATTTTTGATGCAGTTTTTTGGGGGTTGCTAGTAGCTATCTTCTTACCAAACTTGGTAGCTCTAGCTGTAAGGATGTGCGAAATATGTGGATTTATCGGTTTTGAGTTATCGAATTTATCGATTTGCCAGCCCCCCAGTTATCGTAGAACCCCCATCTTGACACTTTAATTTACTATCCCATAGATAAAGAGAATTGGAAAGTTTCAAGTCTCTAGCTTGAAGGGTGTGGAAAAAACTTGCAACCATACGGACGGACAGACGGACAGATGGACAGACACCATGACGGACATTGCACAAAACCAATATACTCTTTACCTTCGGTATCGAGTATAAAAACAAGTGAAAACGTTGCAGTCGGACGCAACCTACTGCGGTATACTCGATACCAGTATTAAAAATTTTTGGTGCCCATCCATGTGGGATGTCAATTGCTATCTTCATACCAAATTTGGTGACTCTAGCTCGACGTTTGTATAAAATGGGGAAAGGGAGGCTGGGGGCGGTATGGGTGGAATTGCATCCAAATTTTTGATGCAGATCTTTGTGGAATGTCAATTGCTATCTTCATAACAAATTTGGTGACTTTAGCTCAAAGTTTGTAAAAGTGGGGAAAGGGGGCTGGGGGCGGTATGGTTGGGCGTGGCATCCAAATTTTTGCTGCAGATCCTTGTGGAATATCAAATGCTACCTTCATACCAAATTTGGTGACTCTAGCTCGAAGTTTGTATAAAGTGGGGAAAGGGGGGCTGGGGCAGTATGGTTGGGCGTGGCATCCAAATTTTTGCTGCAGATCCTTGTGGAATGTCAAATGCTACCTTCATACCAAATTTGGTGACTCTAGCTCAAAGTTTGTATAAGGTGGGGAAAGGGGGGCTGGTGGCGGTATGGTTGGGCGTTGCATCCAAATTTTTGCTGCAGATCCTTGTGGAATGTCAAATGCTACCTTCATACCAAATTTGGTAACTCTAGCTCGAAGTTTGTAAAAAGTGGTGAAAGGGGGGCTATGGGGCTTGGGGCGGTATGGTTGGGCGTTTCATCCAAATTTTTGCTGCAGATCCTTGTGGAATGTCAAATGCTACCTTCATACCAAATTTGGTAACTCTAGCTCGAAGTTTGTAAAAAGTGGTGAAAGGGGGCTAGGGGCGGTATGGGTGGGCGTGGCATCCCAAGGAAAGGAAGATACACGCATTCCCGTTTTTGACGAAGCGTTGGAGCGGATGGGGGTGGCTAGGGCAGTATTGGTGGGCGTGGCATCCAAACTTTTGATGCAGTTTTTGGGGGGTCCTCATCACCTATCGTGGCACCAAATTTGGTGGCTATAGCTCAAAAACTGTGGGAGATATAGGCGTTTTTGACTTTAAAATGCCGTGGGGCTGGGGGCGGAATGGGGGGGCGTGGCTCCAAAATTTTTGATGCAGTTTTTTGGGGGTTGCTAGTAGCTATTTTCTTACCAAACTTGGTAGCTCTAGCTGTAAGGATGTGCGAAATATGTGGATTTATCGGTTTTGAGTTATCGAATTTATCGATTTGCCAGCCCCCCAGTTATCGTAGAACCCCCATCTTGACACTTTTATTTACTATCCCATAGATAAAGAGAATTGGAAAGTTTCAAGTCTCTAGCTTGAAGGGTGTGGAAAAAACTTGCAATCATACGGACGGACAGACGGACAGACGGACAGACACCATGACGGACATTGCACAAAACCAATATACTCTTTACCTTCGGTATCGAGTATAATTATGTGTAGTTGTTTATATAGATGCCGAGTGCGTCAAGCGTTTCTCTGCTTGCCAGGACATTTTTGCAGCCTGCCTTTTTTTAACAACCGCCAGCAGCAGGCCGTTAGCTGCACCAATAAGTATATAGTTATTGGTTGTACTCAACAACAAAAGTAGCGTGCTTTGGAAGTAAATCATTATTTTGAATATAAGTGCATAAAACACAGTTGCACTTGCGATTAGTTTAGAAAAAGTTATCAACCAACCGCCACAATATGTGAATTTTTTAGCACTGCTCGTGAAGGTCCGTAAAACTCATGTATACGGTACGGGAGCTGTACGGGGCTCATGCGTACAGGCCTTTAGAATAAAACAAGTGGAAACATTGCAGTCGGACGCAACCGAGATACACGCATTCCCGTTTTTGACGAAGCGTTGGGATGGATGGGGGCGGCAGTTTTTGGGGAGTCATCATCATCCTACCTTGGCACCAAATTTGGTCCCACCAATAAGGCCCTAGCCGCCCCCATCCACCCCAACGCTTCGTCAAAAACGGGAATGTGTGTATCTTCCAGTGTTGTAGAGCTAGAGCCAACAAATTCGGTAGGAAGATAGCTGGCAACGACCCCCAAAATTTTTATCAAAGTTTTGGAGCCACGCCACCCATTTCGCCCCTTTTCTTCACCTTCAACAAACTTTTAGCCAGAGCCACCAAATTTGGTATGAATATAGCAATTGACATTCCACATAGATCTGCATCAAAAATTTGGATGCCACGGCCACCTATACTGCCCCCAGCCCCCTTCCCCACCTTTTACAAACTTCGAGCTAGAGTCACCAAATTTGGTTTGAAGATAGCTGGTTGCATCCGCATCTGCATCGGAGTATCTTCAAGGCAGCTTACACCCCTGCCGCATCCGTACCCCTTTGCAATCAGGCCTCTTTTTACCGGTTTTAATTCTGGTATCGAGTATGCCGCAGTCGGTTGCATCCGACTGCAACGTTTCCACTTGTTATTTTTACATCTCAGGTACATTATTGAAACCGAGTATGACATTCGAGATATTTTATTCATTTGCTATAATAATGATTTATGCAATTTTTACACGAATTATGATGGCCTGCGACGGGATTCGAACTCAAAGTCTCTTGTTCACTAAGCGGTTGCTTTCGCTATTGCGCTCGGGGGGAAAGTAAGATGTCCACTCTTAACTCTTAGTAGGCAACCCACTAATTCCTAATATAAATATATCAGGCTTAACCATGGTAGAATTGAATGAAACGTTGTTCTGTAAATTTTACTTTGAATATGCCGTATTTAATATGGTTCATTATTGCATCAAACATATCATGCCATTTTAAACTACAAGCACTGCCTCTAAAATATATTTAAGGCTCCGGAACGTCGCAACTTTTGTTGCGATGAAAAAAAAATCAATCTTACTTATAATTTACATATTTACACAGCTTACCTTTTAAATCGTCAAATATGTTTTAAAAATTGATAGAATTATAAACATCTTTTAAATGCGGATCATCATTATCCAGCTCCATCTGAATTTATTAAAAATTAACAATTTTATGTTAACGGAAACATAGCCGAATTTACAAATAACGAAAATCAAAGGAGCAAATGCTTTGTTGCAGAGAAATTTCGAAGTATAGAATAGTGGTCTAAAACTATCGATAGGCGCTAAAATCGATGATGGGCGATTGTTGTTATAAATTGTCGATACTATTGATAGTATTTTTTCTCCTTATAGAACAAAACAGCAGATAAAACAAGTGGAAACGTTGCAGTCGGACGCAACCGACTGCGGTATACTCGATACCAGTATTAAAAATTTTTGGTGCCCATCCATGTGGGATGTCAATTGCTATCTTCATACCAAATTTGGTGACTCTAGCTCGAAGTTTGTATAAAATGGGGAAAGGGGGGCTGGTGGCGGTATGGGTGGAATTGCATCCAAATTTTTGATGCAGATCTTTGTGGAATGTCAATTGCTATCTTCATAACAAATTTGGTGACTCTAGCTCAAAGTTTGTAAAAGTGGGGAAAGGGGGCTGGGGGCGGTATGGTTGGGCGTGGCATCCAAATTTTTGCTGCAGATCCTTGTGGAATGTCAAATGCTACCTTCATACCAAATTTGGTGACTCTAGCTCGAAGTTTGTATAAAGTGGGGAAAGGGGGGCTGGGGGCGGTATGGTTGGGCGTGGCATCCAAATTTTTGCTGCAGATCCTTGTGGAATGTCAAATGCTACCTTCATACCAAATTTGGTGACTCTAGCTCAAAGTTTGTATAAGGTGGGGAAAGGGGGGCTGGGGGCGGTATGGGTGGGCGTGGCATCCCAATTTTTGATGCAGATCTTTGTGAAATGTCAATTGCTATTTTCATACCAAATTTGGTGACTCTTGCTCGAAAATTGTAAAAAGTGGGGAAAGGGGGGCGAAATGGGTGGGCGTGGCTCCAAAACTTTGATGCAGATTTTTGGGGGTCGTTACCAGCTATCTTCCCACCAAATTTGGAGGCTCTAGCTCCACAACTCTGGAAGATATACGCATTCCCGTTTTTGACGAAGCGTTGGGGTGGATGGGGGCGGCTAGGGCAGTATTGGTGGGCGTGGCATCCAAACTTTTGATGCAGTTTTTAGGGGGTCATTATCACTTATCTTGGCACCAAATTTGATGGCTCTAGCTCAAAAACTGTGGGAGATATTGCCATTTCTGATTTCAAAATGTGGGTGGGCTGGGGGCGTAATGGGTGGGCGTGGCTCCAAAACTTTGATGCAGTTTTTTGGGGGTCGTTACCAGCTATCTTCCTACCAAATTCGCTGGCTCTAGCTCCACAACTCTGGAAGATACACGCATTCCCGTTTTTGACGAAGCGTTGGAGCGGATGGGGGTGGCTAGGGCAGTATTGGTGGGCGTGGCATCCAAACTTTTGATGCAGTTTTTGGGGGGTCCTCATCACCTATCTTGGCACCAAATTTGGTGGCTATAGCTCAAAAATGTGGGAGATATAGGCGTTTTTGACTTTAAAATGCCGTGGGGCTGGGGGCGGAATGGGGGGGCGTGGCTCCAAAATTTTTGATGCAGTTTTTTGGGGGTTGCTAGTAGCTATCTTCTTACCAAACTTGGTAGCTCTAGCTGTAAGGATGTGCGAAATATGTGGATTTATCGGTTTTGAGTTATCGAATTTATCGATTTGCCAGCCCCCCAGTTATCGTAGAACCCCCATCTTGACACTTTAATTTACTATCCCATAGATAAAGAGAATTGGAAAGTTTCAAGTCTCTAGCTTGAAGGGTGTGGAAAAAACTTGCAACCATACGGACGGACAGACGGACAGATGGACAGACACCATGACGGACATTGCACAAAACCAATATACTCTTTACCTTCGGTATCGAGTATAAAAACAAGTGAAAACGTTGCAGTCGGACGCAACCTACTGCGGTATACTCGATACCAGTATTAAAAATTTTTGGTGCCCATCCATGTGGGATGTCAATTGCTATCTTCATACCAAATTTGGTGACTCTAGCTCGACGTTTGTATAAAATGGGGAAAGGGAGGCTGGGGGCGGTATGGGTGGAATTGCATCCAAATTTTTGATGCAGATCTTTGTGGAATGTCAATTGCTATCTTCATAACAAATTTGGTGACTTTAGCTCAAGTTTGTAAAAGTGGGGAAAGGGGGCTGGGGGCGGTATGGTTGGGCGTGGCATCCAAATTTTTGCTGCAGATCCTTGTGGAATATCAAATGCTACCTTCATACCAAATTTGGTGACTCTAGCTCGAAGTTTGTATAAAGTGGGGAAAGGGGGGCTGGGGCAGTATGGTTGGGCGTGGCATCCAAATTTTTGCTGCAGATCCTTGTGGAATGTCAAATGCTACCTTCATACCAAATTTGGTGACTCTAGCTCAAAGTTTGTATAAGGTGGGGAAAGGGGGGCTGGTGGCGGTATGGTTGGGCGTTGCATCCAAATTTTTGCTGCAGATCCTTGTGGAATGTCAAATGCTACCTTCATACCAAATTTGGTAACTCTAGCTCGAAGTTTGTAAAAAGTGGTGAAAGGGGGGCTATGGGGCTTGGGGCGGTATGGTTGGGCGTTTCATCCAAATTTTTGCTGCAGATCCTTGTGGAATGTCAAATGCTACCTTCATACCAAATTTGGTAACTCTAGCTCGAAGTTTGTAAAAAGTGGTGAAAGGGGGGCTAGGGGCGGTATGGGTGGGCGTGGCATCCCAAGGAAAGGAAGATACACGCATTCCCGTTTTTGACGAAGCGTTGGAGCGGATGGGGGTGGCTAGGGCAGTATTGGTGGGCGTGGCATCCAAACTTTTGATGCAGTTTTTGGGGGGTCCTCATCACCTATCGTGGCACCAAATTTGGTGGCTATAGCTCAAAAACTGTGGGAGATATAGGCGTTTTTGACTTTAAAATGCCGTGGGGCTGGGGGCGGAATGGGGGGGCGTGGCTCCAAAATTTTTGATGCAGTTTTTTGGGGGTTGCTAGTAGCTATTTTCTTACCAAACTTGGTAGCTCTAGCTGTAAGGATGTGCGAAATATGTGGATTTATCGGTTTTGAGTTATCGAATTTATCGATTTGCCAGCCCCCCAGTTATCGTAGAACCCCCATCTTGACACTTTTATTTACTATCCCATAGATAAAGAGAATTGGAAAGTTTCAAGTCTCTAGCTTGAAGGGTGTGGAAAAAACTTGCAATCATACGGACGGACAGACGGACAGACGGACAGACACCATGACGGACATTGCACAAAACCAATATACTCTTTACCTTCGGTATCGAGTATAATTATGTGTAGTTGTTTATATAGATGCCGAGTGCGTCAAGCGTTTCTCTGCTTGCCAGGACATTTTTGCAGCCTGCCTTTTTTTAACAACCGCCAGCAGCAGGCCGTTAGCTGCACCAATAAGTATATAGTTATTGGTTGTACTCAACAACAAAAGTAGCGTGCTTTGGAAGTAAATCATTATTTTGAATATAAGTGCATAAAACACAGTTGCACTTGCGATTAGTTTAGAAAAAGTTATCAACCAACCGCCACAATATGTGAATTTTTTAGCACTGCTCGTGAAGGTCCGTAAAACTCATGTATACGGTACGGGAGCTGTACGGGGCTCATGCGTACAGGCCTTTAGAATAAAACAAGTGGAAACATTGCAGTCGGACGCAACCGAGATACACGCATTCCCGTTTTTGACGAAGCGTTGGGATGGATGGGGGCGGCAGTTTTTGGGGAGTCATCATCACCTACCTTGGCACCAAATTTGGTCCCACCAATAAGGCCCTAGCCGCCCCCATCCACCCCAACGCTTCGTCAAAAACGGGAATGTGTGTATCTTCCAGTGTTGTAGAGCTAGAGCCAACAAATTCGGTAGGAAGATAGCTGGCAACGACCCCCAAAATTTTTATCAAAGTTTTGGAGCCACGCCCACCCATTTCGCCCCTTTTCTTCACCTTCAACAAACTTTTAGCCAGAGCCACCAAATTTGGTATGAATATAGCAATTGACATTCCACATAGATCTGCATCAAAAATTTGGATGCCACGGCCACCTATACTGCCCCCAGCCCCCTTCCCCACCTTTTACAAACTTCGAGCTAGAGTCACCAAATTTGGTTTGAAGATAGCTGGTTGCATCCGCATCTGCATCGGAGTATCTTCAAGGCAGCTTACACCCCTGCCGCATCCGTACCCCTTTGCAATCAGGCCTCTTTTTACCGGTTTTAATTCTGGTATCGAGTATGCCGCAGTCGGTTGCATCCGACTGCAACGTTTCCACTTGTTTATTTTTACATCTCAGGTACATTATTGAAACCGAGTATGACATTCGAGATATTTTATTCATTTGCTATAATAATGATTTATGCAATTTTTACACGAATTATGATGGCCTGCGACGGGATTCGAACTCAAAGTCTCTTGTTCACTAAGCGGTTGCTTTCGCTATTGCGCTCGGGGGGAAAGTAAGATGTCCACTCTTAACTCTTAGTAGGCAACCCACTAATTCCTAATATAAATATATCAGGCTTAACCATGGTAGAATTGAATGAAACGTTGTTCTGTAAATTTTACTTTGAATATGCCGTATTTAATATGGTTCATTATTGCATCAAACATATCATGCCATTTTAAACTACAAGCACTGCCTCTAAAATATATTTAAGGCTCCGGAACGTCGCAACTTTTGTTGCGATGAAAAAAAAATCAATCTTACTTATAATTTACATATTTACACAGCTTACCTTTTAAATCGTCAAATATGTTTTAAAAATTGATAGAATTATAAACATCTTTTAAATGCGGATCATCATTATCCAGCTCCATCTGAATTTATTAAAAAGTAACAATTTTATGTTAACGGAAACATAGCCGAATTTACAAATAACGAAAATCAAAGGAGCAAATGCTTTGTTGCAGAGAAATTTCGAAGTATAGAATAGTGGTCTAAAACTATCGATAGGCGCTAAAATCGATGATGGGCGATTGTTGTTATAAATTGTCGATACTATTGATAGTATTTTTTCTCCTTATAGAACAAAACAGCAGATAAAACAAGTGGAAACGTTGCAGTCGGACGCAACCGACTGCGGTATACTCGATACCAGTATTAAAAATTTTTGGTGCCCATCCATGTGGGATGTCAATTGCTATCTTCATACCAAATTTGGTGACTCTAGCTCGAAGTTTGTATAAAATGGGGAAAGGGGGGCTGGTGGCGGTATGGGTGGAATTGCATCCAAATTTTTGATGCAGATCTTTGTGGAATGTCAATTGCTATCTTCATAACAAATTGGTGACTCTAGCTCAAAGTTTGTAAAAGTGGGGAAAGGGGGCTGGGGGCGGTATGGTTGGGCGTGGCATCCAAATTTTTGCTGCAGATCCTTGTGGAATGTCAAATGCTACCTTCATACCAAATTTGGTGACTCTAGCTCGAAGTTTGTATAAAGTGGGGAAAGGGGGGCTGGGGGCGGTATGGTTGGGCGTGGCATCCAAATTTTTGCTGCAGATCCTTGTGGAATGTCAAATGCTACCTTCATACCAAATTTGGTGACTCTAGCTCAAAGTTTGTATAAGGTGGGGAAAGGGGGGCTGGGGGCGGTATGGGTGGGCGTGGCATCCCAATTTTTGATGCAGATCTTTGTGAAATGTCAATTGCTATTTTCATACCAAATTTGGTGACTCTTGCTCGAAAATTGTA